>JAMPIV010013130.1:0-368357 GCA_024509875.1 Oreohelix idahoensis
AACGTTCCTCCTCCTCTTTCTTTAATGCAGCCTTTTGTTCCTCTTCCTCTTTCACCTTTAATGCAGACTTCATTTCTCTGCTTTCTTTTCTTTCACGTTCCTCCATTTCTGCTTTATGTTTTTCCAGTTCTGCCTCAGCAAACATGACGAAGTTCTTGAGATTTATAACCATATTCCTTACCAATTTTAACGAAATGGTCTATAGTAAGCATTTTGACTTTTATCTAGTAAGTAATTATTGATAATTACTGATTAAAATAGTCAATAGTAGCTTCGAGTAATTATTAGACTTACTCAACTTAGGAATATTCAATATAAATAGTTATGATATCTGTTAACTATAATGTAATTACATCACACAATTAATCTTAATATCCAATAATGTTGGGTATGATTCCTAGTAATTATATTGTTCAATGTACTAAGTCACTCTCTTAGTACCAGAAAAGTATATTAAATAATATATAATGGGTCTATTACCTCAAAGGTAGACTATAAGATTATTTTATTTGGTCAATATATATATTATATTATTATGCCCTAGGCATCTCTTATAAATTGTAGTGCTACTTTCTTGGACTATCACTGCATAATTATGCAATGTCCCTTATTAACCTTAAATATCAGAAAAAATTAATTAAATTAAATTACAAGTGTATTATTGAATATAATGTTATATTATTAATGTAGTATTTAATATATATCATGAGGACAAACAAAACAATGATGCAACTAAAGGGTACAAACAATGTCAAGACGCAAACAAGACATTTTCACAATTAAAAATGAATTTATGAACGAAATAAAACAAGCGGAAGTGTCACAAGCCAAATGAAGGGTCAAGGTCTGACCCGAGGTCAACTTAATATTCAAAGTACACAAAAAAAATGACTGCAAAAAATGATGACATCACAGGACTCATGACGGACGACCATTGAACAATCATCAAATAAATTGATAGTAAGAGTAGACTGGACGAAATAGTTAACGAACATGATACAAAACTGAATAAAAATGTGAACTTAGTACAAATAAAATACACCAGTTATCTACGGAACGGCACAGCTAACACAAATCGTCAAACGACAGCAGATTTGGACAGGTAGTCCAATGGCAAACCTCAATGGGGCTTCCAAAAGTGCAATCGTTTAACTGCCCTAAGAAACGACCGAAATCAATTCAGGCATCGTGAGAGCCACAGAATCTAATTTCGGTTCATCCGCCCTACCTCCCACTAATTAACAACACATTAAAACAACCCAAAAAATACATGAAACACATTCAGAAAAGACATGCCTATGCAGGCAAAAGGCATGGACTCAGTACTACTGTTTGCAATGACGACAGTTTTAAACAGCTAGACTTATCTTTTTCCGTTGCTTAGATCATCAGTGCTAGGGGTCGTCAACAGCTAGGCTACTGCCCCTGACTGTCTGCTCCTGTAGTCCATATCGTGTGTTTGCTTCAATGGCTCATGTTTCCCCTGGTTAGGCTTAGAGAACGACTTTGGTTTCTCCGACAGTTCACCTACACGACTTTCGGTGACGTCACGTTGTTAGGCATTATAATGAGTAAGACGTCATCTTCGACTGGATCATGTGATCGAAACTTGATCGTAAATATTGTGATTAATCTGTGCGTAAGGAACAGAAGTTTGTTTCTTTTTTCTGTCGTTCCCCGCATTCGGGCGCCACTTTGTTGCTGAGTATTTGCCGGTTGAAGATCATGCACTGAGTATGGTTACTTTAGTGATCTTTTGTTCATCGTGCTTTGTTTATTATTATTACGCGAATTAGGGTGAAGGTGTTCATACAACTCAGTAGCATGGTATGAAGAAGTAGTTCATGTAACTTGAACTCAGCAACATTAATGAAGTAATTAATGCCTTCAGGTTGAGTCCGTAATATTTAATCACATGTACACACACAGGATGATCATTTCAAATAGGAGCAGAACATAAGTCCGTATAAGTCATGCATAAATTAATCAATAACGTAGACTGCTGGTTTACGTGTCAATGTCCGTTTAAGGATACAATGCAGTATTGTCGTCAGAACATCACAGCTATATGCACGCGCAGCTAGACATGGCTACCTGCCGACAGTGAGACTGCGAGTCTGAATATTCATACGAATTTGACGATTATTCTCCTCCTTCTGTGGATTCTATTTAAACACTAACCTCCGTAAGTTTCCTCTCATATAGAGTTCTAGGACTGACCCTGGTCCATCATAAATGCACATATAAATGGCTATATCATGCCATTGAATTGGAAGGTTAGAAAAACGCAGCTATTCAGCTTGGCGGTCAAGTAACAAAGGGTAGCGTCTCCTAGTTACCGACTGTGACCCAAACAACGCTAGACACGTCATAATCGATCGTGTAAGGAGCGTTCAATAATTGAAACATCTATCGCAATATATTAAATGTCTTAACCTTTACAATTGCACGTCTGCTAACCTTTAGCAGACGGCGTTAATAGCATATACCGTAACAATTCCCTGTACACCGGGAAAAAAAAAATCGATAGATTTTTTTTCAAGATCTATCCGACTTAACAATTTTTCAAAAAAAAAAATTTAACACAATCGTGACATATGGCCGACGATGTTCTGAGTAGAACCGTGTCGCGGTCATGTCAACTAACTATTTGTCATAGTCATCTAACATTAATCATATTATATATCAATATTATGCATATTATTATATCAACTAAATAAAATGTCCAATGTTAATAGTGAATGATAGAATTAAATTAAAGTAAGGTCTGTCGTATTAGTATGTCATATAGGAATTAATTTGACTAATTAAAATTAAATTAATTAATTAATTAAACTAAGAGTTAAATTATTAAGATTCTAATGTAACGCGATGTTATGAGAGAAGAAAAGACAAAATAAGTGAGAAGAAATAGAAAGAAATTCGAATATAAGTTTAACTTAATTGTGTGTGTTAAGTGTTAGTGAATAATAACTATCTAATTTAACTAACTAAATAACGTATAGGTACATTAAAAAAAAAATATTAATCTAATACTTGTGTGAGATTTATTTTCTCTTTTCATAATTTCTTCTTTTTATATTTCGTTCTCTTTTTTTTTGTTCTTTCATTTCATTTTTTTTTCTCACATTTCATTTTATTGATAATAATTCAATTAAGAAGTTAAGTTAACTAATTAATTAGTATAGGATATGATGATCCATCCGTAGTCTTGATCCTGATGAATTCTTTTAGGCAAAAATGTTCAAACGTTTACGTTGGAAAGAAATGTCATTTATCCTAGGATCCAAGAATTAAGTGCACATAGGATAATAAGTTCGACTTGTCGTCAGATATTGTTCCATGATTGTTCAACGAATATTCATATATTGTGTATGGACGTTAGACGAAGTTTCAATGTCAATATGTATACCTTGATTGTCTTTAGTTCAATTCTGTGATGCATATAGTGTTTATAAATATTAAATTGAAGGCAAGGTTAGTTCCCTTATAGTTGATACTTCGTTCTATCCAAATGTAGTGATGATTGACGTGTTTTAGGAATGTCAATGTTGATTATTCGTCGTCAATAGGATTACGTGACAACGCATCCGCCACAATATTTTCAGTGCCAGGAATATGTTCAATGGAGAATTCAAATGGCTGCAGGATGATCGCATATCTGGCGAGTTTTGGGCTCTTGTGGTTAGATCGACGCAAAGATGCTACAGCACGTTGGTCAGTCTGTATGGTGAAGGGAGCACCAAGCAAGAACTTTTCTAATTTTTTTGTGATTGCCCATATAAGTGATAAAAGTTCCTTGTCCACTGTGGTGAATACTTTGTTTCTGCCGGCTTTAGCTTTCTTGAAATATATAAGGTAGGATGTAGAACGCCATCATGGTTCTGGAGCAGGCATGCACCAATGCCGTAGTTACTAGCATCTGTTCGTAAGAAAAATCTTTTGGAAGCATCGGGAAGTCTTAAAATTGGTTCATGCGAGAACAAATTTATAATTTTGTTGAAAGTTTCATTGCATATACCAGTCCATGTCACCTTCACCGGCATGTCTTTTTTTAACAATGAAGACAATACAGCCGTGATGGATGACAAGTTTGGTATGAATCTACTGTAATATTGAACAAGTCCTAACAAACTCCTGACCTGTTTCTTCGTCTGAGGAACTGCTATGTTTAGAATTTTGGAGACTGTACTAGGTAACGTTCGGATATATCCCGATCCAATGATATGTCCCAAAAAGGTTATCTCATTACACGCGATTTGAACCTTTGTAGGTTTAGCAGTTAGATTATAATTCCTTAGAGTGTAAAAAACATATCTAAGTCCCGAAACATGTTCCTCAAACGACGAACTAAACAAGCATATGTCGTCAATATATGTAATAACGTCTGGTCTACCTGATAAAATTTGTCGCATCAGGCGAATGAAGGTAGCTGGCGCATTAACAAGCCCAAAAGGCATCACATTCCACTGGTATAGACCTTGTGGAGTGGAAAATGCGGTGTAGTACTTAGCCTTTTCGGTCAGTGGTATCTGCCAATAACCTTTAGTTAAGTCTATCTTACTAAATATAGTTGCGTTGGATAGACGTGGCAGTAAGTCGTCGATAAGTGGATGTGGTTCGCTGTCAACTATAGTCTTAGCATTTAATTTTCTATAGTCAACACATAGTCTGATGTTATTGTCCTTCTTCCGGACAATCACTAATGGAGAAGAGAATGGCGAATTACTAGTCTCAATGATTCCCAGAGACAACATCTGTTCAAGTTCCTTAGTAGTTTTAGCAAGGAAATGTAAAGGAACCGAATAGGGATGTACACGAATAGGTGTATCATCATTGAGAGTAATGTCATGACTGATAGCCGATGTGCGACCCGGGACGTCGGTCAACACATCTGGATAAGATTGTAATAGATTAGCAATCTGTAGACGCTGTTGCGGTGTAACCGTTGAAGAGATGGTTACATCCCGCCAAGATTCAGTAGGTTGAACTACTGGTACCGGTAACGGTAACTGTACCTCAGGAAAAGAAGATTCTTCTTCCTGGATGACGGATAAGTTGGAATAATAACAAGTAGATACTGTGTTGTCATCTAGTTCATGAAAAATTGACTGTAAGTGTTCAGGACGTGTATGAAATTGCTTGAGCATGTTAATATGAAATATCTTTTTGTGTCCCTTGATATCTAAGACGTAATCAACGTCGGAAATTTTATCAATGACTTTGTAAGGACCATTCCAAGATATCAATAATTTATTGTTATTGTGAGGAAGTAACACATAAGCCTCATCGCCTGGGAATAATTGGCGTAATCGTCGAGACCTATTTTGTAGAGATCGAGCCTTAGCTTTTGCAGCCTCAGAAGAAGCTGTTGCCAACTGGCAAGACTCAATAATGTTCTTCCGAAGATTAATCACATACTCGTAAGATGACTGAGTGTCCTGAGTCATCTCCGCGTCAATTAATAAGTCTTTTTTATTAGTCCCATAGGACCTCTTGGGGGAGCACCAAAAACTAATTCAAAGGGAGAGAAGCCAGTTTGTTCATGCGGTACCTCCCGATAAGCAAATAGAACAGCTGGGAGTGCTCTGTCCCAGTCATGAGGGTGCTTAACAGTAACCTTATGTAGTAGTTGTTTAAGTGTACGGTTAAGTCTTTCAACCGCACCATTACTCATAGGATGATAAATACTACTTAAATTCCTATCAATGTTCCAAGTTTTCATGACTTCCTTCATGGTGTCAGATATGAACTGTGACCCATGGTCTGATAAAAGTTTTCTAGGAAACCCTATTCTAGAAAAGATGAGATGTAGTGCATCAGCTACATCTGTGGTAGTGGTGGTCTTTAATGGGATAGCTTCTGGCCATCGTGTGCACAAATCAATGCACGTAAGGACGAATCTATGTCCTCTGGCCGATGGTAGCAATGGACCAATAATATCTATGGCCATCTTGTCAAACGGTCTTACTGAGATATCGCAAGCCTGAATAGGCGCCGTGTGAAAAGCTCCACGTGCTTTCACTTCTTGGCATGTAGTACAGGAACGTACATACTGCGAAATATCTCTTGACACTCCTGGCCAAAAGAATGAAGACAGTACTCGAGATCGTGTTCGAGTATATCCCATATGTCCAGCACAATGTGAGTCATGTGCATGTTGAAGAATGTACCGTCTAAAAGTATACGGGACCATAACTTGTTGTTTCATTTGTGATTTGTCATTAAAACATCTAATCAATATGTCATTTTTAATAACAAACCAATGTTTGTTATTATTACCTGAGGATAGATTGTCAACTTTATCAACCAGCTTTAAAAATTTTTTTAAAGATTTATCCTCTTTTTGTTTGGTTGCAAATGTTTCCCTGTCAATAGGTGAATTGACTACAAACTCCTCTTGGTTGTCTGCATCCATTTTATTATCATCAACTTTCTCCATGAGTTGAGTCTGCGCTCTAGTCGTCACGGCGTTTCCAGTGCATAGGTTATGTTTCTCCCATTCTATGATCTCATCTGGAGTACAATCTTTACTACCGTGTATACGACCAACCATCAGATCAGCTATAGGCTTTTTTAGCATACATACTTTTACATTCCCTGTGAAAAAGGGTGTTCTAATATGAACAATAGCTGTGGGGTAAAACTCAATAGTTCCACCAAATGTCATGCAGCTTACATATTCTCCTGTCGCACAGCTAGGATGTACCAGCGACTGACGTACACCAATCGTCGTGGATCCTGAATCCCTCAGCACTGAGACGACGGATCCATTAACTAATCCCCTGTTAAAAATTAGTAAGCCTGTTCCATCGTTGACTGCAAGACCTACCTCTGGTGTAATATGTCCGCAGTTAAGCACTGTTTCTTTCGCCTTCTGAAAAATAAGATTGCATTGTTGGCAACTATTTGCCACATTATAATTAATAGCAAAACATGCAGCAGAAGACTGTGTTGTATTATTGTCAAGTGGGACCTGAGCTATAGGGGTAGTATTATTTGTAACTGCCGCCCCTGTATTATGGTTGTAATGAGATGATCCCCGAGAATGAGATCGATTCCGAGTATAATTGTTAGAATTATCTCGTCGTCCTCTATAGTCACTATTATCTCGATGTCTCGAGCCATGATTATTACCATTCCAGTTATTGTTATTTTTCGGGGTATGTGATCGATTATAATTAGTGTTATGTTGACTATTGTGGTAGTTTGTTTGAGGTGAATAATTTCTATCTCGTGATCTACCTCTGTTGAACTCATTTTTATTGTTGAAATCATTATTATGTCCCTTCTGAAAGTTAACATTGTGATTTCTTTGGAACCTACTTCTGTCTACACTGTGATGTCTTTGTTTGTTATTATGATTGTATGCCATATTAGACGCCACAGGTAGAGGTTCTCTTAATGAGGAGTTAGAAATGGTTGTATTCGGATGTGCCGAACAGTAGTTTAAAGAAATTTTTTCTAACTCGTCAATAGTACCTGGTTTACGCTCCTGCAAATATGCAAAGAATGGCTGGCTAACCGAAGATAATACCTTATCCCGTAGTAGCAAATCAACTAATTTGTCGTACGATTTGTTGACTTCTGCCAGTTCAATCCATCTATTAAATGTATTGCGTATGTTCGCAATGAATCCTGCAAAATCTTTTGGAGATTCAGGTAAAATTCCCTTAAATTTCAACCTACAGTGTTCCTCGTCCAGGTGAAACCTTCGTAAAAGCAAGGACTTAATAGCACCGTAGTTATTTGCTATTGATGGGTCAGCATTTTGAGAAGCCGTCAATGGTTCTCCAACCAAGAATTCATTTAACTTGAGTACCCATGACTCTTCGGGCAAATGATTTGTTTTGCAAGTCTGTTCAAAACGTGACAGGAACGATGAAAGGTCGTCCACGTTTAAGTTGAAAGTGGGTAACTTAAAGTTGTAGAAATGTTTAATTTGGCTGGATGACGATCCATTTTGTGAGTTATTATTCTGGTTTGCATCAGCACTTTGTGCTTGTAATCTTGCTGTCTCCAATTTAATACGCGCCAATTCCATTTCTTGTTGTAAAATAATTTCCTCTCGTTTCAATTTATTCTCTTCTTCCTGTTTGGTAATTGCTCTTTGCTCTTCTCTTTTAAGTTGAGCAATCTCTCTCAATCTATTTTCCTTGGCAATTTGCTTCATCTCACGTTCCTCCTCCTCTTTCTTTAATGCAACCTTTTGTTCCTCTATTTCTGCTTTATGTTTTTCCAGTTCTGCCTCAGCAAACTGACGAAGTTCTTGAGATTTATAACCATATTCTTTACCAATTTTAACGAAATGGTCTATAGTAAGCATTTTGACTTTTATCTGGTAAGTAATTATTGATAATTACTGATTAAAATAGTCAATAGTAGCTTCAGAGTAATTATTATACTTACTCAACTTAGGAATATTCAATATAAATAATCACAATAGTACTGAACTCTTATGTCTAAGTTCAACCAATAGACAATATTTTGTAACAATATTGTATCTAAGTACTAACTATATCATAAATAGTTATGATATCTGTTAAATATAATGTAATTACATCACACAATTAATCTTAATATCCAATAATGTTGGGTATGATTCCTAGTAATTATATTGTTCAATGTACTAAGTCACTCTCTTAGTCCCAGAAAAGTATATTAAATAATATATAATGGGTCTATTACCTCAAAGGTAGACTATAAGATTATTTTATTTGGTCAATATATATATATTATATTATTATGCCCTAGGCATCTCTTATAAATTGTAGTGCTAATTTCTTGGACTATCACTGCATAATTATGCAATGTCCCATATTAACCTTAAATATCAGAAAAAATTAATTAAATTAAATTACAAGTGTATTATTGAATATAATGTTATATTATTAATGTAGTATTTAATATATATCATGAGTACAAACAAAACAATGATGCAACTAAAGGGTACAAACAATGTCAAGACGCAAACAAGACATTTTCACAATTAAAAATGAATTTATGAACTAAATAAAACAAGCGGAAGTGTCACAAGCCAAATGAAGGGTCAAGGTCTGACCCGAGGTCAACTTAATATTCAAAGTACACAAAAAAAATGAATGCAAAAAATGATGACATCACAGGACTCATAACGGACAAACATTTAACAATCATAAAATAAATTGATAGTAAGAGTAGACTGGACGAAATAGTTAACGAACATGATACAAAACTGAATAAAAATGTGAACTTAGTACAAATAAAATACACCAGTTATCTACGGAACGGCACAGCTAACACAAATCGTCAAACGATAGCAGATCTGGACAGGTAGTCCAATGGCAAACCTCAATGGGGCTTCCAAAAATGCAATCGTTTAACTGCCCTAAGAAACGACCGAAATCAATTCAGGCATCGTGAGAGCAACAGAATCTAATTTCGGTTCATACTCCCTACCGCCCCCCAAATAACAACACATTAAACAACCCAAAAAATACATGAAACACATTCAGAAAAGACATGCCTATGCAGGCAAAAGGCATGGACTCAGTATTACTGTTTGCAATGACGACAGTTTAAAAAACACTAGACTTATCTTTTCCGTTGCTTAGATCAGTGCTAGAGGTCGTCAACAGCTAGGCTAATGCCCCTGACTGTCTGCTCCTGTAGTCCATATCGTGTGTTTGCTTCAATGGCTCATGTTTCCCCTGGTTAGGCTTAGAGAACGACTTTGGTTTCTCCGACAGTTCACCTACACGACTTTCGGTGACGTCACGTTGTTAGGCATTATAATGAGTAAGACGTCATCTTCGACTGGATCATGTGATCGAAACTTGATCGTAAATATTATGGTTAACATGTGCGTAAGGAACAGAAGTTTGTTTCTTTTTTCTGTCGTTCCCCATATTCGGCCGCCACTTTGTTGCTGAGTTATTTGCCGGTTGAAGATCATGCACTGAGTATAGTTACATTAATTACTTCTTCATACCATGCTTTGTTTATTATTACGCGAATTAGGGTGAAGGTGTTCTACAAACTCATAGCGTATGGTAACCAGAAGTACGTTCATGAACTTGAACTCAGCAACATTAATGAAGTAATTAATACTTCAGTGCATGATCTTCAACCGTAATAACTCAAACAGGGTAGCGTCTCCTAAGTTACGGGGACTGTGACCCAAAAACGCTAGACACGTCAAACTTCTGTTCCTGTAAGGATGTATAATAACCATAATATATATATATATATATTGACCAAATAAAATAATCTTATAGTCTACCTTTGAGGTAATAGACCCATTGTATATTATTTAATATACTTTTCTGGTACTAAGAGAGTGACTTAGTACATTGAACAATATAATTACTAGGAATCATACCCAACATTATTGGATATTAAGATTAATTGTGTGATGTAATTACATTATATTTAACAGATATCATAACTATTTATGATATAGTTAGTACTTAGATACAATATTGTTACAAAATATTGTCTATTGGTTGAACTTAGACATAAGAGTTCAGTACTATTGTGATTATTTATATTGAATATTCCTAAGTTGAGTAAGTATAATAATTACTCTGAAGCTACTATTGACTATTTTAATCAGTAATTAACAATAATTACTTACAGATAAAAGTCAAAATGCTTACTATAGACCATTTCGTTAAAATTGGTAAGGAATATGGTTATAAATCTCAAGAACTTCGTCAGTTTGCTGAGGCAGAACTGGAAAAACATAAAGCAGAAATGCACTGAGTGAAAGAAAAGAAGCAGAGAAAAAGGCTGCATTAAAGAAAGAGGAAGAGGAACAAAAGGCTGCATTAAAGAAAGAGGAGGAGGAACGTGAGATGAAGCAAATTGCCAAGGAAAATAGATTAAGAGAAATTGCTCAACAGGAAGAAGAGAATAAATTGAAACGAGAGGAAATTATTTTACAACAAGAAATGGAATTGGCGCGTATTAAATTGGAGACAGCAAGATTACAAGCACAAAGTGCTGATGCAAACCAGAATAATAACGCACAAAATGGATCGTCATCCAGCCAAACTAAACATTTCTACAACTTTAAATTACCCACTTTCAACTTAAACGTGGACGACCTTTCATCGTTCCTGTCACGTTTTGAACAGACTTGCAAAACAAATCATTTGCCCGAAGAGTCATGGGTACTCAAGTTAAATGAATTCTTGGTTGGAGAACCATTGACGGCTTCTCAAAATGCTGACCCATCAATAGCAAATAACTACGGTGCTATTAAGTCCTTGCTTTTACGAAGGTTTCACCTGGACGAGGAACACGGTATGTTGAAATTTAAGGGAATTTTACCTGAATCTCCAAAAGATTTTGCAGGATTCATTGCGAACATACGCAATACATTTAATAGATGGGTTGAACTGGCAGAAGTCAACAAATCGTACGACAAATTAGTTGATTTGCTACTACGGGATAAGGTATTATCTTCGGTTAGCCAGCCATTCTTTTCATATTTGCAGGAGCGTAAACCAGGTACTATTGACGAGTTAGAAAAAATTTCTTTAAACTACTGTTCGGCACATCCGAGTACAACCATTTCTAACTCCTCATTAAGAGAACCTCTACCTGTGGCGTCTAATATGGCCTACAATCATAATAACAAACAAAGACATCACAGTGTAGACAGAAGTAGGTTCCAAAGAAATCACAATGTTAACTTTCAGAAGGGACATAATAATGATTTCAACAATAAAAATGAGTTCAACAGAGGTAGATCACGAGATAGAAATTATTCACCTCAAACAAACTACCACAATAGTCAACATAACACTAATTATAATCGATCACATACCCCGAAAAATAACAATAACTGGAATGGTAATAATCATGGCTCGAGACATCGAGATAATAGTGACTATAGAGGACGACGAGATAATTCTAACAATTATACTCGGAATCGATCTCATTCTCGGGGATCATCTCATTACAACCATAATACAGGGGCGGCAGTTACAAATAATACTACCCCTATAGCTCGGGTCCCACTTGACAATAATACAACACAGTCTTCTGCTGCATGTTTTGCTATTAATTATAATGTGGCAAATAGTTGCCAACAATGCAATCTTATTTTTCAGAAGGCGAAAGAAACAGTGCTTAACTGCGGACATATTACACCAGAGGTAGGTCTTGCAGTCAACGATGGAACAGGCTTACTAATTTTTAACAGGGGATTAGTTAATGGATCCGTCGTCTCAGTGCTGAGGGATTCAGGATCCACGACGATTGGTGTACGTCAGTCGCTGGTACATCCTAGCTGTGCGACAGGAGAATATGTACGCTGCATGACATTTGGTGGAACTATTGAGTTTTACCCCACAGCTATTGTTCATATTAGAACACCCTTTTTCACAGGGAATGTAAAAGTATGTATGCTAAAAAAGCCTATAGCTGATCTGATGGTTGGTCGTATACACGGCAGTAAAGATTGTACTCCAGATGAGATCATAGAATGGGAGAAACATAACCTATGCACTGGAAACGCCGTGACGACTAGAGCGCAGACTCAACTCATGGAGAAAGTCGGTGATAATAAAATGGATGCAGACAACCAAGAGGAGTTTGTAGTCAATTCACCTATTGACAGGGAAACATTTGCAACCAAACAAAAAGAGGATAAATCTTTAAAAAAAATTTTTAAGCTGGTTGATAAAGTTGACAATCTATCCTCAGGTAATAATAACAAACATTGGTTTGTTATTAAAAATGACATATTGATTAGATGTTTTAATGACAAATCACAAATGAAACAACAAGTTGTGGTCCCGTATACTTTTAGACGGTACATTCTTTAATATGCACATGACTCACATTGTGCTGGACATATGGGATATACTCGAACACGATCTCGAGTACTGTCTTCATTCTTTTGGCCAGGAGTGTCAAGAGATATTTCGCAGTATGTACGTTCCTGTACTACATGCCAAGAAGTGAAAGCACGTGGAGCTTTTCACACGGCGCCTATTCAGGCTTGCGATATCTCAGTAAGACCTTTTGACAAGATGGCCATAGATATTATTGGTCCATTGCTACCATCGGCCAGAGGACATAGATTCGTCCTTACGTGCATTGATTTGTGCACACGATGGCCAGAAGCTATCCCATTAAAGACCACCACTACCACAGATGTAGCTGATGCACTACATCTCATCTTTTCTAGAATAGGGTTTCCTAGAAAACTTTTATCAGACCATGGGTCACAGTTCATATCTGACACCATGAAGGAAGTCATGAAAACTTGGAACATTGATAGGAATTTAAGTAGTATTTATCATCCTATGAGTAATGGTGCGGTTGAAAGACTTAACCGTACACTTAAACAAACTACTACATAAGGTTACTGTTAAGCACCCTCATGACTGGGACAGAGCACTCCCAGCTGTTCTATTTGCTTATCGGGAGGTACCGCATGAACAAACTGGCTTCTCTCCCTTTGAATTAGTTTTTGGTGCTCCCCCAAGAGGTCCTATGGGACTAATAAAAGACTTATTAATTGACGCGGAGATGACTCAGGACACTCAGTCATCTTACGAGTATGTGATTAATCTTCGGAAGAACATTATTGAGTCTTGCCAGTTGGCAACAGCTTCTTCTGAGGCTGCAAAAGCTAAGGCTCGATCTCTACAAAATAGGTCTCGACGATTACGCCAATTATTCCCAGGCGATGAGGCTTATGTGTTACTTCCTCACAATAACAATAAATTATTGATATCTTGGAATGGTCCTTACAAAGTCATTGATAAAATTTCCGACGTTGATTACGTCTTAGATATCAAGGGACACAAAAAGATATTTCATATTAACATGCTCAAGCAATTTCATACACGTCCTGAACACTTACAGTCAATTTTTCATGAACTAGATGACAACACAGTATCTACTTGTTATTATTCCAACTTATCCGTCATCCAGGAAGAAGAATCTTCTTTTCCTGAGGTACAGTTACCGTTACCGGTACCAGTAGTTCAACCTACTGAATCTTGGCGGGATGTAACCATCTCTTCAACGGTTACACCACAACAGCGTCTACAGATTGCTAATCTATTACAATCTTATCCAGATGTGTTGACCGACGTCCCGGGTCGCACATCGGCTATCAGTCATGACATTACTCTCAATGATGATACACCTATTCGTGTACATCCCTATTCGGTTCCTTTACATTTCCTTGCTAAAACTACTAAGGAACTTGAACAGATGTTGTCTCTGGGAATCATTGAGACTAGTAATTCGCCATTCTCTTCTCCATTAGTGATTGTCCGGAAGAAGGACAATAACATCAGACTATGTGTTGACTATAGAAAATTAAATGCTAAGACTATAGTTGACAGCGAACCACATCCACTTATCGACGACTTACTGCCACGTCTATCCAACGCAACTATATTTAGTAAGATAGACTTAACTAAAGGTTATTGGCAGATACCACTGACCGAAAAGGCTAAGTACTACACCGCATTTTCCACTCCACAAGGTCTATACCAGTGGAATGTGATGCCTTTTGGGCTTGTTAATGCGCCAGCTACCTTCATTCGCCTGATGCGACAAATTTTATCAGGTAGACCAGACGTTATTACATATATTGACGACATATGCTTGTTTAGTTCGTCGTTTGAGGAACATGTTTCGGGACTTAGATATGTTTTCGACACTCTAAGGAATTATAATCTAACTGCTAAACCTACAAAGGTTCAAATCGCGTGTAATGAGATAACCTTTTTGGGACATATCATTGGATCGGGATATATCCGAACGTTACCTAGTACAGTCTCCAAAATTCTAAACATAGCAGTTCCTCAGACGAAGAAACAGGTCAGGAGTTTGTTAGGACTTGTTCAATATTACAGTAGATTCATACCAAACTTGTCATCCATCACGGCTGTATTGTCTTCATTGTTAAAAAAAGACATGCCGGTGAAGGTGACATGGACTGGTATATGCAATGAAACTTTCAACAAAATTATAAATTTGTTCTCGCATGAACCAATTTTAAGACTTCCCGATGCTTCCAAAAGATTTTTCTTACGAACAGATGCTAGTAACTACGGCATTGGTGCATGCCTGCTCCAGAACCATGATGGCGTTCTACATCCTACCTTATATATTTCAAGAAAGCTAAAGCCGGCAGAAACAAAGTATTCCACAGTGGACAAGGAACTTTTATCACTTATATGGGCAATCACAAAATTAGAAAAGTTCTTGCTTGGTGCTCCCTTCACCATACAGACTGACCAACGTGCTGTAGCATCTTTGCGTCGATCTAACCACAAGAGCCCAAAACTCGCCAGATATGCGATCATCCTGCAGCCATTTGAATTCTCCATTGAACATATTCCTGGCACTGAAAATATTGTGGCGGATGCGTTGTCACGTAATCCTATTGACGACGAATAATCAACATTGACATTCCTAAAACACGTCAATCATCACTACATTGGATAGAACGAAGTATCAACTATAAGGGAACTAACCTTGCCTTCAATTTAATATTTATAAACACTATATGCATCACAGAATTGAACTAAAGACAATCAAGGTATACATATTGACATTGAAACTTCGTCTAACGTCCATACACAATATATGAATATTCGTTGAACAATCATGGAACAATATCTGACGACAAGTCGAACTTATTATCCTATGTGCACTTAATTCTTGGATCCTAGGATAATTGACATTTCTGTCCGACGGAAACGTTTCAACAATTTGTCTAAAAGAATTCATCAGGATCAGGACTACGGATGGATCATCATATCCTATACTAATTAATTAGTTAACTTAACTTCTTAATTGAATTATTATCAATAAAATGAAATGTGAGAAAAAAATGAAATGAAAGAACAAAAAAAAGAGAACGAAATATAAAAAGAAGAAATTATGAAAAGAGAAAATAAATCTCACACAAGTATTAGATTAATATTTTTTTTTAATGTACCTATAAGTTATTTAGTTAGTTAAATTAGATAGTTATTATTCACTAACACTTAACACACCCAATTAAGTTAAACTTATATTCGAATTTCTTTCTATTTCTTCTCATTTATTTTGTCTTTTCTTCTCTCATAACATCGCGTTACATTAGAATCTTAATAATTTAACTCTTAGTTTAATTAATTAATTTAATTTTAATTAGTCAAATTAATTCCTATATGACATACTAATACGACAGACCTTACTTTAATTTAATTCTATCATTCACTATTAACATTGGACATTTTATTTAGTTGATATAATAATATGCATAATATTGATATATAATATGATTAATGTTAGATGACTATGACAAATAGTTAGTTGACATGACCGCGACACGGTTCTACTCAGAACATCGTCGGCCATATGTCACGATTGTGTTAAATTTTTTTTTGAAAAATTGTTAAGTCGGATAAATCTTGAAAAAAAATCTATCGATTTTTTTTTCCCCCGGTGTACAGGGAATTGTTACGGTATATGATATTAACGCCGTCTGCTAAAGGTTAGCAGACGTGCAATTGTAAAGGTTAAGACATTTAATATATTGCGATAGATGTTTCAATTATTGAACGCTCCATACACGATCGATTATGACGTGTCTAGCGTTGTTTGGGTCACAGTCGGTAACTAGGAGACGCTACCCTTTGTTACTTGACCGCCAAGCTGAATAGCTGCGTTTTTCTAACCTTCCAATTCAATGGCATGATATAGCCATTTATATGTGCATTTATGATGGACCAGGGTCAGTCCTAGAACTCTATATGAGAGGAAACTTACGGAGGTTAGTGTTTAACTAGAATCCTCAGAAGGAGGAGAATAATCGTCAAATTCGTATGAATATTCAGACTCGCAGTCTCACTGTCGGCAGGTAGCCATGTCTAGCTGCGCGTGCATATAGCTGTGATGTTCTGACGACAATACTGCATTGTATCCTTAAACGGACATTGACACGTAAACCAGCAGTCTACGTTATTGATTAATTTATGCATGACTTATACGGACTTATGTTCTGCTCCTATTTGAAATGATCATCCTGTGTGTACATGTGATTAAATATTACGGACTCAACCTGAAGGCATTAATTAATGTTGCTGAGTTCAAGTTACATGAATTACTTCTTCATACCATGCTACTGAGTTGTATGAACACCTTCACCCTAATTCGCGTAATAATAATAACAAAGCACGATGAACAAAAGATCACTAAAGTAACCATACTCAGTGCATGATCTTCAACCGGCAAATAACTCAGCAACAATCACCTATACCTGATTTTGTAACACCTCTTTCAGAGTAATTAACTTCATTGTTAGGTTAACGTACCTATGTCCCTGATATTATCTATCTTTGGACTGGGTTTATCTTTGTCTAATAAGCGGGAAGGGCTTAGTCGATACCAATCTTCTTCACCCCTTCCAAACTTGTTATTTGCATTTGTGTACTTATGATAATTTACGTAATATCTGATATTTTTAGCGATTGATGTTTAAAGTGAATAAAATCACATAAACTCATTTAGTTCTGTGTGTTGGATATACCCAAAGCCCAACTTTTCCCCTTATTCGTTTAATATAGTTTGTATCAACGTCGCCTGTGTGTGTGAAAAAACACCAAATCGGTGTGCGCGCAGATGCGGGTCTGGAAAACTGGCAACTAATTGTTTGACCAGGAGAGTGAAAGAGAAGATTGAGAGAAACGATTTGTCGTAAATAAGTCTGTCTTTACTCTCCTCCAGCTCGCTGTGAAGCAACTATTAAATCTCTACATTTTCTATCACTGAGCTTTCCATCATCATTTTTCACTCTAAACCGGACCACTATTTCTAAGACTCTTTTCTCTCAAAATAAATTTACGACAATATTTGGGGGCTCGTCCGGGATAATTTTGAGATACATTTGGTGCACACATATTTGTGGGCTGGTTCTGGGATCTTGAGCTACATTTGAGGCAATCGCATAGCCGGGATAAAGATATTTTGAGTCTGATTTAGTTTGGGTCTAACTAGGTAGAGTGTGAATGATTTGTCCTTGTGAATTAGGGAAATAAATAAATAATTACACCCCTAGACAAACGTTCTTTAAGTATTTGGGTTGTCCACACAGCATATTTACAGGTTGTTTTCTCTCCACAGCAGTAGAAAGTACAGATAAACAAATATATTTGCTATTATAATTATCCTCTGGCGGAAATAATTCAATTTCTTTCTTTATAAATGTTGCTGGGATTGCGTGATTGTTTTACAGTCACAAAGGTTTTTGAAGTTAAAAAGAGTTGAGCTTAGCTAAAGACGGATTGTTCTGATTTTGAAAAATTAAGTTAACAACGTCTCATCTCAATAATTGACTTTATGGACGGAGTTTGTTGTCAGAGATTAAAAATTTAGGGAAAATTTTTTTTTTTCTTTTAAATTGTTTTAATATAAATTTTTCTCGACTGTTAGTAAAAGTAGATTCTTTTCCAGTGTAACTTACCATTTAGTGGCATAGTCGCTTGCGTTTAGAGCCTTAATTGCCAGATAATAGCAGCGATAAGTTTGCACAGTACAGGTAGGAGGTAACACAGGTAAATTTATACTTGTGTTTTTTTTTTTCTCGTAGCGGTTCAGAGTTCCTCCCTTTCGCGTTGCTTCTTACTAGTTCTCTAGGCATACTTCATCTTATTCTTTAACAATGGCAGAGAGGATAAAGATGAGGTCCATCTTGAGGCTGGAAGCGAAAGAGGCAGGATTAGATGCAGAAGCTGCAAACGCGTTTATTAACCAGGAATTGGAAATATATGACGCGGAGCAACAGAGAGCCGAAGCTGAGAGGAAGGCGGAGCAACAGAGAGCCGAAGCTGAGAGGAAGGAAGAGAAAGAAAGAACAGAGAGGAGAGAAGCCCAGGAGAGGGCAGATAAGAAAGAAGCGGAAGAACGTCTTTTGGAACAGAAGAAAATTGAAGCAGAGATGGAAACTCGCAGAGAGAGAGAGAGACAAGGAAAGACAGCATCAACTGGCGCTTAAGGCTCTAGAGAGTCGGGGCGCCTCTACTTCGACTAACGGAGAGCCGTCTTCGCCCCAGTCTCAATCAATGGACCTCTCCAATACTCAATCTGCCCAATTAACTGCTATGTCGTTTTCTTTAGAATCTTTTCCTAGCCCTAACGAAAAAATTGACAGCTACCTAGAAAAATTCGAGAGACTCGCGAATCTTTATGGGTTAGAGAGTACCCGCTGGGCGCTCAAACTTTCAACGTCACTGAAAGGCAATGCTTATGACGTGTACACAAAGCTGGGACCGAATCAACATGATTACGACATGTTGAAAAAGGCCTTACTACAGCAGTTTGAGATGACTGCCCGAAAGTTTCTGCAGTTGTTCAGAAACAGCCGAAAAGAGAGCACGGAAACATTTCCACAGTTCTCTTCACGTCTCACGGGTTATCTGACAAAGTGCATTGAATTATCTGACCTACCTCTTTCATATGAGGGACTCCTCGAACTTGTTCTTGTGGAGCAGATAAAATCCACTTTGTCGAATGAAACACGTAGATTTTTGGCGGAACAGGGGGCAGTCAGGCTTGAAGACATACTCAATAAAGCCGAACGCTATAGCAATGCAATGGCCGAACTTCCCGGCACTAAACGTAAACCCACCGATGAGCCATCTCGAAAACAGAATCTAGAGCAGGCATCCTATTCTTCCACTTCCTCTCAACATTATAACCAACGAGATAACAATACCCAGAAACCCCCCCAGGAAAAACCGAAATTCTACAAAACCCGATACCCCCCAACACCAATTCTGATCAACCCAACAAGCCTACGTGGCAGCGCGGCCACCAAGGTCAAGGAAAAGGGAAGACCCCTACACCAGGAACGTCTGATCAGGGCAAACAAACCGGTGCAAACCGCATTGGATGTTTGCATACAGCCTCGAAAGGTAGAGTCAATGTCAGTGATTCTCAACCTGAGGGGGACCGACCCTCAACTCGAGGAACTGTAATTTTGAACGGTACCTCTACTACTTGTCTTTTTGACACTGGATTAAGTTTTGATTGTATTGTCGCTAGGCACCTAGTCAAACCCGGTCAGGAGACAGAGGAAACCGTCAAACTTAGTGGAGTTTTCAGGAGTGATGCACCCAGGACGCTTCCTATCGCACTGGTAGAAATACACTCTGACTTTGTCAGAGGAGTTATTAAAGCGGCCATAATGGATGATCCGATCTACCCAGTTATCCTGGGATGTAGATATGTGTTCATTGGGAGACCTAAGGAGCCGATTGTGGCAGCGGTAACCACAAGAGGGCAAGCCAAGAAGGAGAGGGAGCCTGCGCCAAACTTGTTGCCGAATGAACTGAAGGAGGCGCAACAAAAGGACCCTACTCTGGCGCCCTGCTTTAAAAAACTGCCCATGGCTAAGGACCCCAGACACAACGGAGACATTTTTTCTAAGGATGGTGTATTGTATCGTAGAACGGGCAACCCGGACACGGGGAATAACCAGCTCCTAGTACCGACGCAGTACAGAAACCAGATCTTAGAAATGGGGCACTCTCTTCCCTTTAGCGGACACATGGGACAAAACGCCACTATTCAGCGAATAAAAAACCACTATTGGTGGCCAGGAATGAACTCTGACATTGTCAGGTATGTGAAATCCTGCGCCCAGTGCCAACGGGTAGCACCCAAGCACTTGACACCCCCAGTACCTATGGGGCAAATGCCAATAGTAGGGACTCCATTTGAACGGGTTGCTGTCGACATTATTGGTCCTCTGGAAAAGACCAAAAGAAGGAACAGGTTCATCCTGACCTTAGTTGACACTTGCACTATGTGGGCCGAAGCCGTACCGCTACCATGCACTAATTCCAAGCATGTCGCAGAAGCCCTTGTGCAAATTTTTACACGGTTGGGATTCCCTCAACAAGTTTTGACGGACAATGGATCCCAATTCCGTAGCCTGTTAATGGAGGAGATCTTTAAGATCTTGAGGGCCAAACATATCCACACAAGTCCCTACCATCCGGCCGGAAATGGGCTCGTGGAACGTTTTAACGGTACCCTCACCATGATGTTACGTAAGCTGGGTCAGGAGAAACCGGAAGACTGGGACCAATATATATCGGCTGCCTTATTCGCCTACCGAGAGGTACCCCAAGCGTCTACGGGTTTTGCGCCAGCTACACTTTTATTTGGCAGACCTATTAAGGGGCCACTAGAAGCCTTACTTCGGTCCCTGACAGACCAGAAGGCTGACGAGACAGTCGTCTCTGCAAGCAAGTATGTATCTGAGCTTAAGGAAAGGCTAAAGCTAGGATGGGATCTAGCTACTACCAACCTTAAGAAAGCCCGCGCTAAAATTACTAAAAGATACAACAAAGCTGCAAAAGAGAGAGAACTACAACCAGGGGAGAAAGTCCTATTGCTACTTCCAACCGGAAGCAATAAACTTCGCATCGGATGGCAAGGACCGTTTACCGTCCTTAAAAAGATCTCACGTACCAACTACAAGATCTCCATCAAAGGAAAGGAGAAGGTCTTCCACATAAATCTGCTAAAGAAATATTTGGAAAGACCGGTGCCATCCTCCGAGCATCTCCTGGCTGTCGCCATAGCAACGGAAGACGAGGAAGATGATGATGGTTGCATGGAGTATCCATTGCAACCCACAGAATCCTTTAAAGATGTCAAGTTCGGCGACAATCTCTCACCAGAACAACAAACAGAAACCAGGGCTCTACTAAAACAGTACAGTGCAGTCTTAACGGATGTACCTGGTCGAACAAATCTCATTGAATTTGATATGAAATTAACAAACGAGACCCCTGTTCAAACCAGAGTTTACCCCATCCCGTACGCTAAAGCTGATGCACTTCGCGGAGAAATAGACAAGCTGCGTCAGGCAGGAATTATCAGTGAGTCTACATCTCCTTACAGCTCGAGTGTAGTGCTGTTGCAGAAGCCCAATAAGGAAGTTCGGCTGTGCATTGATTACAGGTTGCTAAACGCTGTAACGGAATTCCAGCCCGAACCTCTCCAAACTGTTTCTGAGTTGTTCACCAAGCTCAGCAAAGCAAAGATCTTCTCCAAGATTGACCTCAGCAAAGGTTATTATCAAATACCAGTCAAGGAGGAAATTAAACCTTTGTTAGCTTTCAGCACTAGTGAAGGACATTACACATTTAACGTGATGCCGTTCGGTTTGCATAACGCACCAGGAGTGTTCACCAGGATGATGAGGAAGCTTCTACAACCTTTGCAAAGTCCCCATATCCATAATTTCATGGATGACATCTTAATTGCATCGGAAACCTATGAAGAACATATTGCTACGGTTGCTATGCTCCTCAGGAGACTACAGGAAACGGGTCTTACAGCCAGACCTAGCAAATGTCTCATCGGGTTTGAACAGTTAGACTTCCTGGGGCACACTATTTCTCACGGATGCAGTTGGCCTATTAAGAAGAACGTGGAGAAAAAAGTGGCAGCAAAAAGACCCCGAACGAAGAAAGACGTACGTTCCTTCATATCGCTATGTGCATACTATCAGAAGTACATCCAGAACTTCAACGGACTGACGGCACCGCTGACTGACCTCACAAAGAAAGGTTGTCCTGATAAGGTCATATGGGATCAAAAGTGCGAACACGCGTATAGCACTTTGAAAGGACAGTTGTCTGCATACCCCATCTTGAGGTTGCCTGACCTCAAGAAACCTTTTGTACTGAGAGTCGACGCGTCAGGTCAGGGCATCGGGTCAACACTGCTTCAAGCCGATGACAGCGACCTGAACATGCTATTTCCAGTTGCCTATGGCAGTCGGAAATTAAATAAAGCGGAACGGAACTACAGCGTAGTTGAAAGGGAATGTCTTGCTCTGATTGACGGTATCAGACGCCATCATGAGTTTCTTTATGGTACATCTTTCACGGTGCAAACAGACCACGCTCCGTTAGCATTTCTTGGTGCCAATAAAGAATTTAACGCAAGGATCATGCGTTGGGCGCTTCTTTTAAGCGTTTATTCTTTCAAAGTGGAATATATTCCGGGAAGACAGAATGTCGGGGCTGATTTCCTGAGTAGAAACTGGTCTACAGAGGAAGAAGAGCAAACTGAAGATACCACTCATCCTAAAATCACCAATCAGGTCACCTCCATTGTCAAAAAAAATGAAACATGAAAAATGGTTTCATGTCTAAAAGTGGGGACGATTGTGACGTACGTCTAGTTTGACAAGTGAATTCTCCCTGATATGATGGATGATTTAAAGGGACTTTTAGCTTTTCATAACATTAGAACCCCTGAACATTTGTTGTAACTTTTCGTTTGCCAGAACTCATTCCACCGGGACTCATTTAGTAGGCGGCACGAGATCAAAGAGACGAACTGAGGGATTTTAGGGGAGACTATCGGCGCTATCAAAGACAGTAGTGGTCCCTGATACGAGACGCAGTTGCTTGCCGCAAATTTCGCGTCTCGGTGTCAATCGAGGAACCGAGCGAACGGGGGAAAGCGAAACGGGCAGCAGCGAGCGGATACGAAGACCAGGGGGCGGCTTCTTCTCTTGATTTGGCGGTCAGATCCCCAAAAGTTCGTGAGATCAAATAAGTTGTCAAGTTTATCATGTCCCACTCAACTTACATTCCATTTTAGCTAAATAGACCATTAAGAACTAGACACGTTATCACTCGCTGGCCAGACCTTTACAGAAGCACTAGCTTTATTGAAATCTTGTTATAGATTTTCCCCTGGATTTTATATATATATATATTTGCAGTGTTTTCTATTCTGTGCAGAGCGGTAATATATATTGTGTAAAGTGATCAGTGGTCTAGTTCAGTCATTCTATTTCAATGGATTTTGTGTTAATTTAAATCTATTAAATTAAACCATCTCAATAGTTCCAGTGGTAAATATAATGATCTATCTATTATATTATTTCAAAAGATAATAGATGCTTAAATTAACTTTTAAAGTCGCGAAGGAATTTATAATTAATAAATTCAGTTAAGTCCTAGTTTTATAGATGTGGGTTTTTAACCACTAGAATTCGCGCAGTGTTTATTAAATACATAATTAAATACTCGAGTGTATTATAGGCTTAACGGGAAATTCATCGCGCTTTAGAAGGTTATTTGTTTTCGGTATATTACATGTTTTTTTTTTTCTTTCATACAGAGTGATCGTAACCTGTGCGATCCCAGCATTAAGAAAGCAATAAAGAAATCAATCTAAGCAAAGAAAGCACACCCAAAGACAAATTTAACGCACCATCAAACAACTTAAGTCGTAACGGGAAGAAGAACACTGGCCCGAGCTTTGTTAGTTTACTGACACAGAGAGATAATTCATAATTTCCTGAACAGTGATGTGACTAGTTTTCTCACTGGACTTAAACCATACCTCACGGATAAAGTGTACCAGCACGCGTAAGAACTTTATTATCAGCCGCATAGTCAAATAGACCACACCATCCTCACCCCGGTATCAGAGACCGTGCCCTCCCAAAGAAACTGTTATTAAGAAAAGAGACACAACTACAGTTTTATTTTCCAGCGATTACGGGATCCTTTTATGTGCTGACCGCCTACCCGCTAATCTGGGGCTAGAACTTGAACAAACACTCATACATTTAGTTTGAGGTGTAACTGCTGTTGTGTTATTCTATGGAGTGCAAGATTTTTTCACAATCGGTAAGTGAGAGCAAGATGAGTGAAGGCCTTTGCTAGCGCGTGTATGAATGACAGGAAATTAATTCTTTTGTGTGACCATTTTGTTAACTTGCTTACCTGGTAATATATATCTTTTCTGTATACCCTACATTGTTCCTTTAAGTGGGATAGTTGATAATTTGTTAACTCTGTTTAAAACCACCTCTTTTCCATTTGCTTAGTAAAGGGAAGAACAGCTGGGAAGAACAGGTTTTTTTCTATCACCTATACCTAATTTTGTAACACCTCTTTCAGAGTAATTAACTTCATTGTTAGGTTAACGTACCTATGTCCCTGATATTATCTATCTTTGGACTGGGTTTATCTTTGTCTAATAAGCGGGAAGGGCTTAGTCGATACCAATCTTCTTCACCCCTTCCAAACTTGTTATTTGCATTTGTGTACTTATGATAATTTACGTAATATCTGATATTTTTAGCGATTGATGTTTAAAGTGAATAAAATCACATAAACTCATTTAGTTCTGTGTGTTGGATATACCCAAAGCCCAACTTTTCCCCTTATTCGTTTAATATAGTTTGTATCAACGTCGCCTGTGTGTGTGAAAAAACACCAAATCGGTGTGCGCGCAGATGCGGGTCTGGAAAACTGGCAACTAATTGTTTGACCAGGAGAGTGAAAGAGAAGATTGAGAGAAACGATTTGTCGTAAATAAGTCTGTCTTTACTCTCCTCCAGCTCGCTGTGAAGCAACTATTAAATCTCTACATTTTCTATCACTGAGCTTTCCATCATCATTTTTCACTCTAAACCGGACCACTATTTCTAAGACTCTTTTCTCTCAAAATAAATTTACGACAGCATTAGGTCGCTTTTCTTGACTATATGTAGGTGTGCTGCTCGACTAACCTGCATTCATACAGTACAAGCAGCTCAATCGTTCTTATCTGGCTTTTGATTTGGGGAGTGTTGCACCCTGTCTCATCGTATGCCCAAGACGTTCTAGCACCTCTAGGCTGTCATTTCCGAGTTGTTGGCTGTGTCTAGAATTGCTGATCCATTTGTAGTGTAATGATTTCTTGTTCTCTAAAGTAGCTCTGGTTAATTCTTGGCCAGATGTTGCTTTTTCTTTACAGTGATGCTAAATTGTTTGATCTGTGCGTGAAGACATAAAGACGAAGAAGGGAAATGGACTGCTAGCACAAAGATTAATATAAAAAAAAACAATGAGAAAAGATGGAATTAGCAATGGCTGGATCGTATCAAGCTTAATGAAGATAGATATTAAAACCAAACCAAACAAAATCATTGGAAGTGAAGAAACGCCCCAAAAAACCGCACACATTATTGGGCTTCTTCAAATTACCCTTTTTACAGATTTTGCTGGCCGCTTCTATCCCCCATTTCAAAGGCAGATTCGTTCCCGTTTTACTTAATGATTATACTTACCATGTGGCTGCGCTGTGGGGCTTGTCACCAAGGTAAGATTTTATGCATGAAGTGCATTATTTCACTGTGGTCAGCATTGATGGATTTCTAACGCTTTCAGTCTCTTGCGATAATGGTACGCCCTAAAAGGCTGCCTCGTGTCCTTAGGATACTTCAGCCACTTTTAACTTCTGTTTTACGTTCACTCGTATCTTTCAATTTATTCATGAGAGTGACATAATCAGCTGAGTTATTGAAGACGTAACGAACTTTATACTCTATTCATAATGACACGAATTAATAACGGGGCAAATTCACGAAATGGTGTCAAGAATCAGACAAATGCCATTATTAATGATGGAAAAAAAAATGTTTAGTTCCCCGCTCGAAAAAGTGCGCCATGAAAATGATTACCACTTGGTTGGGAAACATGGGACACATTTTGATACAGGGACCCAAAGACGCAGCAATAGAGAATGCAGTCAGCGAGTCATAGCTTGACTGCTTGCGTCAGGGTCAGCGAACCAGAGCTGACCAAGACCCTACTCCACCTCCACGTGGTGGTCCTGGAAACAGGCTGCATCACTGCAGTCTGGCTGAAAGAGTAGGGATCGAAGAGGGAAGGCAAACCCGGTCCCAAAAAATGCCGTGCTGAAGTCGGATGTGCCGGCCGAAAGGCGCAGATATCGCAGCTCCGCTGTAAACAGACACAACGCAACCAACGTCCTTTTCAGGACGAACGAGGAAGAAGAAGAAGAAGATTTTGATACAGACGCGAAAGGAAATTCGAAAGTTTACACACGCCATTTCAAGCATCATGTAATTTAGTGCATGATCAGACACGCGCGACTTTTACGTAATTTTCATACTGCAAATTTAGTTGGAAAAAGAGTAGCCCTAATTTAAGCGTTGTGCAGAGGCACATCTCCAATCCAACCTGCAAGTCTGGAAGGAGGAGCTGGAGAAGAGAGGGATGGTCATAAGCAGCTCTAAAACAAAATCCATGGTGATATCACGAGAAGAAAGAAGACATTAGATTAAGCTGGGAGAACAGGTCCTGGAGCATGTCTACCACTTTAAATACCTCGGAGCTATTATAGACCGACAGGGAGGCATCAAAGAAGAGTTGGCCAATCGAAAAGCAGCAGCTGGGAGACTTTTTCAGGCCATAAATCGAGGATTCCTCAGCAAGAGAGAGATTGGTAAGAAAACGAAGATGGCTGTATACCGCTCCACCTATGTCCCAGTCTTGACACATGGATGCGAGTCATGGGCAATGACTACAACCCACAAAAGCCAGATCCAAACATCAGAAATGAGGTATCTGAGGAAAGTGGTTGAAGTAACAAGAAGAGACATGGTACGCAACCAGACGATACGTCAAGGCCTTTAATCCTACCCCCTGCAGACGCAAGTAGAACAGTCCCAATTAAGATGGTTTGGCCATGTCTGCAGAATGGGAGAAGATCGGCTACCACGACAAGCATGGGAAACAAAGAGCCAAGGATCCAGACCCCAAGATGACCCAGAGTCCGCTGGGAGGACAACATTAAACAATCTCTGAAGGACCGAGGACTAGAATGGAACCAGGCCAGGAGGAAGACAGCCGATAGGATAGCCTGGCGCGCTCTCTTCCAAACCTCTACACCTCACGGTAGAAGGGGAACGACTAAGTAAGTAAGTAAGTAAGCAGTTTAGTGCAATGGCCAGAAGCTCACGATTGTTACATAGTTTCCAGGCTGCAACTTAATAAGAAAAATTTTGGGACGGAAGGGCTCCTTAGGAAATACTTATATATATATATATATATATATATATATATATATATATATATATATATATATATATATATATATATATATATATATATATATATATATATATATATATATCATCCGTGGCGCGTTATGCGCAATCATGAATCCTATATATAAAATCCCACCTTTTTCTGTCAGTGCGTAACGCTAAGGGATGCAACTTTGGTTGAAAGTTATAGATTAATTGTACTGTTTCCCTTATTTAGGTACTCTCCCGAAAATAGTAACTCTTACCAAAGAAGAATGCGCAAATGACGGTGTGCATGAACAGTTTGATGATACTGTATGGAAAGAAGTCAACAACACAACTGATAAACAGTTCATGAACTGGAGACAGGATGATGCGGAGAACCATGATTTAAGTTGTACCAGATTAACACAACGGAAAATCAAGATGCTCTTCTATCATGTTCAGACTTTTAACATCAGATGTAAAGCACATATTTTTTTTTAAAAATACTTTTGAATAAGTAAAATTGCCGTTAGGTATTGGTGCTTTTGAATTTAATTCCCGACTTATGACTGGCTTTTACCTTAGTACATATATATATAGTTTTCCATAAGCTCATCCTATCATTCTTTCCTTTCGTACGCTCCCGAAAATAGTAACACTCGCGAAAGAAAAGTGCGCAAAGGTTGGTGTGCATGCGCCATGTAAACGGCATGCGTGTTCAGACTTTGTTTAACACATGATGTAAAACAAATATTTTGGTTTTTAATACGGGAATAAAAAAATGGAAGAAAATGTTGATAGCTATTCTCACTGTCCACCACCTTAGTGAATTGTACCTGATGAAGAGACAATTGCAGCAACATTATTTAAATATGTATCTTCGTATACAAGTGTTTACAGATGTATAAATACCCAAACTTAATGTCTGTGGACGTTTATTTCCTCTAACGAGTCATTTTGTGCACCAAGAATAAGGAGGCTTTAGATCTGAATAAAGAAATCATAACAAAACGTCCAGGTGAGCTAAAGATCTATTATAGTTCCGATCAAATAGTATCTGAAGATGCAGTAAATAAATATTAAACAAACATAAAGGTATGTTTTCAGGCACTCGTAAAAAATACAGGCCTCGGGTTTCCCTTCCCACGTCTGTTGTTTTTCTGTTGTCTAGTTTTCTACTTCTTTATTTCTTACGAGTGCCTGAAAACATACCTTTATGTTTGTCTAATATTTATTTACAGTTTACAGGCCTCGGGTTTCCCTTCCTTATGTATTACCTGAAGATGCCCGTGATGTTATGAACTATCCAGCCGATCAAAACAACAGAAAATCGAGGTTCAGTACTCTTCTGATGAATCCGGATGTTCACACTTAACATTATTTTTCCACAAGTATTTGAATAAATAAAATTGCTGTTATTTATTGGTTGGTTTCCAATTTAATTTCCGTCACATGACGGGCTTTTACGCTAGTCACTTTATATTCTCACAACGTTTATAATGAATGTTATTGAAACATTTTTATAAGACGCTCTCTATTGTGGAATATACTTTGCTTCTGACAGAGACATTCAAATGTCGCTGTATAATTTGTGTTAAATTCGCGGGCTGCCTTTTCTCTTGGAAATGAGCGAGTTCCGATTACAATTTTTGTTAATCCTTAGACAAATAACTTATATAAATTTGGTCATATTCTTCTTCTTCTTCTTCGTCCGCCCTGAAAAGGACGGTGGTTGCGTTGTGTCTGTTTACAACGTAGCTGTGATATCTGCACCTTTCGGTCGACACATCCGACTTCTGCACGGCATTTTTTAGGACCGGGTTTGCCTTCCCATTTCGATCCACACTCGCTCAGCCAGCCTGCACAGCTGCAGACTGTTTCCAGGACCACCACGTGGAGGTGGAGTGCGGTCTTGACCAGCTCTGGTTCGCTGGTCCTGACGCAGGCAGTCAAGCTATGAGTCGCTGACTGCGGTCTCTATTGCTGCGTCTTGAGGTCCCAATTTGGTCATATGAGTTTCTTCATTTTAACTTATATCTCTGTCATTCTCTTCTTGTCACGTAGCAAAAATCTAGGGCAACAACTGCTTGAAATCTATAGTCACTTTTCTCGGTAAGCATTTGTCTTCTCGCGTTAGTATCGAATGCAGTTAACTTTTGAGCTGTGGTCATTTTTGCGCTGGACTGCGCATGACTTGTCTTGTTGTTTGGTCGATCGGTTTCCGCCCACCACTAGTGGGAGTGAGCGATTTGGAATGGCGAAAGAGATGCCTCGTTGAAGAGGGGATCTCCGCTTTTTTTTTGTTCTGTCAGGGATGTGTAGTCCTCTTATGGATATTTCGTTTAGTCGAGATAATACCTCTAGTGTTTTCCCACATGTCGGGAGGCGTGATATTTCTGTGTATTTCATGAAAGCAAGGTAAATTGACTTTTTCATTAACTCTATCGATTTTGGGTCGTGAGCGATTTCGATTCATAGCCTGTCTCCGAAAGTCGTCGTCACGAGATGTTCTTTCCCAGCTCACATGTCGCTGCATTGTACTGCATCGGTTGATGCAGGTACCAAGGACCATTACTTGCTACTTTGTTAAATGAACTAGGTTTAGAAAACCTTTATTATCTAGAGGATATTTTTGAGGACATTATTTATACTTCGGCAGACGTGTCTGTCTTGCTGAAGTCAAACTAAGGAGAGTGAACTGATCTCATACATCTGGTTATCTCCTGGCTGTTATAGAAAAGGATGGAGTTTTTCACCTGACTACATTTACAGCACTATGAAATATAACATGCATCTGACTCATCATTGTAATGCTGTCTACCGTTTATTGCTGTATTGAATGTTGCTGTGATAATGACTGTTTGATGTGCCTACACATTTGCGTAACCATTTTGTCACTGTGGCGTCCACAATAAATAATGAAGAAAAACGTCAACGGCTGTTTCAAGACTCATTGACTTTATACGTCGTGAGTTTACTGACGTCCTATGTGGATTGCCCTGTTATTGTTGCATGAACATTGTTTTGACTGAACACATCTACACACTACACAAAACCAGACATGCGGATGCCATCCATCATCATATGGCATCACGCATCATTTGGTGGCCATAAGCTGGTTTGATTCTGGTACTAGCAAACACGGGGTCCCTTACCCACTTCATTTTCAACAAGAATTCATCAGCATCCTTCAAGAAATTAACATTCTTCAATACAGTCAACATCTTCAAAATTTTCAAAGTACTCGGCGTTGCCCGGTAAAAGTCAAAATTTCAACTTTTTGACGGAAACAAGACTTTGACAGTACCCGGCGTTGTTACATGTTGCCGGATAACTCGGACTGCTGTTATCTTTTACGCAAGTCAAGCAAGTTGCTGCTGTCAAGGTTCCAGTGCTGTCGTTTTTTGAGAAGGTCAAGTGCCGGTTGAAACGGGTTGTTTTCTGAAGAAGGCCAAGTACCGATTTCCATCAACTTACTTTTGGATTAGAAGGTCAAGTGCCGAAACAACTCAACACACAGTATTTCAGAAGCTCTTGTACCATCGTGTTAGCAGTGGAAGCAGTTCAGATGTGCCATCATCGTTGGAGCTTCGCTCTTTAGGACGTTGATTGACATCCGTTTTTTCTGCTGTTCTACGATTGGAAGCCTTTAAGTTAAGTGGCCTGTTTGTATGTAAACTGTGCCCTTATACTTCTGCTGAGTCTTCTGTGTATCATCTCATTCTATATATTATATGTCTATATGTTATTTGTATATTTATATGTTTATATTTCAGCGGGTTCTCGGTTGGGTGGTGTCTCCGTTAGATTATGCCACGTCATAGAGGTCGTCTATTGTGAGCGTTTTTTGTAGGGTTTGCAAATTTCCGATACTGGAATTTGCTAAGCGACTTCTGTTGCTATTTATGTTAGCTGTGATGACATGTTTTAATATTGTTTTCGTTATTATTTCACATTCTTTAGTTTTGTTGTGATTTTTTTGTATTTGTTAGCCTACTCTTGTCTATAATTTAGTTTCATACAACATTTTTGTTTATACACTGTGGTGTCATGTATTTTGTTTAATTCTATCGCAGATATCGTCACATTTTTTTGTGATATTTCATTAATTTCTGCTTTATTTTTAGTTGATTTCTGCGAAAGTTTTTGTATTGTTGCTGATCTTTGTTATTGTTTACATTGTTATTGTTTACATTGTTTGTATTGTTTACATTTTCAATGTTTACATTCTGCATGTGTTTACATAGTCATTGTTTACAGTTATAGTAATTAGTTAATGGGCTATGCTAATGCACTGTTACTACTATACTGATGATAAATGAATGATGAATAGTGTCGTGCACTATTGAATGAGAAGTGCACTTATGATCAAGATTTGAGTGCTGATATTTCATATACAAGTTCTTTGATTGGAGACTTGTTTCCCACAGAGACTGGGATAATATAATGTGATGTGAATATACAAGTGCTTAATTAAGACTTGTTACACTTAGGTTTGAAATAAATTAGTTAATTATTTCAGGTTTTGGACTCATATGTTAGACAACATGTCTACATTTGAGCACTTTATTGAGCAGGGTAAATTGCTTGGGAAGACTGGTGATAAGTTAGAAGAATTTGCAACTGCTCGATATGATAAAGCAATGGAAGCTGAACAAAAGAAACTGCATATGGAAGCTGAACAAAAGAAACTGCAGATGCAGGTGGATGAAAAGAGATGCCAAATGGAAATGGAAAAACAAAAAAGGGAATCAGAGGCTGAGAATAAAAGACTTGAAAAAGAGGCTGAGAATAAAAGACTTGAAAAAGAGGCTGAAAATAAAAGACTTGAAAAAGAAGCTGAAAATAAAAGACTTGAAAAAGAAGCTGAAAATGAAAGACTTCAAATGCAGGCTGAGGCTCAAGCTGAAGAAAGAAAGAAGTTACAAAGAGAGTCTGATGAGAGGAAAGCAAAAATGGAACATGAAGAAAAACTCTTAGCTTTAGAGTTGGAGAAATTGAAATTGACGAGCATGAGTAATGGTAATGATTCAAACAAGGGTTCATCTTCTATCTGGACAGATTTGAACAAGCATGTACAGCTCATAACATAGACAAAGCAAAATATGTTTATCAGTTATCAGGGATACTGACAGGTAAAGCTCTAAGTATATTAAATATGGTGGATGAACCTGACAAGAGCAATTATGAGGTTGTCAGGGCCGCTTTGTTAAAGAAATATCAGCTTAACGAAGACGGCTATCGTCTACAATTTAAAAACATGTTACCTGAAAATGGAGTTGAATTCTCCGAGTTTATTGCAAGAATACGCATTACTTTCTCACGATGGGTTGAACTATCTAAGACGGAAAAAACTTATGAAGGACTTATGGACTTAATACTTAGAGACAAAGTCATGTCGTCTGTCAATGAGTCTTTCCTTGCTTTCCTTCATGAACGTAAACCTAAAACAATAAAAGAAATGGAAGATTTCTGTTGCCAATACGTAACTGCGCACCCACACATAACCATGGGTAACTCTAAGGTGAAAGAAGGTTTACCAGTTGCTTCGGCAGCTCCGTATGGTCAAAACTTTGCTCGTAGATCCCAACAAAATTTTGATAGAAAGGGCAGCGGTAATTTCTGTCAAAATCATGGAAACCAATTTCATGGTGATTCTTCTTCGAAGAATTGGAGACAACCTGATAGTGGTCGTTACTATCACCCTAATAATTATAAGCATTTCAAAAGAGGATATGGTAATAGAGGTTATTCCTGCCGAAGACCTCAGAACCAAACAAATAGATGTTCGCATCAATGTGAACATGATAGTAATCGTGGAAACTGGAATTCGAACCAGTATAACAATTACAATAGAGACAATAATAACTGCAGAGATAATAATAACTCTGATAACTTCAGAGGTAATAATAGTCGGGGTAGATCTCAACACAAAAAAAAGAGATATCAGCAGGCTAATGCTGTACAACAGGAAACTGAGGGAGCCTGTAATCATGTTGTTGATAGTAAAAACTTTGACGCTGTCACTAGTTCTGCTTTTTGACTTTGAGAGAGCAAACAAATGCCCCCAATGCAGTACTTTATTCGAACCGGGTACCATAACTACTTTGAGTTGTGGTCACCCACTTCCCGCTCTTCCTGCTGCTGTTGCGCATGACGGGAGGGGTTCTTTAATTCTACATAAGGGTCTTGTTAATGATACTCCGGTCTCACTACTTTTCGATTCCGGATGCACCACTATTGGTGTTAGACAATCGCTTGTAGATCCATCTTGTGCTACAGGAAGGGTTATTAAATGTGTCACATTTGGCGGCACTCTAGAAAAATATCCTACTGCTGTAATTCGCATTGCCACTCCTTTCTTTACTGGAGATGTGCATGCTTGTCTCTTACCTAATCCTATTGCGGACCTTATTATTGGTCGTATTCACGGAGTTAGGGAGTGTACCCCACAGCAGATTGCTGCTTGGGAAGATAAAAACATGCAAGCTACAAATGCAGTAGTTACAAGAGCACAAGCTCTACAAACACCCGAAACTTCACTGAATAGTGATAATGAAGTTGATAGCCAAGATAGTCACTTAGTAATTACTCGTGACTCTTTCATAAAATTGCAAGAAGAAGATCCTTCTTTAAAAAAATTCTTCGTTCTTGCGAAGAAAGGTGATCCGAATCAGGATACAAATAGAAAATCTTGGATTGCAATGAGAAACGGCGTACTTGTACGTATGGTACAAGATTCGACTACGTCGGCACATTCGCAAATTCTTGTTCCCAAGAGCATGAGAGTCCAAATATTACAACATGCTCATGACTCGCAATGTGCTGGACATATGGGTTTTGCCCGTACGAAGTCGAGAGTCCTTGCGGCTTTCTTTTGGCCTTTTGTCAATAAGGACATTCGTATTTACTGCCGATCATGCAAGGTATGTCAGGAGGTCAAATCTAGAGGACCACGACATGCTGCGCCTATCCAGGCTGCTGACATTCCTATTCGGCCGTTTCAGAAAATGGCCATAGATATTATTGGCCCTTTTAAGGTCAAGTCGGCCAGAGGACATCAGTTTATCCTTACATGTGTCGATATGTGCACACGTTGGCCAGAGGCTATTCCTCTTAAGAGCATATCTACTACAGATATCGCAGATGCTCTTTGGTTGATATTTTCTCGCTTGGGGTTCCCCAGAGAAATATTGTCAGACCATGGCACTCAACTCATATCTGACACTATGTCACAGGTAATGTCTACCTTACATATTGAACGATCTCTCAGTAGTATCTACCATCCTATGTCTAATGGGTTAGTTGAGCGTCTGAATAGAACGCTCAAGACTTTGCTTGGTAAGATAACTGAAGATCATCCTCAAGATTGGGACAGGGTTTTACCCGCGGCTCTCTTTGCCTATAGAGAAGTCCCTAATGAACACACAGGATTTTCTCCCTTCGAACTTGTCTTTGGCGCGCGTCCACGCGGCCCTATGTCTTTATTACACGATCTCATCACTGCCGATGATATTAGCGATGAAACTCAATCCTCATATGAGTATGTCATTGCTCTTAGACAAAAGATCATTGAGGCATGTAAGCTAGCAACTGCTTCATCAGAAATTGCTAAAGAGAAGGCAAGGCAGTTTGCTAACAAGAATAGATGTCTACGACAACTTTGTCCAGGTGACAAAGCATTCGTCCTACTCCCCAGTAGGGAAAATAGACTTCTTATTGCATGGAAAGGTCCGTATGCAATAGTCTCTCGGATTTCCGATGTTGACTATGTGGTCGATATTGATGGAAAGCATAAAACTTTCCACATAAACATGCTTTCGGAATTTCACGAACGTCCGGACTATTTGCTGCCTATTTTCCAGGCAACGGATGATGCTCCAGCACCTCACGGTCATTATTCATCCCTGTCTGTCATTCAGGATGAGGAAGCTACCTTCTCTGATGTCAACCTTCCCCTTCCAGTGGTTCCATTACATTCTACGGAATCTTGGAAAAACGTTTCTGTTTCTCCTAATCTTTCTGGTGACGAACATCGACAAGTCTCGTCGATGTTACAAACATTTCAGGATGTTCTCACTGACATTCCTGGACACACAGATGTCATAGAACATGACATAATTCTTACCGACAATAATCCAATTAGGGTTAGGCCGTATCCTATTCCTATACACTTTCAGTCGCAAGTGGAAAAGGAATTGGATGAAATGATTCAATTATATTTAATTGAACCATCGACTTCACCATATTCTTCTTCCATGGTTATTGTCCGGAAGAAGGATAAGAACATACGAATTTGCGTTGATTATCGCAAATTGAATCAGGTCACAAAGTTCGACGCTGAACCGATGCCTTTGTTAGAAGATCTACTGATTAGACTTTCTAATTCTAGATTCTTCACTAAACTTGACTTGTCTAAAGGTTATTGGCAAGTGCCTTTAGCAGAGCATGCCAAACCTCTTACTGCTTTTTCTACACCTAGGGGTCTATTTCAATGAATGTTATGCCTTTTGGTCTCATGAACGCCCCTGCCACTTTCGTTCGCATGATGCGTCGAATTCTGTCACATCGTTCGGATGTCATCACATACTTAGATGACATCTGTCTCTTCAGTGATACCTGGGAAGATCACTATTTAGGGTTATATGACTTACTGTCCACTCTACGTGAGAATAATTTGACAGCAAAACCTTCTAAAGCTTTTGTTGGTTTTGGTGAAATCTCTTTCCTGGGTCATCGTGTTGGTCATGGTCTCTTGAAGACAGAAGACCACAATACTTCCAAAATACTGAACATCTCTGTTCCTAAAACGAAGAAACAAGTTAGGAGTCTCTTAGGTTTAATTCAATTTTATGGGAGATTTATTCCAAATTTATCTTCGATCATGGCACCTCTCTCAACATTGTTGAAGAAAGGTTCGCCTAATCTGGTCCGTTGGTCTGAAGAATGCCAATCTTCACTAGACCAAATCAAGAATATATTTTCTTCTCCTCCCATCTTAAGATTACCTACTCTTGATAGGACTTTTGTTCTTCGGAGTGATGCTTCATCCACTGGGATTGGAGCAGCACTGATGCAAGAAATATGCAAATACTCTGCATCCTGTTATGTACATTTCTAGAAAACTAAATGCGGCAGAGAGGAACTACTCGGTTTTAGACCGTGAGTTGTTAGCGATGGTTTGGTCAATTCTAAAGCTACAAAGATTCCTCCTGGGCGCACATTTCATTCTAGAGACTGATCAGAAAGCTCTTACAGCTATTCAGACTAAGAATTTGAAGAGTTCGAGATCCACTCGATATGCTATAGCTCTTCAACCTTTTCACTTCACGGTACGAGCTATCCGTGGTGCGGATAATGTGATGGCTGACATTTTGTCTAGATGCCCACATGACTCCAACTAATACTTCTGTCCTATATTTCTATATATTACAGAGTCATAACACACCTATATTTCTACAATAGATTAGCACATCTGTACTTACTTTATATGTACACACTATCGTGCTTTGTTGTCATCTTCTTCTGTTTTTTTTTAAAATGATAGAGGAGGACTGAGTAGTTAATATAAGGGCCGTTAGTTTACTAAACAGCCACAATTATTAATAATGTATTGTACCTTATGAAGCATATTAGTTATTAATTAGCATTATATTGCTTGTACTTTCTCAGAATGTCATTGTTGAGCTGAGGACTTACCTTACGAGTTCTAGATTGTGTACTTACCCTCGGAATACCAGAGCATATGTCCTGGATCGTCATGTAGTTTAACTTTGCTATGTACTTATGTCATTACATGTCAAAGAATGTACTATTTAAATTTTCCTATCAGATTTGTACATCCATTTTTAAAGACAATATTAGAGTATGCTGTTTAATGATGATTATGGTAACTTGCATACGTATATTGTGTTTACATGCTAACGTGATGTGTGTTGGTGCCACCTCCCCGATGTGAATATTTTTTGAGACATATTTATTTTTCTGTTGAGGTATATCCTCACCAGACACTCTATAATTAGCCTATTGTTTGGCAATTTAATTAATTATCAGCGCATAATTCGTGCGTTTTGAGCCGCTTATCGCTTGCTCTTTGATATTGAAAAAAAAAATATGTTCCACATTTTTTTTTTTTATCGGGAGGAGGTGGTGATATGTTGCGTGATAAATTCTCGCAACATCGTTTTATTTCAATATCTGTTTTATAACGCAAGGGCAACAACTGCTTGAAATCTATAGTCACTTTTCTCGGTAAGCATTTGTCTTCTCGCGTTAGTATCGAATGCAGTTAACTTTTGAGCTGTGGTCATTTTTTGCGCTGGACTGCGCATGACTTGTCTTGTTGTTTGGTCGATCGGTTTCCGCCCACCACTAGTGGGAGTGAGCGATTTGGAATGGCGAAAGAGATGCCTCGTTGAAGAGGGGATCTCCGCTTTTTTTTTGTTCTGTCAGGGATGTGTAGTCCTCTTATGGATATTTCGTTTAGTCGAGATAATACCTCTAGTGTTTTCCCACATGTCGGGAGGCGTGATATTTCTGTGTATTTCATGAAAGCAAGGTAAATTGACTTTTTCATTAACTCTATCGATTTTGGGTCGTGAGCGATTTCGATTCATAGCCTGTCTCCGAAAGTCGTCGTCACGAGATGTTCTTTCCCAGCTCACATGTCGCTGCATTGTACTGCATCGGTTGATGCAGGTACCAAGGACCATTACTTGCTACTTGTTAAATGAACTAGGTTTAGAAAACCTTTATTATCTAGAGGATATTTTTGAGGACATTATTTATACTTCGGCAGACGTGTCTGTCTTGCTGAAGTCAAACTAAGGAGAGTGAACTGATCTCATACATCTGGTTATCTCCTGGCTGTTATAGAAAAGGATGGAGTTTTCCACCTGACTACATTTACAGCACTATGAAATATAACATGCATCTGACTCATCATTGTAATGCTGTCTACCGTCTATTGCTGTATTGAATGTTGCTGTGATAATGACTGTTTGATGTGCCTACACATTTGCGTAACCATTTTGTCACTGTGGCGTCCACAATAAATAATGAAGAAAAACGTCAACGGCTGTTTCAAGACTCATTGACTTTATACGTCGTGAGGTTACTGACGTCCTATGTGGATTGCCCTGTTATTGTTGCATGAACATTGTTTTGACTGAACACATCTACACACTACACAAAACCAGACATGCGGATGCCATCCATCATCATATGGCATCACGCATCAGTGTAATTGAGAATTTAAGAATAGAAAAAAAAATGCATTTGCCTGGTATCTGGGATAGTTATTGTGTTATTCATACACTTTTTAGTTCATATTTGAAAGTAAACACTCAAGTCTGGGGAAGTTATGATGTAGGAAGTAGATAGTCAACACTCAAGTGTGGGGGAATGGTATGATGTATTAAGAAGACGGTCAACGTTAAGTCAGCTGACGTGCTCATTAGAAGTTTACTCAAAGATGGACATTTTGCGGCCAGTGTAAGAAAGAAAAAATGCATAAAGTAATAATCGTAACCCTTTATTTACAGCTGTTTTATTGCTTAATTAACAATTTTTTATGTTTTCCACTATTTAAATACAAATTAAAAGCATAAAATGTGTAACAATGTTATTTATATACGTATGTTATATATTCTCTCACCTATTTGTAATTTTAAAAGGGGGCTAAAGACGGAGCCAGCATAAGGTGTACAGTAATTCAGCTCCTTTTTTTTCTTTCAAAACGTTATAAACAAAAAAAAAAAGGTAAAGGAACCCGTTACACGCCCATTGAGGCATATTGGGAATATGGTGATAAGCCCATATTATCTTGACCGTAGGCACACTAGGGGTGATGTTGTCGGCATCACGCCGGCCGCCTTAACCTTCCCAGAGTTGCTCTGGTACCCATTTGGGGCTGGGTCGACCCAGGGGCCGTTTGTGGCCTAAAAAATGCCCGCCTCATCTGGGGATTGAACCATAGACCACTGCGCTAGGAAGCCATCAATAATTAACAATCACGCCCATCTTTTACACGATAGACTTCGCGAAGTGAGAACAATTTGCTATAGGGTACAGTAACGTGAAAAAATAATACTTGATTAATATCTATCTATCTATCTATCTATCTATCTATCTATCTATCTATCTATCTATCTATCTATCTATCTATCTATCTATCTATCTATCTATCTATCTATCTATCTATCTATCTATCTATCTATCTATCTATCTATCTATCTATCTATCTATCTATCTATCCATCTATCTATCTATCTATCTATCTATCTATCTATCTATCTATCTATCTATCTATCTATCTATCTATCTATCTATCTATCTATCTATCTATCTATCTATCTATCTATCTATCTATCTATCTATCTATCTATCTATCTATCTGTCTGTCTATCTATCTATCTATCTATCTATCTATCTATCTATCTATCTATCTATCTATCTATCTATCTATCTATCTATCTATCTATCTAGGAGGATTTCAAAGCACATAGAATCCTGTGTAACTGTAGTGGGGACACCCAGACGTTGGGGCGGTGTGGGACCAGAGGGACAGCTGATTGTAATGATCCACGACACTCTCATGTCCACTTGTTCAGAACAGGTTTTATGACTACGGCCCAAATTTCACTGTTGGTGAACCTAGCGACCCATGCAATGAATATTGGAATTCAACCAAACGAACGACACATTAGAACTTCATGTAAGGGAAACGTAAGGTACGCGACCCTTTGCAATGTTTCCTGAGACCCAATTTTTGGACGCGATCCATAGGTTGATATCTACTGCTCATGTCAGCCTCCGAGCCCAGCACGGTGCTTGCAGTCGGGGGCGTATTTAAAGCATTTGGCACCCGAGGCGGATCCTACCTTTGGCACTCCCCTTCCCATAACGAAACACATTTGCAAGCATATTTTTAACAGTAAGTACTATCATAATGGTGTCCGATGGCACCCTTTTCCTGGATGTCACCCGGAGAGAACTGCCCCTCGCACCCCCCCCCCCAACATTAGTACGCCACTGCTTGCGGTGTCAACCCTGTCGGCACTTATCTTGTCTCCTTTTGCAAGTTCTGTTTCTCCTTCGTATCATTTCTTTCCTTTTTATTTAGGTTTTTTGTCCCCCTTCACTGGGATCTCGAGGATAAGCATTTCTTTTATGTGCAACCGGAATCCAGACCCATGAACACATTCTCCAAAGCTGCCCAACCCATGATGACCATCGACGTCTGACCTGGCTAGAGGGTGATGAGCTCAAGCAGAAGCTATGGGGCTAGTATAAGGAATCTTTTTATTAGAGTTCACTTGGCAGCTTTAAGTGGGTACTTAGCTGCCAGTAAGATGTTAGTTGGTTTCTGCTCCAGCCGATATTTGTTCTTTGCAGGTTATGAACTGGTTCACTCTCGTCACTGGTCAAGTCTGGTGGCGGTAACACGTTCCAAGAAGCATCATGTAGTAATTACGAAGCGGGTCCAGCGTCTTCAACACCCGTGTGATGTTGGTGTCTAGTTTTGACGGAAGACCACTATACAACATACTTGTATCACAGATAGCACCGCGAATTGGTACCGCCGACCCAAATAATCTTTGGGAATACAGACTTCTTGCTTCTGGGGAAACAGTTTCGGCAACTTGATTAAGATGCCTCTTACACGTGGTCTGTGGTGTTACTTTACAACAGACTCCCACTATGACTTAGTGTTCAGGTTCCTAGGATTCCGATTTTTCCTCATTAATACATGTAGAGTTGTCATTATGTAAATCCACAAGATGCTCAAACACGTTTTCCGGTCCTATAAAATGGAATCCTGATCCTATTCCTTACTCTGGCTTGTCTGGCTGCCTTCTTGACGAGTTGAATTTTACAGTGCTGTAAACTCAAAAGGCGCTAAATTATAAGGCAACATTCAGCACGCACCCAGATTGCTACTATGTGACTAGGATCAAATCAGAAATGTTGTATTTTTACATCTCAAATGCCAATGTTGTCCAGACTGTTCATAGATTTTGTTGAGAATAGGCTGCCGTGGATAATTTTTCCTTTGAACGTAAATTGTCCTTTTTTTCAAATGTTTAACACATCTGAGAGCAAATCTTTGAATAAAAATTTTATTTATCAGTAATTTGAAAACAATGTTGTAACGTGAGTGGACTTAAAAACATAGTCCTGCACAATGAATGCTTATAAAATCCATGAATCAATTCGCCATTACAGCCCATCTTTGATTCTTCCGGTGATGATTACGGGCAACAGACATGCAACATTAGAATTTTTAAAAACCAGTATGATTCATTTAATGTTTTAATTCGGTGCGAAAAAATTTTTTATTTAGTGCATGGAATATATATTTCATTCTCAGATTAAAATTTCAATAATTTTTTTAAAAGCGAAGCGGGGAAAGACCAGATTCAGCCCTACTCCACTTCCTAAGTGAAAGGAAAAAGGTAACAAATTCAAATAGGTAAGAGGGCCAAAGAACTCCGTGTACCTTAGGGCATTCACAGATAACAGATCAGGACTGTCAGTATCTGTATCCGTCCTGGTTTACTATCCGAAGTGTGTGAAGACGGGTGTTTCGTTAACTTAATAGAATTTGTATCCACTAGCATTTTCCTTTGGTAAGTTAATGAAAAGAGAAAGAATCAAAGATGTCGGATTAAAAAAAAAAACTAGAATAAAGGAATAAAACTTCGTTGTAAACACACAAAGAAACAAAAATGTCATGGAAGGAAGAAGAATAAGGGAAGATATATTTATTGTGAAAAGAGAAAGAAACAAAGATGTAAGGGAAAGACTAGAAGTAAGAGAATAAATTTATTGTGAAAAGAGAAAGAAACAAAGATGTAAGGGAAAGACTAGAAGTAAGAGAATAAATTTATTGTGAAAAAAAGAGAAAGAAACAAAAATGTGACGGTATCGCGGATTGCCTCCTTAGATCTGCAGTAATGGCACACGACTGGCCAGACAATTGGAATAAGAAGATGAGTTTTCAAAGGTAGCAACCTTTGCTCAAGATTACTCTTGGCGGTGATTTAAACAGCTAGGTTGTGCTCCTATTTCAGGGCGTCTCACAATGATTTTAGGATGGGAAATACAACTGTGTTTACTAGTATCTGTGTCAATTAGGTCAACACTTAACTGTCCGGTTGCAGCAGAGATGATTCAGATCAGCAGCAGGCAGCGCAGGAGCAGTGAGAATCTACTTTAGAAGCACTGAGCTCTCTAGAGATCTGTCTTGAAAGAAGTTTTGTCTATTTTCAGGTTTCATATTATTTGGCATTTGGAATAAGTTCATCTCTGGTGGGTGATATGTTTTCTGAAATTCCATCAACAGGGCGGTGAAAAATTGGAAAATAGAAGCCAAATTATATTTCACCAAATGTTAACTTCACTGCAACTTTGAAAAAAAAAATTAAAACATAAAGATCGAGTTTATATCGCATGCAGTACACTAATAAACTAAATTTGTGTAAGTTAGCTCGTGAGTTTTCACAGGAAACGTGGAAAAAAAATCCTCTAAACCTGGTGATACCTCGCTTATAAATGCAGGTGGGAAAGGCTAATCTTGAATTCCTCTGGCTTTAAAACTCTTTCTTTCTTCTCCCTCCGTCACCTAGAGATCTCCAAACGGCACCCCTATGATCTACCAGTAAGTTGGAATCTACCTTTTGCTGACCCCTGATTTAGATCGTTGATTTAATTTTAATCATATCATTCACATTAAACACAATTTTTTTTTTTGTGTGCATCTTTGATGATCTTGTCCGTGTAAATGACGCAAAGTAGCTGTTATAGGTTTCAGCATAGACAGCAAGCAGCCTTTAAAGGTCTACTTTTGTTGTTACATTACAAGTTACATTCCTTACACAATATTAGTGTGTAGTCCAGAAACTGCAAAAAAAAGAAGAAAAAAAAAAAAAAGGTAACGGACAACAAAGTTAAGAGCTAATCAACTTATATTCGGTTTGCAACTACTTCATGTCTTGCGGAAGTGACCCTCTTTTTTGCATAAGTATAACGAACCATGCCATTGGCTAGCGAAAAGATCGATACAGGTTGTTTTTTTTTTTTTGACTGTATCACACACTGTATCAAATGGCCTACTTACTCTTATCTAATACAGATATGGAAACTAATATAAACAGCTCGACTTTACATAATTATGTTTATAAAAACAGACCTAGATATTTCACTGTGAAAGAATAAAGGTCAAATTTGTGTGGAGACACATAAAAGCTGTGACTGATTATAATCATTTCCCTAGGCTGGCATATTTTTTGCTCATTCGCAGGGTCTTCTCTAATTTGGATTCTAATGCCCAAGCCCATCATTAAAGGTTTTTTATCTATCATTGTCATACCTGGATATTAACAACGAACGAGTATCTGCCTGAATGGCGAGGGACACCTGTCTCTGTACAAGAAAAGGGATACTCACGTAAAATCAATGTCAGGTTAGACATTAACAATAACCCGAGATTTTGCCTCGAGTATTAGCGGGCGTACGTTAAAAAAAAAAAAAAACAACGAACGGAGACGAAAAATATAAATATATATATAATGAAACAAGAATTGGGATGTCTGAATAATGCAGTTAGTACGAGCAGACGAGACTGCATTGGCAGATTAAACACCCAAGACACTTAGTGACGATCACCCAGAGGTAGACCAAAAAACACATGGAGAAGAGAACTAGATACAGAAGTGAAAATGATGAGGAAAACATGGAAAAAACTTGAGCAGATGACACGTGACAGCAGCACTTAGCATGGGTTTGATGGAGGCTTATGCTCCTTGGGGAGCTAAAGGGTATGAATTGAACTAGTAACGATATTACACATTGTGCCGTAGCTTACAGGTGACTTAAGGTTATATCCAGCCTTAGAGCATTCGGCACGAAGGGCAAGTGATTTGCTTTGTCCCCCCCCCCCCCCCCCCCCCCCCCCCCCCCCCCCCCCCCCCCCCCCCCCCCCGCCCCCCCCCCCTCCCCCCCCCCCCCCACCGCCCCCACCCCCCCACCCCCCCCCCCTCCCTCCCCCCCCACCCCCCCCCCCCCCACCCCCCCCCCCCCCCCCCCCCCCATCCTCACGCTTCTAAGTTCGAAAGTTAAACTCTACTGGAAAATTAATTAAAATTCGTGAATAAAATTGCATAAGGATATCTGCGTCTTCCGGCCAGGGATTTCAGGAAGATTTGTTGTCAGCTTTTCTTTTCTTAGTCCTTAGAAGTCCCCAGCCGGTACCTTTAATACGCCAGGTAGTTTAAAATCTGTTTTTCTTCCTCTAGACGGGTTGTTTCATGAGCTAACGAGTTAGTCACATCTACCCGAAGATTTTTTAGTGCTAGGGCCCCAGTATACCATTTTAACTATAAACAGACCCTACATGAGAAAGACAGGAGTTGCAAATGTATCGTCAGTGGTATCACGTATAGATGCACGTATATATGTAAATAGTGCAACAATGACCGACCACCTTTGCTTCCCCATCTAAGGTTTATAATTTTTGCTACGCAAAAAACATGCAATTCGCTGACTGAAGACTCACTGTTGAAGCCACACCTATTTTTTTTTTTTTTACATGCGCTGACAAGTTGTTTACCTACGTTCGTACAGGCTAGATAACAGTCAGCGAGAGCATGATTCGCTTATCGGAATTATCACGCGAGCTGATTGCCAATCATCATTGGTTGACAGACAGAAGCGCGCGTAGAAATATAATCAGGTCCTATGAAGGGAGGCGACAGGCAGGAAGTTTGCCGCGTAAAGGTTTAATGTTCAACATTTCAGGGGACTTAAGCAAATCAAGGGGCGATAATATTATTCCCGTACCCTGGAAGTATTTGATCTACGGCAGCGGACAAAATCTAAGAAAGCCTGTTCGCTTGGCCAAAGTCTCTGTTGTTGGTCGGCATCGGTGAGCAGGAAAATCTTTACCTTGGGAGTCGAACTCGTTGATTTTCCCTGAAATAACACCATTTCTGTATAAATACTCCGTCCTCCCAAAGTCAGTTATCTAGTCGCTAAGAAAGTTTGGAAAATCTAGCTCGTTATTTTTGAGCCATTATGAAAGTGTGTTATAGCATTCCGTGGAGATTGTTTCATTTCTGATTGTGGTAATAGATATTAGCATTTAAGTGATTTAATGTGTTAAGTTTATCATTATAATTCACTGGGATTTTCTAGGTGCTAAGACTAGCGTATTAAATAACGCATAGCTAAATTTTTCCAGTTGTAATGTAGATTTAATCACCCGCTATCACCCAGAAAGAGATGTTTTAATTGACTAATAAATACACTAGGCGACTGACAATTGACAGAATATAAATTCACTTCTAATTCATTATGTGTAATTATATAAGTGACTAGTGTAATATCATGTGGCGAAACAAATAGCTAGTAATGACAAGCGATATTTGTAAAGTATTCATAATTAAATTAACACTGATATTGTGCGCTAAGTGTTTTACCGGGCGGGAGGGGGGAGGCGCATACCTAAACCCCAACCCGTACCAGTTGGGCGACGCGTGATAAGATAGACTAAGACACATGTGTTTTTTAATTTAATTAAATGACGGAGAGGATAAGAGATCTTACCCTTACGCGTGATAGGATAGGATATTGATATTGTGGTTAAATGTTTTCTTTTCTTCCTAATTTATTACTGATCACAAACCAGCTGCCAGCGGTCTAATAGCACCAGTAAACCATTCTTATTATTATCGGGTCTTCGATGTTGACCTGTTCGGTCCTCTTGCTTCATCCAGAGAGAGTCCAAAACCTATAAACAATAAGATTAATTATAACTGGACATACAAAAAACCCAGATTTTGCATTCAATTCTACCAGCCCGCTGTGGCCAAATATATACACATAACATATTTTCCCGACTACTGACAATTGTGTTTCCAAGTGGATTATCCAGGAGCATACGTTGTTTCATAATCGGCACTCAACCCCAGAGAGAAAATCCGATAGGATACATCATCATCAGTTTTTTTTAATTAACAATTTACCAACCAGATGTTTCCTTTAACTATTGGAAGTACTGTCTACAGTCTACTGTGAACACTAGATCGCGGTTTATATTTTGCTACCTGAACTATCTGATGTGACACTATCATATTCAATAAGCACCACCAAAGTAGGCGTTCCCCATTAGGAAAATTAATTATTCGTGGAGGAACTGGGGCTCACTTCGGAGAAGCACAACACTGGATTATGATACATGTACATTGATGTTTACGTTCAAGAGGTTGTTAACCGAGTATTATATTAGGTAAGGTGTGATTGATATGGCCACGAATGACAGATTGAGAGGAAATACGTTCTAGTTACGGAAACTGTACCATCCTTTATTTTCTTTGCAATTACTGTTATTTTACGGGATAGCTTAACTATGAACTTTGTTCTTTGCTTTATTGTCTATTCTATACCCTAGTGTTAATCTTTGACTTTTTGGGTTATTAACTTCTTTTGGGATCCTTTCTCAACAAGAGGGGAGGGCACTTATGGGGTTATTTTCCTACGTCGGTAACCAATGTTTATATTGATTTTATATGTTGATGTTGTGAAGAGTTTAAATGATAATAAACTAAACAAAAACTTAATTAATTGTGTTGGTCAGCCCAGCCCATACCCATACTCCATTTACCATAGTTTTCACGTTTGTGCGTCTTATTGTCACAAAACTGTGTGTGTGTGTGTGAGTGGTTAAACGTGCATGTTACATGTATGGAGAGTAGGATTGTCTGATAACAAATTACAGTCGTAAAGATAGGCTGGACTAGAGTATCTTCTCAATCCAGTGAGAGATTCTACCCTTAAACTATTCACTCGTGAAATCTATTTCGCATACCTTATTTCTCACTTAGTTACCACTTTTTCTGTTCTATTCAGACGGGACCAAATCTATCTCTAATACCTATCTAAATCTACGACAAGTGGTTTTATGAAAAACACGGTTAAGGAATATATTTTTAAAATGGTTTAACTTCAACCCCATTCTCGGATTTATTGAAAAGAATAGAACGGCAGGGCAGTTAGATATTCCAATCATTTCACAATTCAGGATTATATCTTTGGTACAAATGAAAATTTCTTGGCACACGTGGTCCCGTATTAGGACTACTGCTGTACCCTAGTCGTGTTCAATATTAGTGACATACAAGATAAGCTGCTTTAGAAGGTTTACATCTCAGTACTTCGAGGACACGATAGCGCCGTGGCAGCACGATCTAGCAGAATAAAATCTTAACAATAATAATGTGTATGAAATGACGCAATTTCTGAAAGGGAAGAAACAATCGCATCTCCTTTTCGAGAAAATATGGAAAGGGCGCGCTCTGCAGTGTGCATTGACGGAAGGTTATCACGAACACTCATTAGAATCATCCCAGTTAGATGCAAACAATTTATTGTATTGTATTACACAGATCACCCGTGTGTTACCGGGGCCCGAGAGGGGAGCAAAGAATAGTAACACTGCACCCTACCATGCATGTCGTAAAAAGCGACTAAGGAGGGTATGGGCATGGGGCTGTTTACCCCATCCCGTAAAAACTTCGCACAGTGGGCTGATCACCTGCTTGCCAACCAATCTGATTACGGAAACAATGATGGATTGTTTGGTCTGTTTTTGTTCCACAAAGACGCCACTAGGCGTGGTGGAAACAGCGATAGATTGATCAATTTGTTGTTGCCCTAAGACGCCACTAGGCGTACTGGCCACATACTGCTTTGCCGGTTGATGGCTAAGGATGGAAGAAGAAGATTACACAGATGTCCTCGGAAGTAATCTGTCAAGAAATGACATGAAAGTTTAATAATTTCTTTCATATAATAATTTCAGGTGTTCTTTACTTTTATTTTTCTCTGCTTTTTTTAACATTTTGTTTAAACTAAAGACAGCGGAGTGATTTTTTTTTTTTTTAATACACAATTTAAAAAAAATTATGTTAACCTCAGTCGACATAAGAAATGGAGAAAATAAAATTACAATGGTGTACGGTTTCTTTAACGTGTCCATTTCTTCTGTGTTCAGATCTTTTTATGTTTATTAATTTTTTGTTTTCTCCGCTTGACTCAATAGTTACTGAAGACAAAAAAAGTGGTATCCCCTAGCTAAGATGGCGACATAAATATTGACGTTAACACATGGTTACGTTTTTGTTTTGTTTTTTGTCGATACACACCAGTCAAATAGAGAAGCTATACTACTGCCTTGCAGGTTGGCTGGGGACAGTCAAAGTCTAAGGAACGCAACCTGACATAAATACATGTTGAAATCCGATGCACTGAACCACAGGCCTAACGAAACAATGCAACATACTTCACTTGATGATGACGTGACAAATAAGTCAACAGAATAACGCTAACTCCGTAGAGTCCCACTGGGCTAGGAGAATGTTGACAATTCCCCTCACCCGCCTCGTAGGGGTCCACACTGTGCTACCGTGGTCACCTTCCCCTGAACTATGGAGTGAGGAACATAGAAAGCACATATGGCCGTCACTAGTACTATTTTCGGAAAAAACTCTATGGAGATGACCACTGCTTTCTTTGAAAATATTTAAGTAGACTCCTGGGAGAAGGAGAAGAAGAAGCAGAAGAAGAAGAAGAAGAAGAAGAAGAAGAAGAAGAAGAAGAAGAAGAAGAAGAAGAAGAAGAAGAAGAAGAAGAAGAAGAAGAAATCCATTGACTTCCCCGTTGAAGTTTTTAATCAGCCGTGTCCATCGGTCTCCGCACCTACTGAAGCTTAAAACCTGTACATTCATCCCACTGCAATTAGCTTTAAAGGTCCTCAAAACAACTTCATTGATGCCAAAATCATCACAGGCAGTAGTTAAGGCAGACGAGTTTTCATTCCATGTATCAGTTGAGAGCCACGCGATACGCGTCTTCCTTTCATCTTGAGATGTTGTCAGTTTTCTGTGATTTTAGCTTTTGCCATGACAATCAATAAAATACAGGGGCAATTATTTGACCATGTAGAATCATACTTACCAGAAGCAGTCTTGGGGCATGACCAACTTAGTGTAGCGCTTACGCAAGGAAGGAACCTAGATAATCTAAAATTACATATTCAGGACGCATGGTGCCAGGACAGCACATTATAAAAATAACAGTTAATTTACGGAAAATCTCGTGATAAAAGACTTGTTAAGTAATAAATCCCAACGGGCTGATCACCCGTTTGCCAGTCACTTTGATTACGGAAACAACGACAAACGGATTGATTTGTCGTTGCCCTAAAGACGCCATTAGGCGTGATGGGAACAACGGCAAAGAAAATCTATTCGCTGTTGCCCTTAAGACGCCACTAGGCGTAATGGCCACTGACTGCTTTGCCGGTCGTTGGCTAAGGACGGAAGAAGAAGAAGTAATAAGTAAAATCACAGTCCATTTAGATTTAGTAACTTCTCCTACCGAACACTTTTTGCGGGTTGCTACCAATGCATCCAGGTAGGTCTGACTATGAAGATCTACTGAAGGTAAAAGAAAATGGAACAGAAGAAACTGAACATAGAAGAAATTGTGCCGTCCTCAGGACATGATGCAGAAAAATCACAACAAAATTCTTTCCCCTCATTTTTGACGGGCCACTTGCAAAAACCACTCAGTTTTGCATAGAGTTGTAATTAATTTAAAATTGTGATTTTTTTTATTTTAAATTCGTATTTAACGACGACCTGTCCTGAGACAGTGACTGGTTTGTAATTTATTACATGTTCTACATCCTCAAATGTGATGTCTGGAATTTAGATACAGTATCTTTGCCACATTTTAAAACTCTCTCTTTTTAAATTCTGTTAGACGTTTCTCTCTTCTGTCTTCATCAATTTCATTCTGTCCCAGGCATTTTCTTGCGCTTATATTATAGAAGTACCTGGTTAGAATATAAACATTTTGCTTATCTGACTCTGCTATTTAAGGTATTGTTATATCTGGCATTATAACATTTTTAGTGTTACATTTTATTCATTGCTCTGTTTCCCATACATCCGTTTTGGAGTGGATGAGGCAAAACTTCACTGACTTTCCACACAACGAAGTCACAAGTCTAAGTAACTATTAAAAAAATGAACTAAGACAACCAGTCGGAAGCAAAGACGAAGTGAACAAACATTCAACCGAGAAAAAGGCAGCAGGCCTAGAGATTAAAGACTTGATAGAATGTAATCTGTTGATACGTTTCAGAGAACCGGCCACTGCAGACTTGATTGAATGTAATCTGTTGATACGTTTTAGAGAACCGGCCACTGCAGACTTGATTGAATGTAATCTGTTGATACGTTTTAGAGAACCGGCCACTGCAGACTTGATTGAATGTAATCTGTTGATACGTTTCAGAGAACCGGCCACTGCAGACTTGATTGAATGTAATCTGTTGATACGTTTCAGAGAACCGGCCACTGCAGACTTGATTGAATGTAATCTGTTGATACGTTTTAGAGAACCGGCCACTGCAGACTTGATTGAATGTAATCTGTTGATACGTTTTAGAGAACCTGCCACTGCAGACTTTTGATTGAACGCAACCTGTTCAACAGCTTACAATTCAAACAAAATAATATATATTTATAGGAACAAAAGCAAGCAGAAAACAATCTGGTGAAATGTCCGCTGTAAGAGAAGCATGGTCATCACTGACTCTTCTTGATGAGTAGACTGTTTGGTAATCAGAGACACCTGACGCATAGACGGATAAACGGACAGACAGACAAACAGTATGGATACACGGACAGACAGGTCGACAGACAGATAGATAGACAGACAGACGGACAGATAGATAGATAGATAGATAGATAGATAGATAGATAGATAGATAGATAGATAGATAGATAGATAGATAGATAGATAGATAGATAGATAGATAGATAGATAGATAGATGGACGGACGGGCGGGCGTACGGACAGACAGACAGGCGGACAGACAGACAGACAGACAGATAGATAGATAGATAGATAGATAGATAGATAGATAGATAGATAGATAGATAGATAGATAGATAGATAGATAGATAGATAGATAGATAGATAGATAGATAGATAGATAGATAGATAAGTGGTTAGGTAGACAGACAGACATATAGATAGATAGATAGATAGATAGATAGATAGATAGATAGATAGATAGATAGATAGATAGATAGATAGATAGATAGATAGATAGATAGATAGATAGATAGATAGATAGATAGATAGATAAGTGGTTAGGTAGACAGACAGACAGACAGACAGACATATAGATAGATAGATAGATAGATAGATAGATAGATAGATAGATAGATAGATAGATAGATAGATAGATAGATAGATAGATAGATAGATAGATAGATAGATAGATAGATAGATAGATAGATAGATAGATAGATAGATAGATAGATAGATAGATAGATAGATAGAACGAACGAACTTTATTTTCAAAGGGTTAAGAATTGGGCACGCAGGCCCGTCTGACATTCTGCCCTTCCTCTCTCTCCTCATGTATACTTCTCGTATATCCTTTCATCCTCACATTTACTTTAAGTACAATTAAGGCATTTATCATTATAAAAGTAAAATTACATTTGCAATAATCATCATAATTAAAGTATGTTTTTAAAATAAAATTTAAAAAACAAAATAAATAAATAAATAAAAAATAAATACAATAAAATAAAAAATAATAATAATAATGAATTTAAAATAAAATAAATTAAAATTAAAAAAACAACAACAACAACAACAAGAAGACATAAAAATTGAATTCTTCGTACAGTAAATTAGTGATTTGAGACATAATCAGAAGTATGTTATAAGAACTCGTGAAATTTTCAAACGGTGTGCAACTGAATGACTCAGGGACTTTTTTTAGGTTCATCAAGATGAGGTGGGGTAAACAGTTACTTTCCTCGCTGTCTTTGCGCCCCAAACTCAAGACCAGAATCAGACTAGGTAGATAGCTAGATAGACATATACGAAAGCAATTAATTTGCGAAGGGTTGAAAATCGGGGACAGTCCTCTCTTGCATTCTTCCTTCCTCTTGCTCATCTTTTATTACTGTTACTCAAACATTCTCCAGCGTACTGAAAGTACCTCGTATTAATGTAAGGGCAGTGCAACATTACAAGGAAGTATAACACCATACATTAACAGTAAAATATATAAATTAAAAAATAATATGGTATGAAATCATTAACAGTACCTGATCATAAAATTAAGAATATAAGTTATTAAGAATATAATATTAAGAATAAGTATATTGTAAATGAAAACTAGATCGTCAGCGCCTCCATACATTATATTAGATAAAAGTACAACACAATCAGTTAGGGTGGCATATAATCAGCACTCATAAAGTATTTGAACAGTATACGATTGTATGAGTAAGGACTGTAGATAGATAGATAGATAGATAGATAGATAGATAGATAGATAGATAGATAGATAGGTAGATAGATAGATAGGTAGGTAGGTAGGTAGGTAGGTAGGTAGGTAGGTAGGTAGGTAGGTAGGTAGGTAGGTAGGTAGGTAGGTAGGTAGGTAGGTAGGTAGGTAGGTAGGTAGGTAGGTAGGTAGGTAGGTAGGTAGGTAGGTAGGTAGGTAGGTAGGTAGATAGATAGATAGATAGATAGATAGATAGATAGATAGATAGATAGATAGATAGATAGATAGATAGATAGATAGATAGATAGATAGATAGATAGATAGATAGATAGATAGATAGATAGATAGATAGATAGATAGATAGATAGATAGATAGATAGATAGATAGATAGATAGATAGATAGATAGATAGATAGATAGATAGATATATAGATAGATAGATAGATAGATAGATAGATAGATAGATAGATAGATAGATAGATAGATAGATAGATAGATAGATAGATAGATAGATAGATAGATAGATAGATAGATAGATAGATAGATAGATATCGTCTGCCTATTAGTACCGGCAACATGTACGTCACGCGAGATTCCAAGAAATGCTTGCGTGTTGGTGCAGGACACACGTGCCCGTCAAGTCAGTTCCGTGTCCCAAAAATACATACAACACTCAGTTTCGTAACGGTTGGTTACGCTTGGCACAGATTGTGTATCGAGTACTGCAAAGAACTTCGCAACTGTCGCAGTAAGCTGTTCTCAGATAAAGCAAAATATAATAATAAAAATTGGTATTGAGTCAATTGTTACATCTGAACGATACTCTCCAAAATCGGGAGGTGTCGATACTCGACGTCAGCACTGTCGCAAACAGGAGATATAGATGAGAAATATTCACATTGAAGTGTCAGTTCCTATTTTTAAATTCCTATTTCTTCGCTCCCATCAAATTAACTTATATGAATCAAAACGTCAAAATAAAAAGAATTAACTGCCACGTTATTACATAAAATTATATGTCACAAAAACACTACAGCTGAGCGTGAAATCCGGTCTGTTTAAAACATAATTTCATAGCAAGCAGTAATATGTGTTGTCGTCTCCTGTAATGTCAGTTTATTTGGACATTTTACAATTTTTTATATATTTTGTTTTGTTTTATTTCTGGGGAAAAAACGTCTTAATCAAATGGCACAATGTTTAGGTATTTCTCTCTCTCTCTCTCTCTCTCTCTCTCTCTCTCTCTCTCTCTCTCTCTCTCTCTCTCTCTCTCTCTCTCTCTCTCTCACACACACACATACAATCATACACACAGGCATATATATGTATATATATATGAGCGTCCGACTGGCAGAGTGGCTAGAGCGCTGGCCTCTCGCAGCAATGGCACTGGGCTGGAAACTCGTTGGGTCACGCTCAAGTCTACCCATCCAGTAAATGGGTACCCGACTCTGCTCTGGAGTCAAGAAAGGCAAAGGATATACACATTTTAAAAAATAGAAAGTCACTTTTCCAACACCCTGTCAATAGGAAAAGAGAAAAAAAAGACAAAGGACAGTGCTGCAAACATCTTCTTCCTCTTCTTCCGTCCTTAGCCAAAGACCGACCAAGCAGTCAGAGGCCATCACGCCTTGTGGCGTCTTAAGGGCAACAGCAGATTGATTTTCTCTGTTGTAGTTTCCCATCACGCCTAGCGGCGTCTTTAGGGCAACAACAAATAGATCCATCTGCCGTTGTTTCCGTAATCGGTGTGACAAGCCAACGGGTGATCAGCCCATTGGGCATGCTGCAAACATGTAGCTGGAAAAACAGATGAACAAGAAGAGATAAGATGAGCGACACGGAAAGACAGAAAGGAACAGAGAACACTGGTAACACGTTAAGGCAAGAAACAAAAATATTGAACAAGAGAGAAAGAAATAACATCGCAACGAATCTAATAAACAACAAAAATACTATCAATAAAGTGAAATAACAAAACAGTAAAATAATATAAATAAAATGGCCTGATGCGAAATCCTAAATTGCAAGTCAAGAAGACTTTCATATCCAGTAAGGGATTACTACAACTTAGTATTCCCACTTTCTAGTGACCTTGTCATTCTGACTCCATACTGATGTGTATTGTCATCGTCATCATTGTCACGTGATTTACACCCCTTACTCTACAGTGGCCAAAATTCAGAGTATCTACTGATGGTCTTGAAAGGTGTCTACCTTTCGCTCATGATTACTTTTCGCAGAGAAGTGAATTGAAGAATGGTGCTTCTGTTCTAGGGAACCTCATAGGAATTTAAAGAAATCAAGTACTACGGCTGATAGGATCCAGGCCGTGTAAACTTTGTATTTCTCCTGACCTTCTATGAGTTACTGTTTTGCTCGTTCTGATGAGCCCCCAACGGATTTAACTCAGTAAAATATTACTGAAATAGCTCTGTTATAAGTATTTAAAATGACTGAGACATACGGGTGCAGTTCACTTAAAATGACTAAATCAACTATAAATTTGCATATTTAGAGATAACAAAATTTAATAGTCAGTTATCGTTAACAATTGTAAAATAAATAAGGTTGGGGGTGAATTTAGGTAGTCTTTAAAATGTTCTCATAGGTGATGGTCTGATTTGAAACGGTCTTTCTGAGTTTAATTAGCAGCTTTGAATGGATACTTAGCTGCCAGTAAAATGTCGGTTGGTTTCTGCTCCAGCCGATGCTTGTTCTTTGCAGGTTATGAACTGGTTCACTCGTCACTGGTCAAGTCTGGTGGCCACAACGCGTTCCTCGTAGTATCGTGGAGGAATTGCGAAGATGGTCCAGCGTCTGTTAAGACCCGTCTGCTGTAGGTGTCTAAATTTGACTACAGGCACTTATACCACTCAGGGAGCCGCGGTAGCATAGTGGTTAGTGCACTGGCTTCCTAGCGCAGTGGTCTATGGTTCGATCCCCAGATGAGGCGGGAATTTTTTAGGCCACAAATGGCTCCTGGGTCGACCCAGCCCTAAATGGGTACCAGAGCAACTCTGGGAAGGTTAAGGCGGCCGGCGTGATGCCGACCACATCACCCCTCGTGTGCCGACGGTCAAGATAATATGGGCCTAACACCATATTCCCAATATGCCTCAATGGGCGTGTAACGGGTTCCTTTACCTTTACCTTTTACTTATACCACTCACTTGTTCCACAGTTAGCACCACCAATTGGTACCACCGACTAGCATTATGAAATAAGAGAGAGAGAGAGAGAGAGAGAGAGAGAGAGAGACAAGTACCCTCCTGAGTATCAGGTGCCCTCCCCCCCCCTTTTTAAAAATTCCAACATCCCATCTGCCTCAGAACTTTACCCTCTCTGAGCATTAATGTTAATCCCCGTGAGCGGAAAACATCCATTGCATTTATATTGAACATGTTTACATTTACATTAGCACAGGTTGAAAAGGTTAATATAATAAGTATGTACATCATTTCTATCATCATCCACTCCCTGCTCCATATGGAACTTGGGACTACCTCTGCTTGTGGTTCTCTATGAGAAATCCCCATAAAGCAGTCACCAGTTCTTGCAGTGGTGGTTCATGAAACCATCATTCTATATGCTGAGGTTACCAGCCTCGTATGACTTGGACATCCACTAACAATTTTCACATGTTAATAATGCAAAATATAGAATTATAAAAGGTAAAACTTACCCCAAATTTCTTTGGGAATACAGACTGACTTCTAGCTCTGAGAAATAGTTAAGGCAACTTGATTAAGATGCCTCTTACACGTGGTCTGGAGTGTAACTTTACAATAGACTTCCACCAGTTCAGGTTTCTAAAATTTCGGGGTTTCCATATTAATTAAGTAGAATTTTCCTGCGATATAAGTTCACAAGATGCTCAGACACGTTGTCCGGTCCTTTAAAGTGGAATCCTGATCCTATTCCTTACTCTGGCTGTTTTCTTGACGAGTTGAATTTCACAATGCAGTAAACTCACAAGGCGCTAAATTATAAGGCAACATTCGGCCCACATCCAGATTGCTACTATAAGACAAGGCTCCAATCAGAAATGTTGCATTTTTATATTTCAAATGCCAAGCCAATAGCATGCAAGATGGGTATATTTCCCCTTCTCTCACGAGAACCTCCTGCGTAAGAAACGCGCAAGTAAATGGGTTGTTTACAGTCAATATATAATGTATGCCAGCTTCTGTCTATTATCGATCTTATTTACACTCCACTACTTCGTAATTTATCGCAGTTAATCTCTTTCAAGATGGATAATTATTCTTCTGACAAGTCGTGTCCGAAAACGATTATGACATTTACCCAGTCTTAGCCAACAATCAACAAACTGGGCAGACATTGCTATTATCGGAGATAATCGACTGGGGTCGTCCCTAGGTTGTTTATTCCTAATCCGATCGCTCACCTGCACTGTCTGGTCTGGTAGGAAAATGTGTTACACATTAGTAAACCGCACTTCTCTCCCCCGATCCCTGGTGTCAATATGGGTTCAAACGAAAGGGATTGATTACCCTAATCAGCAAAAGATGGTAGCTGAAGTCCCGTCATAACAAGAATTGAGGGAAGGGAGTGTAAACAGTGAATCGAAAATACCAAATACTCAGAGGTGGGAAAAACTAAAGTGAAGAGCACAGAATGATATATAGGATGGCACAGATAAATGTGACGTTCGATGTTATTATGTCACAATCATTGCCTTTCAGTTCCCCAAGGAGCATAGGCCTTCAAAAAAACTTTTGCCAAGTCTTCCTGTCCCGTGCCATCAGTTCAAAGTCTTCTTTGTCCCTTTCATGTCAATCTCCTGTTCTCTTGTTAGTGTTCCTTGATCATCAATATTTTTATTTTGTCTTGCACCTGTTTACGGTTATCGGCCAGGTCGTCGGCCTTATCAGACCTAAAGATCTTTTATAGTTGGACATGCGTCCTAATATAACCGACTAGGTTGAACGGGACGAGCCTCACCTAAACGAGGTAAACTTTTACTTTAAAAAAAAAAAAAGAGGTCGCCGGCCATATGTAGATCGTCAAGCTGTTTATTCAGAGTCCAGTGGACTCCATTTCTGTTAACCGAAGTCCATGTTTTCATAACCCAACCTAAAGCTGATAAGAAAAGAAATGGAGACAAGAGGCATCTCTGTAGCACTCCAGTTCTTATTCCAATCGATTTTGTAAGTTGTCCTTCATTAAGAACTTTGCATATTTATTATATGTCGTTTTATATTTCAGTTTTAAATTATCATCATAAGCACTGTCAACTCCCCAAAGATCACGTGCCTTAAACAAACTTAGATAAAGTCTTATGTCACGTGCCATTAGCTCACGAACTTTTTATGTCTCCCTCGTTATTTTCATCTTCTATCTCCAGTTCTCTTCACTGTGTGTGCTTTTTTTTTTGTTTGTTTTGGTCTACCACTGCTTCTTTAACCCCGTGTATTGCAGAACAAGGACTGCCTTAAAATGCTAGTTTTACAGCACCCCCTTTATTAGTTGCACATATTGTGCTGAGATAACTGTATTTACGAGTGTTTTTACTGTTAGTATAATCGAGCATTTGTCAATATTTTATTTAAAACGTGTGAGTATGTGTGTGTGTGTGTGTGTGCGACGCGCATGTATGCTTATGTGTATGTGTGTTGGGGTATCATACTTGTAAACACTTTTTTTTTTGGCTTTACGGATGTTTACATTTTCACAATAATCAGTTGCCCTTATTTACAATTGTGTATGTGTTTTTGTTGGTGATAAGCTTAAGCTTTGATAACACGGTTAACATTGATGCCGTTGTGCATTTATTCGTGCTTCAAATGTCAATTTCAGCCAGTACTTTATTTTACTGTTAACCTTAGTACAGCACACAAGTCGCAATTACGCATTACTATTTTAAAAGGCAATGTATGCATAAAACATAAGATAAACTGCCTGTCCCTATACATATTTAATATCTGCAAAAGAAAATAGTTCAAACAGACACAGGACATGCCAGTACTAAACATCGGTAGAAGATCAATAAACAACCTTAGATATGCAGATGATACAGTTTTGTTAGCTGACAGCAAACGAGAATAGCAAGAACTATAGAAGCAAGTAAACAGCAAAACTTACTACAGCAAAACCAGCCCCAACTATCTCCGTATTTTCATAGTGCAGAAAAATCACCGTAAGAACTTCGCAAACATATGCCTCACAACGATTGGTAGAAATGAATGTTCTCACAAACGATTGGATGATTCAAAGAAAACATAGCGGATGTCAGAAAAACAAGTACGCGAACGTCCAAGAAACAAGTAAGTACCGGGGAGAGTACGAAAACGGCAGAACCCAATCAAATCACAAACCTAGTAAAGCGCAGTGTATGAAATCTAGCCCAGACTTGACTTGAAACACATTAATAATAATTATCAGACCTAAAGGTCTTTTATATTTGCACATGCGCCCTAATATAACCGACTAGGTTGAACGGGACGCGTCTCGCCAAAACTAGGCAAAATGTTATTTTAAAAAACAACTTAAACACATTCCTGAACTCACATCGAGCTAAGACAGGTGGCGATAGTCTCGAAATCTTGTTGATCTAATAGCTATTCAACCCTCGAAAGTAGAGTCGAGTCTGAGGGGTATGTTTATAAATTAGTATAGATCGCTTAGCATATTTTGCTGTAATGTTTCTTAATTTAAAAAAAAATGATGTTGACATTTAAAAAAATGTGTTTGTGATTTGAAACATGTATGCATGTTTCTGTATCGCCACGTGGTACTTTAACCAGACTAGACACTTGTTTTAAAATCTGATGAATAATGTACTGGCAGCATTAGTGTAGCTGGCAAGTCCTTTTCTGGCCCTCGTGCTAGGAGATAGATAATGTTAGTCCTGTTCAGGGCTAAGTACCTTGTATCTAAACTCTGCACGGGTTAGCAGTCCTTATCAGGACTAGTCCTTTTTAGGGCTTCTGCATGCTAGTGTCCTTTTCGTGGCAAAGTTTTTATCAGCGATTACGATGCAGTTCATAGAGCTCACTAAACTGCTTCCTGATATAACCAATTACAATAGTACTGGTACCAAGAGAGAATACGTGGATGAAAATAAATTCAAAATGGGAATTGTTAAATTTAACAGTGTATTTCCTTTTAAAACATAATGAATTTCTAGGCTTGAAATGTGAATGTAATTATATTTATGTACATTAAGACATGACATTTCAGATGCCAAAATGACATCAGCCATCGGAAGAAATTTTTGACGTTAATAAAGCTAAATTATACAGAAGACTTGGTTTCTTTTTCTATTCAGTTTCAGATATAAACCCACGACCGAATCTATTCGTACAGCGCTGAATAGGACGAAACACTCACAGCAGATTTTTCAGACTGCCTTGTGAAGCGACTAATTGACAGTGTTGTCAAAATGAGGACTGATTATGTATGGCAAAGTCAGCCATCGGAAGAAATTTTTGACGTTAATAAAGCTAAATTATACAGAAGACTTGGTTTCTTTTTCTATTCAGTTTCAGATATAAAACCCACGACCGAATCTATTCGTACAGCGCTGAATAGGACGACACTCACAAGCAGATTTTTCAGCAGAAACACTGCCTTGTGAAGCGACTTAATAAGAGTCGGCCACGATCACAAAAGCTTGTACATTGCCTTGCCTTTGATCTGGGAAGTCACCAGCAAGAAGAAAGGTTCATCTGTGTGAATGAACGTATTGTAAGTGTCACCTTTTTTTTTTTTTTTTTAAAATTTCCTCTCATGAGGTTGCATATTTTTCTCGCATGAGGTTGCATTAGCCCCCGCCCAAACCCGGCTCTGGTCAAAACCACATGTCCCAACACAAGAAGACCCAATGACACCATGTGTCATTGTAGTGGTCTTCCGTGTTTTCAAACAAAGGACCTCATGACATAAATGTCACTACTGTTCCCTGTGTGTAGACACATGATCCTAGCCTTTTTTTTTTTTTTTTTTTCCTCGCTTGAGGTCGCATATTTTTTCCTCGCATGAGGTCGCATTGTCCCCGCCCCAAAGCCGGCTCTGGTCAAGACCACATGTCCCAACACAAGAAGACCCAATGACAAAATGTGTCACCTAGTGATCCTCTGTGTTCTCACACAAAGGGCCTAATAACACATGAATGTCACTGTACCGGTCCCTGTGTCTAGACACATGATACCAGCCAAAGGCCGGATATTAGGCCTTTTTTTTTTTTTTTTTTAAATTTCCTCGCATGAGGTTGCATTGGCCCCCGCCCAAAACCGGCTCTGGTCAAAACCACATGTCCCAACACATGAAGACCCAATGACACCATGTGTCATTGTAGTGGTCTTCCGTGTTTTCACACAAAGGACCTCATGACATAAATGTCACCACTGGTCCCTGTGTGTAGACACATGATCCTAGCCAAAAGCCGGATATTAGGCCGTTGGGTTTGCTAGGAGCATTATAAATGCTCAAGCAGGAATTATAAGCGGTGATTTGGTTTTGGTTAAGGGGGAAAGTATAAAAAAATGGTTTAAGAAATAAGAATGGATTTGAATAAAGACTATTTGTCTTGCTAAAAGGGAGATAAAATGAGTGAAATAATACTTTGATCAAAGGGAGGAGACTCTGAATATTAAGGTCAGGGGAGGAAAGTGCTTAATTACACTTAAGTAGATTTGGTGAGTTGGTAATTATGGTTTAGAAAATGTACATATAAGAATTGTATAGCAAGCTTTAGAGAAGACAATATAAGGTTAAGTCAAATTATGCAAAGGGAGACAACGGTTAATTACCTCCCTTATATGATTAAGTGAGTTGAGAGAAAAAAAATATGCACGTGAAAAGTTTACCAGGACAACGGATGACACTTCACTGAGTTGTTTACACAGCGGATAAGCGTGAACATATTCCAGCTGAGTGGAGAATAGGAGGAACCAATGAATTTACAGTAAACAAGGACAGATCAGCTGATAATGATTTTATAGAGGAGAACACACTTGGACACGCTGGTGAGCGGTCGCATTTTTCGGAGGAGCAGTCCTGGTTAAGGACGTAGAGTGGCAGGAATGTGTTTTCTGCCAGGCTCAAGTTCAATTTCTGTGGGAAACAGAATGAATACTTCTGAAGAATCCTATAGACCTAGTTAGAGTAGTAGAATCTATTCACATATGAAAGACAAAGCTGTGTTTAAAGTATAGGCTTAGTGATAAGGGGTGATAGTAAGAAATATGAGTGTTGTGAGGATTCTGTGAAACCAAAGTAAGTAGGTCCTTTGACTCATAACTTTTGATAGACATTGAATAGAATGATTTCAGAAGCTGAAATAAAGTATTACAAGGTTAACGACGCTTACAACTAAGTGAGCGCAGGATAATGAGAAATGAAGCTGAAGCTACAAAATTGACTATGAGGTGGATAAAATGAGACTAAGTAAGCATCTGAGAAGATTTACAGAAGAATATGGATTTAATAGCCGTGCTGGGCTATTGTGTAATGAACTTTGCAATATTGACTGTTACAAGTAAGATGAGTAAGAAATTGAAGGGTGATTGTATTTACAGGATGAAACATGCGCTCTCTAGCAGGTATAAGTATGAGGATACTGCAACAGGTGTACCCAATGTGCTAATTGGCATATATGAATTTTAAGATGATGGTATTTTGATTAATATGAGTCAAATCTGACAGGATTAGTAGAGGAGAGAAAACAACTCAGGAAAGAGTTAGTGAAAGGCTTGGGAGAAGCCAGAATAAATAGAATAGCCTTAAGGGAAGAAAATAGGTATAAACCATATCTGATAATGTTCTCAGGTAGAGAGCTATATATATATGCATAGGTACATGAATGTGCCCAGGAGGAATGGGACATACAAGAGACAGTTAGGAAATGTTTGTACCTGGAATTTGTACCACATGCCTCTGTTATGATGAACTTCTGAGATGTAAATAAAATGTTTGTTTTGATGGAACGTTTCTCAAGTTGGGTTAAGTCTCTAAAAGGTTGTTGAGTGCTAGAGTAAACAAGATACTGGATATAAAGAAAATCACCACTATACGAAGTTGTCACTAAGTAACATCACAAGGAGGGATGGAACGAGTTAGGTTGGAAGCTTGAGATATATCATCCAGGAATAGTCAGCTCTGGCGGTGATGGCCAGTATTAAGATATACTCTTACTTGGAAGATTGTCAATAGACTAAATTGACAAAATAGAAAATCCGACGACTAGGTCTGCCCCAGTCACCTAGTTCGTTGATTAACAATTAGTGCCAATATTCATATACAGGGCACACAGTCACATAAGATTACTACATGGCACTGTGACATATTACTAATTGGTGCCGCAACCAGTCCTAGGAGTTCACCACCACGGTGACATATTACTAATTGGCGCCGTGACCAACCCTTCTTAAAGTGACATGGCTACATCACATGGAGAGATGGAATACCAACAACAACTGCAACAACAACAACAACAACAACAACATTCCATATTTGTTCCACCACCTGTGGAGCAAGAACCAACAATGGCCGCTCTTAAGAGTATTACTGAAACGCTATATAATGTTGACTTATATGCAAAATATAATCAGATTAGATCAGTGATAACCCCATTTAAAGGAGACTCGAAAGAATTTAGAAAATGGATGAAGGATGCAGACAGATTTGCCACTATGATAAATGCAAGCACAGATATGGAACGGAAGAAGATACTATATTTCTCGTCTGACGCTCTTGTTACGGATTTCTTAAGGAGACGTGATAATACATATCCAAGTGAGACATATGAGTCATTGAAGAAAGAGCTAACGAAACGCTATAGTGACATTACAAATACGGAACATGCATGGTCATTGCTTCGCCGCATCAAACAACAACGTAACGAGCCTATACAATCCTATGCAGAGAAATTATTAAATTTGGCGGAGGAGGCATTCCTGAATGGATTGACAGCATCACCGGACCTTGAGAAACATCTGGTAGGAATTTTTATTGACGGACTGTTGGGCAGTAGTACAAAACTCCATATGATTCGTAAGGATCCCAATACAATAAATGAGGCGATCCAGATAGCGATTACAGAAGAAAATGTCCAAACGAGGTTTAATCAATGTATCGAACAAGAACCAACAGTCGAGGCACAGACAGAACATGAGCCGATGGAGATGGACATTCCCGTTCTCGTTGGCGTCGCCCAAGCCGGACGGAAAACCAGAGACAGGTGAACACAAGCTATCCTCGACATTTTCATAGGCAGCAGAGTATACAGCAGGTGAATATTCCCACTTGTTTTAGTTGCGGTTGTAGAGGACACATAGCCCCTGAGTGCCGACAACAACATCCTCGCTGGCACCAGCAGTATTATAATGTTCCACAACAGAGTAGTTATGATAGTACGCGAGGACATAACCAAAACTTTAGAGGAGCGTATACACCATCCAACTTCAGAGCCAGACAAGCACGAAAGTATAACCAGGAAAATGGAACGGTCAAATCACTAAGTAGGACCGTTAGTGATGACCGTAAAGTAAATGAAGACAGCTTCCTTCATCGAAGGTCCAAAAAAAAACATAAATAATAACAACATGGTGTCACATCAAAAACCTTTTCAGCAAGAGACACAGCAGCAACAAATTCATTCCATAAATATTACTCCAGATCCTAGCTCATGCCTGATCAAGATCCATGACAAAAATTATCGCGCACTTGTGGACACTGGCGCTTCAATAAGTTTGATTAGAGAGCAGCTGTACAAGCAGATCAAACACTTGGTAACTTTCAGACCTTCAAAAACGTTTATGGCATCAGTGACGGGACAATCTCTGAAGTCTTGTGGTACAGCATACATCAAATTCCACATAGGACAACAACTGATCACACATCCTTTCATAATTACACGTGGGATGTCCAGAAATTTTATTCTAGGCAGAGATTTTCTTACTGCTCACAATGCTAGGATATATTTTGACCTCAACAAGATCAATATTAATGGGGAGTACATACAACTACAAGACGATATACACATAGCATCTTTGGTGCGGTTGACGACTCCAGTCACAGTACAGCCTAACACACTTGTGATAGCTAGAGGACGAGTCAAGAGCTCTAGTTATATCAAGAAAGGACAGTCAATACAAATTGAACCTTTGGAAAATGAGGATATAAATGATGAACCCCTCATGTTTGTTACTGAAGGTATAGCACAAGTTTCAGCCTCACGTGACTTCCCTGTCATGATTATAAACACGTCAGGACAGGCTACAACGATACACAGAGGTACTATAGTCGCCAAAGTACAAAGATCGTCTTTGAATACCACCAAGAATGGGAAAACACCTGAAGTTAGTTGCAATCAAAACCAGCACACCCTTATGTCACGCACATGGCAAAATAATACCTTAGGTTACCCTTCCGACCCTAACAGAAACTTTTGTCGGCAGAGCACAGAGGTCAACCAACTCAATAACAGATATGGAGGCAGGAATGATACACGAACAATAAGGGAGAAGAGTCAATTAAATAGAGTGGATAGATATGGAATTGGAGACCAGTGGAAGAATGAAAAACAGAGAGATCAACAAACACTACATAGAGATAAGATGAATGGCACATTGTATAAAAAACCTAGCAGAGAAGAACCTGAACACATACATGCAAGTGCGAAGGAAGACGAATAGTATAGTTATCTACGAAAAGTGAATCAAGTGATACAAAGAAAAACACAGGATGGTATATACAGAAGAACAGATGGTAGCACAGGTCAAGCTACTTATGTTAATCTTGTTACTCACCATGCACTACCAACCTCAACAAAGCCCTTTGAAATTACTCGTGGTCAACGACAAAATAACAATCATATTGGTAATACAGAGGAAGAGCATACTCCAAGGCGGAAACCCTATATGAGATACTCGAATAAACCACTGTATCAGAGGTACCAGTTTAGATGTGCAAGTCCCTTTGAATATAGTCGTAGTAAACGACAGAATGGAGGCAATGTATATAATGAGGAGAAAGAGCATACTCCATGGCAGAGACCCAATGGGAAATATATAAGTCAATCAATGTCGCAGAGAACAAAGTCCAGATGTTTCAGACCTTTTAATTGTCCTAAAACAGAACAAGAAAGAACAAATTTCCACAGAGATGAAGAACATAGTACATATGTTAAAATACCTTGGACAGATAATGAGTCCCATAGACAGAATGATCCACCAGATCGGTTGGCACAGCTTTTAGCCACGTTGAAAGTAGATGATCAACACAAGTCCAAACTCACTACGTTTGTTACTAAACACCAGGACGTGTTTGCATTAACAGATATGGAGTTAGGTAGAACTAATACAGTATATATGGACATTCAAACTACAACAGAAGAACCCATTAGTTTGAAACCATACCACACTCCATTAAAAAACAGGCAAATAGTAGAGAAAGCTATAAATGACATGTTGAATGCAGGAGTTATAGAGAGATCGAGATCAGCATGGTCGTCACCAATAGTGATTGTCTCCAAGAAAGACGGAACGAGTAGATTCTGCTGTGATTATCGAGCGTTAAACAGAATTACAAAAACGATTTCGTATCCATTGCCACGGATAGATGATATTTTGGCAACACTTGGACACTCCACACATTTCACTACATTGGATGCACGCTCAGGATTTTGGTGCATTCCTATGACACCAGCAGCGAAAGAAAAGTCAACGTTTTGTACACACATGGGTAGTTACAAATGGAACGTTATGCCTTTTGGGTTGAAAGGAAGTCCCGCGACATATATGGCGTTGATGGATGAAGTCCTACAAGGAATGCATTCTTTCGCATTAGCTTATATTGATGATGTATTGATTCACACATCAGGTACTGTGGATGACCACCTATACAAGGTTGAACAAGTTTTTGATCGCCTACGACACCACCAGGTTAAACTCAAACTAAGTAAATGCGAGTTCCTAAAGACGGAAACTAAATACTTAGGGTTTATAGTGAATAAAGAAGGTATTCGCCCTGATACAGATAAAGTGGAAGCAATAAGGAACATGCCCGCTCCCACAACAGTGAAGCAGGTACGAGCGTATATTGGTTGTTGCGGATACTACAGACGTCACGTCGTTAATTTCTCCAAGGCTGCTGAACCACTCATTGCACTTACCAAGAAATATTCAAGATTTAGGTGGACAAAAGAATGCCAAGAATCCTTTGATTATCTTAAGGAAGCACTTACAAAGATACCACTGCTTGCACATCCGGATATATCTCGTCCAATGATCTTGTATACAGATGCTTCAGATACAGCAATAGGCGCTTGCTTAGTCCAACTCAGGGAAGAGAATGAGACACCCATTATACCAGAAATCCCTAATGAAATGCCTATAGCATTCGTGTCACACGCTCTCTCTAAAACTCAGAAACGATGGTCGACAACGGAGAAGGAAGCGTTTGCTATACATTACGCGATACAAAAACTTGATTTTTATATCAGAGGTACTAAACTCACTATCAGAACAGACCATCAACCATTAGTGAATTGGCTTACTAAGACGCAGGAGCAGCCAAAAAAAGTTACAAACATGGTCTATGAACCTACAATCATATGATACAAAAATTGAATACATTCCCGGTATTCAAAATACGTATGCAGATCTCCTTTCGCGAACGCCACAACCTAGTACTATACTGGAAGATGATCTAATTGCGTCTACAGATATCAACGACAACGCAAAGGAAATTAACATTATAAATTCCAACAGAGTAGATGATGGGAATACCACTACCATAACAGATAACGGCACGCAGCAAACAACAGATGTAGATACACTTGATGTACATACTGAGCAGAGAAAAGATCCCGAAATTCTTAAGATCATCAAACAGGTGCAAACGAAACCTACGTCGCTTAAACGGTTTATAATCTTGCCCAATGATCAACTACTATATCATATTGATGAGAAACAAGAGGGGAGATTACAGAAAGTAATTCCACAATCAATAATACCCCAACTACTAGAGCAGTTTCATGATAATAATGGACATGTAGGGAGAGATAAAACCATTGATATAATCAAGAAAAGATACTATTGGAAGTCTATGTACAAAGATATAGTTGAATATGTTGGTACTTGTAGGGTATGCAGAATCAGAAATATGAGACCAACTAAAGTTCCTTTACAGAAAATGAAATCATCTCATTTCCCTATGGAAGTTATAAGTATGGACATTTCTGGTCCATATCCTGTTACGCAATCTGGAAATGCATACCTTTTACATATTGTTGATCAATATTCAGTATGGCCTGAAACTTATCCTCTTAAGAATATAACGTCAGCGACAGTGACAGAGTTTTTCCTACAAGAATTTGTACCAAGACATGGTTGTCCTAAAAGAATCATCACGGACAATGGAAAGCAATTTGTAGGCAACCCTTTTAAGAAGACACTTCGGACTTTGAATATTCAGCATACGACTAGCACTTTTTATAGACCGCAGGCAAACGGACGAAATGAGAGAATGCATGCTACATTGCATGATATCCTTGCTAAATATATACAAGGCAATGCTCAATATTGGGACGTATATATCAATCAAGCTCTTGAAGCGATAAGAGTAAACATAAACGAGACGACAGGACTATCTCCGTTCTACATGCTATATGGACGTGAGCCTATGTTCCCATTAGATAATCTTTTGCAACCCCAAAAGAAATATCAAGGTGAAGATCCTATAGAAGTTATACTACAAGAAAAGCACAGAGCACATCAGATAGCAAACAGTAATGCACAGAAAGCCTTCAAGAAATGGCAGAAGCAGCATGACAAAAGAGCGAAGTTAGAGCAATTCAAAGTCGGAGATAAAGTATATTACAAGAAGAACGTTAGAGATAATAAGTTGGATGCACGATGGCTGGATGGATATAAAATAGTAGAACAGACAACACCCGTTAATTACAGACTATGGCATGAGGGTATGAGGAGAAGAACATAACCGTCAAAGCACACGCATCACAGATGAAAAAAGATGATCATCGCCCTACAGCTCCGCCAGCCTTATACAGTAGCAGACCAATACGAAAGGTCACGTTGAGTTATTATGATTCCACAGAGACATTAAGTACTTCACGTGAAGAAAACGACATGAATGTTGAGCACAACATTAGCCTACAACAACGTAACACTTCAGGTCAACTCCAAGATGCTGTACATCGTTTAGTTCGCTGCAGAGAAGACTCAGAAGATGAAGATGACATTCCACCAGCAGAATTGAGAGAAAGATTAATATACAGAGACAATCGCCTACACGGGAGAGATAGTAATACGCCACTATCGACACAAGACGAAGAACCTCATGCGTCCATAACAAGTCAAACATACTATGGTAGTCAAGGACTACAACCGTCAACCTCCAGTCAACACCAGGCTGCACATTACACATTCTACTTGGGATAGTGAAGATGACAGACCTTTGAAATCAACAACGAGAAACATGGTTCCCCCACGGTAGCAACTTTACAGAAGAACATGCGAGTCAAGGACTACAACCGTCAACCTCCAGTCAACACCAGTCTACACATTCTACTTGGGATAGTGAAGATGACAGACCTTTGAAATCAGCAACGAGAAACATGGCCCCCCACAGTACGAACTTTACAGAAGAGCATACGACTCAGAGGTCACCACTGTTAACTTCCAGTCAACACCAGCCTACATACTCTAGCTCAGATAGCGATGACGAACAGTCTTTACAAGTGACGAAAAGTAACATTGCTCACCATACCCAGAGCACTACAGCGGAGCATATAAATAACAACAAGAATGTCATTGATACGCCTTCAGCACAGGTGGAATCTGAACTTGACGTAACAGAACGAGAAGACAGCGACATAGAGTGTATGGATGATACAACCAGCACCGAAATACGCATAGCTACCAAACGCCCTTACCAACCGTCGTCACTAGATTCACCACCAAGAGCGAAATTGCTACGATTACCGCAAGAACATCTACGAACAAGATTCAAAAGAAATCATCGCCAAGTACATAAACCTTCACTAGGTTTCCAACAAAATATAAATATTCGTTCGCCCCTTACCTCCTGCAGAGCGAATATAAACACGACATCGCAATGCATATCAACTTCGTCACAGTATGACAGTCGCCTCTCCAGTAGAGAAATTGGAACTCGCAAAACAAATCTCCAACTTAGTGTAGTCGTCGTAAAGTACTTACCCAGCAATAGTACTAATTCGCAGCACTAACCCAGCTATAGTGTTTAATTCGGTACTCTAACCAACATAGTACCTAAAGTTAAGTTAATTAATTGAGTCACACTGTGTTTAGCTTAAGTTGATATTCATATACTGGAGCACGCTTAGACATTTACAGTACTCACTAACTTCTTTAAAGAGAGTCGAGTTGACAAACTAGATTACACATAGTCTTAAGAGTGTGATAGAGCAGATTGAACACATAGTTTTAAAGAGTGTGACAAACTAGAGTGAATACACAGAAACTCATCATTGTGACACAGTAGAGTAGACACATATAGTCTTAGGAGTGTGACAAACTAGAATAACTACATATAGTTTTAGGAAACTTAACAGTGTTCTTCCCAAGGTACAAGATGCAGCATACCAGATGATCAAGACTGACATTGGTTAAAATATGTATAGTACATTAAATGCATGTTAATCATTATAATGTACCTATTTCAGGCATAAAGGTATTCAGGACTAGAGAAAAAAAAAGAGAAAAGAAAAGAAGAAAGGAAGTGATCCAGACGCAGTCAGGTGGAGTTTCACTCATGGACATAGGCAAATGTTGCACTGAGGATGAACGTCCCCACTTGTTACTGCACTGGTTATACAGAGATAAAAGGGATAAAACTTGGTTGCAGTATTGGTATTATGGGACTGCTTACTTAAGAGATGATGGTAATGACAGTTATATGGTCATGACTATATTACTTCTACATCCTAAGGTTAGATATTTTGTTAACCCTGACGTACTACTGTATGTATATATAGGTTTAGACAGAGTTAAGGATTTGACTGATGCATCCAAGGCTAGAATCAGTCAGGCACATCAACTCTGACATAGTGACATGTATCTTTCACTATCGCCCCAAGACATATAAAGGTACTGGTGCATGTATATATAGGTTTAGAAGAGTTAAGGATTTGACTGATGCATCCAAAGCTAGAATCAGTCGGGCACATCAACTCTGACATAGTGACATATCTTTCACTATCACATTAGGATATTTACTTATGCACCACTAATTAGTTATTTCTGCTTATCTGTCTCGTATAATGGATAAATTACATTAACAGCAGATATTTCAAGACATATAAAGGTACTGACAAACCTCTGTGTCCAGAGGCAGTGACCATGTCGAAAATAGGGTATATATATATATATATTCATATATATATATATATATATATATATATATATATATATATATATATATATATATATATATATATATATATATATATATATATAGATATTATAAGTGCAGAGCCATGATTTTTTTGTTTGAGTTTTGATGGTATGCCTCAAGGTAAGGTTCAGCAATGAGGTAGCGTTACAATTCGCTTCAAAATCTTTTTTAAAATATTTATTAACATGTAAACTTTGAATATGTATACAGGCGCGGTGATGATGGTATGTTAAGTATAGGATGGGGTTGCTACATGATGGAACACAAATGTCTCCCTATGGGATACATTTGTATGGCCCCGGGTTGTATGTCACCGTTGACTTTGCTAGGAGCATTATAAATGCTCAAGCAGGAATTATAAGCGGTGATTTGGTTTTGGTTAAGGGGGAAAGTATAAAAAAAATGGTTTAAGAAATAAGAATGGATTTGAATAAAGACTATTTGTCTTGCTAAAAGGGAGATAAAATGAGTGAAATAATACTTTGATCAAAGGGAGGAGACTCTGAATATTAAGGTCAGGGGAGGAAAGTGCTTAATTACACTTAAGTAGATTTGGTGAGTTGGTAATTATGGTTTAGAAAATGTACATATAAGAATTGTATAGCAAGCTTTAGAGAAGACAATATAAGGTTAAGTCAAATTATGCAAAGGAAGACAACGGTTAATTACCTCCCTTATATGATTAAGTGAGTTGAGAGAAAAAAATATGCACGTGAAAAGTTTACCAGGACAACGGATGACACTTCACTGAGTTGTTTACACAGCGGATAAGCGTGAACATATTCCAGCTGAGTGGAGAATAGGAGGAACCAATGAATTTACAGTAAACAAGTACAGATCAGCTGATAATGATTTTATAGAAGAGAACACACTTGGACACGCTGGTGAGCGGTCGCATTTTTCGGAGGAGCAGTCCTGGTTAAGGACGTAGAGTGGCAGGAATGTGTTTTCTGCCAGGCTCAAGTTCAATTTCTGTGGGAAACAGCATGAATACTTCTGAAGAATCCTATAGACCTAGTTAGAGTAGTAGAATCTATTCACATATGAAAGACAAAGCTGTGTTTAAAGTATAGGCATAGTGATAAGGGGTGATAGTAAGAAATATGAGTGTTGTGAGGATTCTGTGAAACTAAAGTAAGTAGGTCCTTTGACTCATAACTTTTGATAGACATTGAGTAGAATGATTTCAGAAGCTGAAATAAAGTATTACAAGGTTAACGACGCTTACAACTACGTGAGCGCATGATAATGAGAAATGAAGCTGAAGCTACAAAATTGACTATGAGGTGGATAAAATGAGACTAAGTAAGCATCTGAGAAGATTTACAGAAGAATATGGATTTAATAGCCGTGCTGGGCTATTGTGTAATGAACTTTGCAATATTGACTGTTACAAGTAAGATGAGTAAGAAATTGAAGGGTGATTGTATTTACAGGATGAAACATGCGCTATCTAGCAGGTATAAGTATGAGGATACTGCAACAGGTGTACCCAATGTGCTAATTGGCATATATGAATTTTAAGATGATGGTATTTTGATTAATATGAGTCAAATCTGACAGGATTAGTAGAGGAGAGAAAACAACCCAGGAAAGAGTTGATGAAAGGCTTGGGAGAAGCCAGAATAAATAGAATAGCCTTAAGGGAAGAAAATAGGTATAAACCATATCTGATAATGTTCTCAGGTAGAGAGCTATATATATATATGCATAGGTACATGAATGTGCCCAGGAGGAATGGGACATACAAGAGACAGTTAGGAAATGTTTGTACCTGGAATTTGTACCACATGCCTCTGTTATGATGAACTTCTGAGATGTAAATAAAATGTTTGTTTTGATGGAACGTTTCTCAAGTTGGGTTAAGTCTCTAACAGGTTGTTGAGTGCTAGAGTAAACAAGATACTGGATATAAAGAAAATCACCACTATACGAAGTTGTCACTAAGTAACATCACAAGGAGGGATGGAACGAGTTAGGTTGGAAGCTTGAGATATATCATCCAGGAATAGTCAGCTCTGTCGGTGATGGCCAGTATTAAGATATACTCTTACTTGGAAGATTGTCAATAGACTAAATTGACAAAATAGAAAATCCGACGACTAGGTCTGCCCCAGTCACCTAGTTCGTTGATTAACAATTAGTGCCAATATTCATATACAGGGCACACAGTCACATAAGATTACTACATGGCACTGTGACATATTACTAATTGGTGCCGCAACCAGTCCTAGGAGTTCACCACCACGGTGACATATTACTAATTGATGTCGTGACCAGTCCTCACTTCATAAACCAACACTGCGACATATCTTTAATTGGCACCGTAACATAAGTTAGGTATTTCAGTAAGTGGAGAAGAACATCATCAAGCAACCATAATCGCCTTGCATAATAGGCACTGACAGACAGATACGATTTCTCTTTGTATATATACATGCCCCTTGTATATATTTTGTAAATTTCATTCACAGTATATAGCAAAGTATTAAAGCTCTGTTTGTGTGTCTTATAATTGAAATTATTCTGTCTATTTGTGGGGAAATTCTCTAATGGCATTAATTTTGTTTTCCCGATTCATTATAGCCAGTGGGGGGCTAGTTAAAATGAGCGCATTCATATCTCACACATATATACACAGCCCCAGAGCGTAGGATAGCTCTAGCGAGAAGGTGACTTACATGACAGCTTTTCATCTACAGCTGTCGTCTTGACTTGTGAAGTTTACTACCTATCTGTGATGTGGCCCTCGAGATATCGATATTTATTCAAGGGGTGCATCTCATGAAAATAGAAGAAAACGTGTAGAGAAGTCTTAGGAAAGCTAGGAATGAAAAGAGAAATAATGAAGGAAATCTAAGTCAGATAAATAAAATACTTTGGTTATATGTCACGGATTGCCTCCCCTGCTTTGCTGTAGTGGTCCACCAGTGGCCACAACTCAAGAGTATCTAAACTGGGTCGTCAAAAGTGTCTACCTTCGCACAAGATTACTCTTGGCAGAGTTGTAGATAGAAAGGTAAAGACTCTTCTATCTCAAGGGAGTTTCCATAAGATATTTCCGAAGTCAAGAACAATGTTGTATTGGCTGAGCAATTGTTAACTTATTATCGGTCCGCCGCCTTTTATGAAGAATTAAGCAATGGTTATAACCCGTTCAAGCTCCCAGCTGGTGTAAATCCAGCGAAATTCCCTTTTACAAGAAGTAGCTCTATTGAAATATATAATATACGAGTATATATAACATAGTCTTGCTCATACGTTTGCTTTCATACCTGTAGCGAAAGGTTTTTCTAGTATGATAATAGTGGCAGAGAAGAAGTAGAATCTCTCTCCAGAAAGGATGAAATTCCAGTGCCCGAGAAGTACACTGGTATCACAAGTGAGTTACAGATGTGAATACTCTGAGCTGGACAATAGATTTAGGCTTCAGAAGTATAAGTTGCTACTTTCGCTATAGTAACTCTATGTGATAATATAATTAAATTAGAAAAAAGTAACTCAAAATTTAACAGTTAAAAATTTACCAAGTCAAATGAGTGCAACTTCAATATTTATTATGTACATCTATATATTCTTGTAATGAGAAATGGGTGTTGGAAGATGGTAAAATGTATGATTATTTATAGTTACAAATTAAAATAAATAATAGAAAAAGTCTTGGATTTATCTTCCACTGCAATTACAAAAAAAGTTTGTCACAGTATCTCTTTGATAGCCTATATCTTGCTATCTATTTCTCATCATAGACAGTCGTTTTCGAAACTGCTCACAGGATTTGTTGGATGGATACACATAACACTCATCGGATATTAGCCACGTCTGCTCGAGGTTCCTGAGACACACTTGAATAAACAGACTGTCCTTCAGCCCGCCCTATAACTACGGGGGACTAAGGTGTTGAAGATTGGTTGACCTCTAGGCTTCAGTTAGCTGGATCAACGGTCTTCAAGTCTTTTGGGTAAATTCGGTCAGGAATGATCATAAAAATCGATCATAAAACCTGGAACAAAAGGTAATCGGTGGCCATGGTGTTCCAAAAATCTCACCACCAACTGCTGTTCATGATGCGACCATGTCTTCAGTGTTTGTATATAAATGAATGAATCATGGTAGTATGTTACAGATGTGATAGGGTGGGGCGAGATGGTGATGATGATGTTGTGATATTTGATCACTCTCTTGCACACTCACAACCAACCCGATTCAACGATAAAACTCTGATTCTTAAGGCAGGGGCTGTATTTATTTCTACAACCCTGTCAGTGACTACAAGCGCACAAAGCAAACATTAAACAAATAAACCAACGAACATAACAAACACCAAACAAACACCCAGCTAGTGCTCAGTTGCTAATCCTGAAACGCAAACAAAGCACGGGCTAGTTAAAATCATAGTTAAATAACGATACTGTCACCTGCCAAACAGTTCTCCCACGCCACCTGACACCCTCAACTATCACACACGCACACACTCATGCGTGTCGTCCAATGCGACTAGTATGGTGTTGTGCATGAGGCTGGCAATCTCACCGTGTAACATATGTTGCTACCGAAACCAATACTGCAAGAGCATTTGAATGCTTCAAGCGGAGGCAAACCACACTGGTGGCCCCATGCTCCCTCAGGAGCGGAGAAGAGAAATATATATCTCCAAGTGAGCCCACGTGCTCTCACAAACCATTCTTCACATAACAATAATTAAATCATAACAAAATGGACATAGAATAATATTCAACTGTATGTAATAAGAATAAACCACCACCTCGCAACTGATCCATCTGAATATTCATAACTGCATTCTGAACATGTCGTAAGTGACGACTGGTGCGCCTGGCAACAAGCGTGTCGTATATAACCCCTGATGAGATTGGGAACTCATCACATGAAACACATTGTTACAGAAACAACCACTGCAATAGCATAAAAATGCTTCTTGCGTGCTTGTGATGGACACCAGTCGCATTGGTGTTTCCATGCTCCGCCGGGAGCAAACAGAGAAACACCTGTCTCAAAGTGCCTTACGCCTCAAGGAGTGGCCTCGCGCTCTCCAGAAATCTAAATACATATTCTCACCTCACTCAAAGTAACCCACTAAAGATATACAGTAGAATAATCAATAATCGTGAAATACACTTAATTACTCTTACATTAAAGAATAAAATATAATTATTCTTAACTTTAACAAAACTGGAACTAAATACATCAACTAGAGGAAATTTAACACGAAAACTCTGATCTGTTACTGGGGAAAATTACATTTAACCTACTTTCACCTACGTGTCAATTCACACGATATAAAACTGCGTAACATTAAGTGATAACTAAGAGTGTTACTGCAGACTCCTCGCGCCGCTTTTATACAGTCATCACCACGTGGCTGCCATCTTGATAACAGTTAATATTATTAAATTCAAGTAATAAATCGCTTCTCTGCCTGGTTTCATGTGTGAAATAGTTTGCCTTTCTTGCCCAGTCTGGTGAATGAAATACTTGGTACTTAACTATTGCAGCCGCAATCTGGACTAGGCACTAGTAAAAATCTACCACACATTATTTTCACTCATTTATATTTCAAGACTAAATTATAAGGTCCTGGAAACACATCAATCTATTAATTTCACCATTAAAACAGACACGCTCAATATAATTCTAAAGCTACATGGAAATAATGGCAATTTCACTAGGAAATAAGCTAATCTGCTTTTAAATCAAACTCACGTGTCATGTCTCTGTTTCTCTTCTACCGACACAGGGCTAGCCTAACTTCGTTTCTCGCTCGTCTCGTCTGAATCTTCAAATTGACCTGTTTGCCGCTCGCTATCTCTTTATATAAGCCCTCGAGCGAATCACTCAACTTACTGCTCGGCGCGTAATAATTGCGACACGCAAATAACACTCGCCTTTATTGCTCTATTAGGCATGAAAACACAAATATGGCCCACAACTATCAAATATAACACACGACTATCAAATATAACACACAATTATACACCACAACCGTAGTTTAGTATTTATTGTAGCCTAAACTAATATATCTTCTATCTCGTGAAACTTTTCACATCCCAGCATGCTGCGCGCACATCGAAAATATATGGGCGATAAATATGCCCTGAACATGAAGGGGGAAGCTGGGATGTCTTTACGGCCCCATCACACAGAGCTAGCATGATAAGATAATGTATACTGTGCAGAATTAACAAGATACATGAATAAATCACATGTTATGATACATGGGTACGATATAACCTTTGCCTTCCACTTATGGATGCCAAGTCACTTATGTACTTGCTGGTATGTCGTAAGCTTCCAGGCAAGAACTAGCCATGATATATTTGGCTAACCAATTAATGGTTATGCTTCCTGACAATGCCGGTGGAGGTTATCTCTGGTTAGTGTCATTCCCTTTTTATTATATCTGATACAATAAAATCGTAAATAAAATCTGAAATAAAATGATATTAGTCATACCTGTCTCTTTAATAAACTTACATACCCTCTTAGGATTTATAAGCTCACGGTGAGACTATTTTGGCTGAAGTTAATCTGCCCTGCATGCAGCGCGAAAAAAACTTTTCTTGCAGATGCTGTCTTCCAGTTTCTCACTCTGGCTTCTGCAGTTGGTGTGTGTGATTTTGAACGCGCCGCTCTGTCCTTATATATGTGTAAATCTCACGTACGAGAAAGCACCTCCTAAAGTCCCAAAAGATTTTCGTTTAATCTCTCGGTTTGAGGCGATTTGAGGCAATCTGTACTTTTCCTGTACTTGTTTTCTCTTCTGTTCACTACACACTTATATCCTTCCTTCCTTCCTAGGTATCCTTTCATTTTCCCCATATGAGGCTTTCATTCTATCCAATTTATATTTAAATCCGTTTAGGCACGTAGTTATAATACATTTTTAAAGATTATTAGCTAACTTTTAGCAGATGTCATGACGATGAAAAATGTTAATTATCTTTAAAACTATTTATATTTGAATAATATCCTTTTGGATATAATTCATATTCTATCTCCTTTGGTGAATTATTTTTATTTATTTGCATTCCAACGTGGCGTTTTCTTGTAGTTTTAAATTCTCTGTCCAGTAAATGCAAACTTTTAAAGTCGGCCATTCCTGTATTCGCTTATTTCCTACCTTCAGCAATACCGTCTGGCTAACCGTAATTCACATTTCCGCCGTCTTCAAACTTCAAAGCAAGATCCGCCGAGTGTTATTACTGCGCTGTGTGTGTGTATGTGTGTCGCGCTACACATTTTTTCCACAACAAAGCAAGAGGTACCAGATCTCGCTACAGAGCCCTCTTCTTTTAAACAGTGCATGCACAGTTAACTTTTTGGTAAATTAATATGAAATTAATATGAAACAAATATAAAGGTATGTTATCAGGCACTCGCAGGAAATAAAGAAGTAGAACACCAGACAACAGAAAAACAACAGACATGAGTGGCTACCCAGGATTTGAACACTGGACCTTCCGTGCGACAACCCCGCCTAGCCATGCAAGCGAATCACACTATCCGCTCTGCCATCTACGCATCATCAAAAATGATGTTTCAATGGCAGGTCAATAGTGCGAACCACAATACACGACACCAGAAGTCCTCCATGGGCAGTTCAGCCTATTAATGACGCAATCACTTCTGTTGTATTTCTAAACAGTATAGGCGAATCCAACAAGACACAGGACCTTAATACTGTGTCCAGTAAATTTGGTAGTGTGACCCATGGCTAGGCGGGGTTGTGTCCAGTGTTCAAATCCTTAACACTTTTCTGTTTTTCTGTTGTCTGGTGTTCTACTTCTTTATTTCCTGCGAGTGCCTGATAACATACCTTTATATTTGTTTCATATTAATTTCATATTAATTTACTGTTTACAGGCCTCAGGTTTCCCTCCCTTATTTGTAAAAAAATCATGCTGGTTTCTCCTTACTTTTTGTCTCCGTATCCTGACGACTTAAAAAATCGGGTCCAAGATTGTCCCGTCCTGGAATGTATCTCACATTGAACGAATATGGAGATAACAGTAAATTCCACCTTAAAAGACGTGAATTAAATTTTTTAGACACTGCTAAAAACATCAAAGGCTGGTGATCGCTTTCCCCAATGAAGTGTTTCCCGTAAAGAAAAGGGGCGAATTTGTTGATCGACCAGATCAAAGCGAGGCATTCACGTTCAACGGTAGAATAATTTCTTTCAGCTGTATTTAACTTTCTGCTGGCAAAAGCTACTGGTAGAAGCATATGTGGCGGTGTGTCTGCCCGCTGTAGTAATGTTGCTCCGATGCCTACATTGCTAGCATCCGTTCTTAGTACGAATTCTTGTTTGAGATCGGGAAGGGCAAGGATAGGTTTATTTGTCAGCTTATTTTTCAACTCTGTATAATATAAGTTTATAAACTAATAAAACGGTATTGAATCAGTTTTACAAATAACAGTTCACATGAGACAAGGGACGTTTCGGGTTTTACCCTTCGTCAGCCACAAACAAGTGACAAAGACAAAAATTACATATAGGTACTACAAAACTTTACGATGATGAGAAATATACAACAAAAGGGTGATACAAGCAGATGGAAAAAGTAAACAACAACAGTGATGAGAGAAAAAAAGAGCAATAACAATACAAGAAAACCGTAAAATCTAAAAGAAATACTGAAACAAGAAAGTAAATAATCAACGAAACAAAAAAAAGAAGAATAAACAAAACTGTGGAACTAGTAAAATAAAGCTTAGCTCGATCCAATGAATCTGTGGAAGAAAGCGGTAGTCTCTTGTCACAGAAATCACAAGGAAGTGACGTACGATGGCGACAAAACAAGAGATATAAAAAGATACGAAACGAACCAAAGCAAAAACATAAGAAGATAGATCTAAAAGGCAACGAATAAAGAATGAAAAAGAGAAAAGCTACCAGAATTTATGCAAAATGATGTTGTATATTTAAACCATCGGGAGCTAGAACGCCCATTTTAAAAATAAGGCGATTCTCCAACGAAAAGCGAGTCTTGTCATTACCGGCACATGAACGGAGTGCAGTAACATGTATATCGGAATTACCTGAATGGTCAGGCCTATTGAAATGAAGGGCCACCGGTAAATGTTTGTCATGATAGATGTCATTCAAGTGCTCACGAAACCTGTCTGCCAAACGCCTACCTGTTTCACCAATATAGGTCATGCCACACCTCTTGCAGATGATGGCATAAATCAGGTTTCTGGATTCGCACGTAAAAGACTCTCTAATGATAAATTTTCCTTCCGGAAAAGTGACTGTCTGAGTTTGGAGTACAAACGGACAGGTCTTGCATATCCGGCGTTGGCACGGTTTAGTACCAAAGTAAGATGGGCTAGAATGTCGCAAGCGACTGTGTACAAGAATATGCCTAAAATTCCTATCCCTACGATAAGCTACCAAAGGTGTATCACGAAACAACTCTTTGGTATCAGGATCAGAGTTGAGAATAGGCAGATGTCGAAACATAATTCTCTTTACCGCCAGACAGTGAGGATGGAAAGTTAGAACCAGGTTGAGTCTGTCAGATTGGACAGAAGGTTTAGTAGTGAGTGCTGTCTGACGAGTGACGCGTGTGATACGATTAAGGGCATCAGATAACACATGTTCTGGATAAAGACGTCGGCGAAAGAACTCAAGCATCTCTTGAGCTCGCTGATGAAAATCATCGTCATCGTGACATAACCGACGCAAGCGAAGAAGTTGAGAAAAGGGAATGGAATTTTTACAACTAAGAGGATGCGATGAAGTATAAAGAAGGAAACCATAAGCCTGTTCACACTCCGCGGTCCATTGTATTTTATCCGGCTGACCTTTTTTAGTTAAGTCGGTTAATGGCGCGCATAATGAGTTAAAATGGGGTATATATTTCTGATAAAACCCGCACAGTGACACAAAGGATCTTACATTCTTCTTAGTTTGTGGTCTTGGTGCTTTTCTCATTTTCTCTACATTCTTTGGATCAGGAGACATTTACCCTGTAGAGATAGTGTGACCTAAAAATTCCAATGTCTCACATCCAATATGACAATTAGTTGGACGTGCTGTCAATCCCGTTTCTCTCAGTCTATCTAACAACATGGAGAGTGCTACTACGTGTTCCTCGAAGGTAGTGGTAGCAATCAGAATATCATCCATGAAGTTGGTGATATGAGGATTTTGTAATGGTTCCAACAATTTCCTCATCATCCTGGAGAAGATACTTGGAGCATTCTTTAAACCAAATGGGAGTACATTGAACTCGTAATGTCCATCCGGTGTACTAAAGGCTAACAGTTTCCTAACTTCTGGTTTCACTGGTATTTGGTAGTATCCCTTGCTTAGATCTACTTTTGAAAATTACCGAGCCTTACTCAATGTAGCAAACAACTGATTGGTGTCAGGTAATGGGTCTTCCTGAGATTCAGTGATAGCATTTAGTTTCCTATAGTCAATGCATAACTTGTGTTCACCACTAGGCTTCCTTAATAGCACCACACTTGAGCTGTAGGGAGATTCAGACTTTGAAATAATTTTCTCTTTTAAGAGATATTCAATCTCATCCTTGAGTGCTTATGCTTGCTATTGTTCAGTCCATGTCCGCAACAATGCTTCCAGTGGACCGTGTATGGGGACGGCCAAACAACAACGTTGCCGGACACACACCTTTTTCTATTGTAAGGGGCAGTATACCGAAGTGGGGTATGTATCCATCCATTGTTTGGTACAGCCCTGGTTCCTACCTCCTATGATTCTGGTTGGTTTCTGCAGCTTTTTTTAATACTCGTTGCTGACTAACCAAATTTTCCAGATGATCCAGGCCATGGTGTTCCGAACATTATCTAGTAAGGGTGGGATGTCTTTCGTCCCCTCTCTGTACAATACGTAGAGTTGCCATGGTTACTGGTTTAACAGTAGACTTGTTGTGATTTTGTTTTCTCTTGTGAGTTTTCTTAATGGGCCTACGTCCGCATCAATGCTTCCCTAGGTCCTGTAACTGGTCTACACTTCTGATTGAGTTTACCTGGTTACATTATGAACAGGATTTTATATACCAACTTATGTCTTCAATTATTCCTGGCCAGTAATATCGCAATGCTATATTTTGACAAGTGGCCCCTTTTCCTCTGTGACCACTGCATGATGTAGCATGCTCTTGCTCCATAATTTCCTCCCTGTAGAATTTTATCACTACCAGCTGTCCATACCCTTTATTTCCTTTTCCAGCTTGTCTGTAGAGTAGGCCATTTTCCATGTAGAAGTCTCCTTTCTCTGGAGGATTATGGGCCTTTGGCCATTTGCCAAAACAAGGCTTCAATGTGCTGTCTGCTGTTTGAGCCTTTTTCATCTTTATCCGATGAATGTTTATTGGATCTCCCTCCTCCTTTTTGGTGCTCGACCTGGTATGGTTTGCTGCCATGACAACAGGTTTTATTGGGTCACCCAAAAAGACATATTTACATCCTATTACCAGCGGGTATATAGGATCTTCACTCACTGCTGCTCTTATCACTCCTTCCATATAGCGAGTTCTCACGTTGATCCTTGCTATGGGAAGTGTCATGGTGACGGTTCCCTGCATTGCCCCTTGTATGTCCACTGTTTCTGTAGTAAGTTTATCAGGGTGTACTAGGGTTGCACTCACGACTGAGTCGATTTCCAATCCGGAATCATATAAGCACTGAATTTTAGTGCCATTACATGTTACTTCCTCTCAGACAGGGGGATGATGGAGGTCATTCTGACTAACTGCCAGTTCCTTCCTTCCCTTTTTCCCTGTTGTAAGACACGCAGCGTGATAAGGAAGGTTTTTCCGTCTGCATTCTGCAGTATTGTGGTTACTCATTTGGCAAGATTTACACCACTTCCTTCCTTTCTTGAAGGTATATTACCTGATCCTAGAGGGTTTTTGTCTTTATAATCAGTTCTGTGTTTGTTCTTGTTGGAATTGTCCTTATGTTCATAGTTGGTATAGTTTTGTGAAGGTTCGAAGTTCTCCCCCTGCTTCTTCTTATTTCCTGCTTGATATCTCTCAGCCATGGTTAAAATATCTTTCAATCTCTCTGCTCCTTGCTCCATAAGAAACTTTCTCATTTCTTGAGGCATGGATTCTCATCATGACCATTTCTTTTATATCTTGACATTTTCCTAAGCTAATCCATTTTGTCAGATAAGTTTCCAATCTGGCAGAAAACTGGTGGTAGTTTTCTCATGGAAGTAGCTTAGCAGTTCGGAATCTCTTTCTATAAGATTCAGAATTCTTTTCGTACCTGACCAGTAAAGCTTGTTTTAAGATTTCATAATCTTCCTGGTCTTCTTTTGAGAGTTTTAAATAAACATCGTATGAAACTCCCCTCAACCCCTGAAATAGCTTAAGGCTCCATTTTTCCTTTTCCAATCCATAGGTAGAGGCCAGTCTCTCATATCTATCCAGGTACAACTCAATGGCGTCCTCCTTCTCAATAAATGGATCCAGGTGGAAACTCATGGCTCCATTTGCAGTGCTGTGGTTGGAGCTACTCTCAGAGTGAGGTGAGCTAGCACCATGATTGCTAGCTGCTCCCTGGAGTTCAAGTTCCTTTAAACTTAACTCATGAGCTCTTTGTAACCTTCTTTCTTCAGCCTCAGTTCCAACATTTGTCTCTTTTCTTCTCTTTCCAGTCTTTTGGCTTCTCTTTCTGCTTCTAAGCTTTTGGCTTCTCTCTCTGCTTGTAGTTTCCTAGCTTCAGCCTCAACTTCAAATCTTCTGGCTTCTCTTTCAGCCTGCAATTTCCTATCCTCTGCTTCCATTCTTTTGGCTTCTCTATCCAAATATTTGTCCACTTCAGTTGTGACATACTGGATAAGAGCATCATCTGTGAATCCTATGTCCTTTCCCTCCTGCATGATTGCAGATCGAAACTTCACCAAATCAGCCATGATGCTTACTTACCAGAGGGTATATAATTTTATCTTCACTAACCAGCTAACTTAATTAAAATCAATTAATTACTTTGAACAAGACAAATCCTTAAAACCTTGTGAGCGTCTCCTATTTACTTGGTACTCAATGGTACTATTATTACGAAAAAATTTCTAAGTTTTAGAATTTTTTCAAAAAAATTTATTTTTACAAACTATTTGTGGCTCAAGATAGAAGAATACTTAGATAGTGGCTCAGGATAAAAAATAATATCCCACGAAAGAGCCCCTAATGTAGCGAAAGGTTTTTCTGGTATGATAATAGTGGCAGAGAAGAAGTAGAATCTCTCTTCAGAAAGGATGAAGTTCCAGTGCCCGAGAAGTACACTGGTATCACAAGTGAGTTACAGCTGTGAATACGCTGAGCTGGACAATAGATTTAGGCTTCAGAAGTATAAGTTGCTACTTTCGCTATAGTAACCCTATGTGATAATATAATTAAATTAGAAAAAGTAACTCAAAATTTAACAGTTAAAAATTTACCAAGTCAAATGAGTACAATTTCAATATTTATTATGTACATCTATATATTCTTGTAATGAGAAATGAGTGTTGGAAGATGGTAAAATGTATGATTATTTATAGTTACAAATTAAAATAAATAATAGAAAAAGTCTTGGATTTATCTTTCACTGCAATTACAAAAAAAGTTTGTCACAGTATCTCTTTGATAGCCTATATCTTGCTATCTATCTCTCATCATAGACAGTCGTTTTCGAAACTGCTCACAGGATTTGTTGGATGGATACACATAACACTCATCTGATATTAGCCACGTCTGCTCGAGGTTCCTGAGACACACGTGAATAAACAGACTGTCCTTCAGCCCGCCCTATAACTACGGGGGACTAAGGTGTTAAAGATTGGTTGACCTCTAGGATTCAGTTAGCAGGATCAACGGTCTTCAAGTCTTTTGGGTAAATTCGGTCAGGAATGATCATAAAACGCGATCATAAAACCTGGAACAAAAGGTAATAGGTGGCCTTGGTGTTCCAACAATCTCACTACCAACTGCTGTTCATGATGCAACCATGTCTTCAGTGTTTGTATGTAAATGAATGAATCATGGTAGTATGTTACAGAGATAGCATGATAAGATAATGTATACTGTGCAGAATTAACAAAATACATGAATAAGTCACATGTTATGATACATGGGTACGATATAACCTTTGCCTTCCACTTATGGATGCCAAGTCACTTATGTACTTGCTGGTATGTCGTAAGCTTCCAGGCAAGAACTAGCCATGATATATTTGGCTAACCAATTAATGGTTATGCTTCCTGACAATGCCGGTGGAGGTTATCTCTGGTTAGTGTCATTCCCTTTTTATTATATCTGATACAATAAAATCGTAAATAAAATCTGAAATAAAATGATATTAGTCATACCTATCTCTTTAATAAACTTACATACCCTCTTAGGATTTATAAGCTCACGGTGAGACTATTTTGGCTGAAGTTAATCTGCCCTGCCTGCAGCGCGAAAAAAACTTTTCTTGCAGATGCTGTCTTCCAGTTTCTCACTCTGGCTTCTAGAGTTGGTGTGTGGGATTTTCAACGCGCCGCTCTGTCCTTATATATGTGTATATCTCACGTACGAGAAAGCACCTCCTAAAGTCCCAAAAGATTTTCGTTTAATGTCTCGGTTTGAGGCGATTTGAGGCAATCTGTGCTTTTCCTGTACTTGTTTTTTCTTCTGTTCACTACACACTTATATCCTTCCTTCCTTCCTAGGTATCCTTTCATTTTCCCCATATGAGGCTTTCATTCTATCCCATTTATATTTAAATCCGTTTAGGCATGTAGTTATAATAAATTTTTAAAGATTATTAGCTAACTTTTAGCAGATGTGATGACGATGAAAAATTTTAATTATCTTTAAAACTATTTATATTTGAATAATATCCTTTTGGTTATAATTCATATTCTATCTCCTTTGGTGAATTATTTTTATTTAATTGTATTCCAAATAGGCGTTTTCTTGTAGTTTTAAATTCTCTGTCCAGTAAATGCAAACTTTTAAAGTCGGCCATTCCTGTATTCGCTTATTTCCTACCTTCAGCAATACCGTCTGGCTAATCGTAATTCACATTTCCGCCGTCTTCAAACTTCAAAGCAAGATCCGCCGAGTGTTATTACTGCGCTGTGTGTGAGTGTATATGTGTTACGAGAGATCCGATGGAAGGGGAAGTAATCTTTAGAATGTTTTGGATAAATTAAATTTCGAGTTGCAACGCTTGATTAAGCGAATACTTGTTTGACTTTAGGATAGAATTATCTTTTCCTATTTTTGGAGTGGCAGAGTACAGATAAGCGTGTGAACGCTGTTTAATCTCAAATGTTGAGATGTATTTATTCGGTACTGTTTTGAGCCATGTGAATAGCTCGCAGCTAGTATGCATGTATTATTGAGAGCGGTGTTCAAAACAGCCGAATCTCGTGACGGGGTTTTTTGGCGGGACTAGTGTGTGATTAGAGGAGTTGTGTTTTGGGCGTGGACCGTGTAGGTCGAGTCCCTGTGTTTTTGGATAGTATATGCCTACGTAGTGCTTAAGAAAATGTCGACTTATATATTTCGCTGTGTGTACAGTCTATTTGATAAACTGCAGTAAAGATTTATTAGGCCATATGAAGATTATTATAGCTGCCGGGTGAGCAGGCTTTATTGTGTAATGAAGATTTGTGTAGGCCATATGAAGTTTATTATAGCTGCCGTGTGAGCAGGCTTTATTGAGTAATGGAGTACTGTTTAGGCCATATGAAGATTATTATAGCTGCCGTGTGAGCAGGCTTTATTGAGTAATGGAGTACTGTTTAGGCCATATGAAGATTATTATAGCTGCCGGGTGAGCAGGCTTTATTGTGTAATGAAGATTTATTAGGCCTTATGAAGATTATTATAGCTGCCGGGTGAGCAGGCTTTATTGAGTAATGGAGTATTGTGTTTAGGCCATATGAAGATTATTATAGCTGCCGGGTGAGCAGGCTTTATTGTGTCATGAAGATTTATTAGGCCATATGAAGATTATTATAGCTGCCGGGTGAGCAGGCTTTATTGTGTAATGAAGATTTGTGTAGGCCATATGAAGATTATTATAGCTGCCGGGTGAGCAGGCTTTATTGTGTCATGAAGATTTATTAGGCCATATGAAGATTATTATAGCTGCCGGGTGAGCAGGCTTTATTGTGTAATGAGGATTTGTGTAGGCCATATGAAGATTATTATAGCTGCCGGGTGAGCAGGCTTTATTGTGATTATTATAGCTGCCGTGTGAGCAGGCTTTATTGAGTAATGGAGTACTGTTTAGGCCATATGAAGATTATTATAGCTGCCGTGTGAGCAGGCTTTATTGAGTAATGGAGTACTGTTTAGGCCATATGAAGATTACACTGACAAACAACATTTTTCTTTCTTATATAAGAATAAGTGTTCTTAGGTCAGTTTCTTGCGCTGATTTCAAATTTGAAATCCGTTTATCTCTATCACGTCGGGTTCTTAAGATATTTGTGAATAAATATATTTTTGGGAAACCGTTATTTGCTCCGTTTCATTTTTACTATATAACTTATTAAAAATTAATAAAATGCAAAATAATTCTACTTTTTATACTGCTAAAAGATGCATGACATATGTTATGCTATTTTCAAATAGTTACTGTATTTTGAAATAATTCTGAGCGAAATATGGCTTCTAGAAGTTGTAGAAATTCGGCTGATCTGTTCTGTTACGTGTGCGGATATTTTACCGATCGTGTTCACCAGAAAAAACTTTACACCATTACTAAAGAAAGCAAATGAACTTTATTTCGATTCGAAAGTTGATGATGCAAATAAATCTTGGAAGCCAAATGCAGTTTGTTCGACTTGTGCAAATACATTGGCAGGTTGGTTACGAAAATCGCCGAAGCATAAGTCGATGCCTTTTGGAGTGCCAGTAATATGGCGTGAACCGACAAATCACGCTACTGCTTGACAAATATCCATGGTTTCACTTTTTAAAACAAGAAAGTCTGTGGTTTATCCAAATATTTAATCGGTTTCGAAACCAGTGCCTCATGATCCAATCACGTGTCCGATCCCAGTTCCACCAGAACATATCCGTTGGACGTGAATGAACCATCAGAAAGTGATAGGTATCATAGTTTACCTGCTTTAGAAACTAATTCTGACTCGGATTATATACCGGTGAATGATGATGTTCACTTAATTAACCATTCAGAACTTTCAGATCTAATACGTGATCTCGCTCTTACCAAAGGACAAGCGGAATTACTCGGTTCGCGACTCAAAGAATGGAATCTTTTAGCGCCCAATACTCCGATATCTAAATTTCGTCATAGACACAGAACTTGTTCAATACTTTGAGATGGATGATGACATTTGCTATTGCAAAGATGTACACGGTCTAATGGTGCACCTCGGTCATGAGCACATAGTCAACGAATGGCGACTTTTCATCGACTCTTCCAAGACTAGTCTAAAAGCCGTGTTATTGCATAACGGAAATTTATTTTCATCAATTCCAGTCGCCTACTCTGTTCATATGAAAGAAACTTATGACAATATGGCTATACTTTTGGCAAAAATAAAGTACAATGACTACCAATGGCGGATTTGTGGAGACCTAAAGGTCATTGCAATTCTCACGGTCATGCAGACTGGGTATACTAAATTGTGTTGCTTCCTATGTGAATGGGACAGCCGCAACAGACAGGAACATTATGCAAGAAAGGTGTGGCCTATCAGGGATCGTATGCAGCTCGGGCATAAAAATGTAATACACGAGCCATTAGTTAACAAAGACAGCATCATTTTACCCCCGTTACATATAAAGTTGGGGCTCATGAAGAATTTCGTAAAAGCGTTAGATAAAACGAGCAAAGCTTTCACTTATCTTCGAGCTCGATTCGCGTCTTGACTTTTTCCCTGACGACCTTGGCGAAGTCAGCGATGAACATGGAGAACGATTCCATCAAGATATCGCTGTAATGGAGTCACGTTATCAAGGACGGTGGAGTGTGACCATGCTTGCCGATTATTGTTGGAGGCTTCATCGCGATGTACCACATGCCATTCACCGACGAAAGTCGACTGCAAAGAAATTCAAGCCTACATAACTGTTATACTTCTTGTACGAATGATGTTGTAATACTGTATGCGTTGTTAAAAAACTTCAATTGCGTATTTCTAGAGATCCCGACCTGATAGAGAAAAACGGTTTGCAGATTTAAAAACAGCGCATTAAAATTGACCATAAAAACATAGAAATGTTAGAGAAAGAAAAAAAAATCATTTTTTTGTTAGCCAGTGTTATTATAGCTGCCGTGTGAGTAGGCTTTATTGAGTAGTGTGGAGATTTATGAAGCTGTGATGAAGCGATTATAAGGCCAGGATGTGGACAGGCCGTATTATATATATTTAATGCAGTGTGGAAATTATATGATTCGATGTACCTGTATTCGTCTATGTCTACGTGATGATGTGCTGTGAGTTAATAAACAATAATTAAATATCACCAGTCGTTCCATACTCGATGACTCCCGTGTGCTCACCTGTTGTGTGAACGACTTTGCCAGTACACAATCACACTCACTTTACCTATAACAAACACGACTATTTATCAATATGTGTGTCGCGCTACACATTTTTTCCACAACAAAGCAAGAGGTGCCAAATCTCGCTACAATACCTATAATAACTGAATCAACTATGATTATTACGTTTTAAAATAACACGTAACACATTTAATAATCAGTTAGTCTTAACAGGTTAAAATAAATAGAATGATGGGGAATTTTAGATGAAAATAAAATTTATCGTCATCGAGATTTGGTTTGAGGATTTAAATTTAAAATTAATATTTAATTTTAAAGTCCTTTTGTTGGTGTCTTTTTACAAGCACTTAGCTGGTATGAGTGAGTCCTGCAGCCGCGGTTTTCGTCGATTTTTTTGTAATGATGACTCTTCACAGTCTGATAGCTTAGTTACTCGAACCGTCTGATAGCTTAGTACCACGATCCCAAAGTAACTTTTGGGAACACGATCTCCTGCACAGTTTAGAATGGACACAGCACTTTATTAGATGTTTCGAATCACTGGGCCTGGAGATTGTATAATTCCTCTTATGACGGGTGTTCTGCGAATCACTTGGTCTGGGAAATGTTAGTAATCCTCTTATGGCGGGTGTTCTGCTAATCACTTGGTCTGGAAATATTTTGTATTCCTCTTATGACGGGTGATCTAATTCCTTAGGACTCCAGTCTTTGTATTTAAAATGCGGGTTTACTTTTTTGTTGTTGTTTCAAAGTTGCCCAAATCTTTTGTCCGGGTCCTTTTTAGTTTCCAGTCTCTGTATTTAAATATGCGGGTTTACCTGTAAGTTTTAAAGTTGCCCAAATACTTCTGATCTGTCACTTATAATATAGGAATTCTTAGTCCGATTCTTCTCTGTCTCTCTCTCTGGCTTTTGTGAATTGCTGGCTTGACGTGGCGCTGCAGTCTGATCTGTGAATCCAATTTCGCTATATTATATCTCTCATTCTAAGTTCGAATCCCAGATAACTCTTCCGACGAATTTTCCAATGAGAACCATTGTGTATCCCGTCTTCTCAAATCAATCCAATCGAAAGCTCTGAACTATATGGGTAGAGGTGTTTAATTAATTCTCCCCCGCGTGTTTTAAAATATTACATTTTAAAATTCCATCGCATGACCTCTTTCTATAATGCTTCCGCCAACTCACAAACAAATCTGTGAACTCATTTCCTTTCTTAATACTTTCCGCCAAGATTGCCTACCCAGACAGATTATCTGCAATATTGATACAGAGAGGGCTCAGATGAAACGATTATCTAATTATCACCGGTGTTTTTGCCCGTCCCTCAGGCTGCTTCCTTAGATAGCAATCTGGCTTTCTGTGCGTGTTCGTGCGATACCACGTTGCACAAACTACTGATGTCTCTTTCAAAGGTGGCCAGACTGACTTACGGGATAATCGTATTAACCTGATAATACTATGTTCACTTAGTGAAACGTAAACAATCTGAGAGCTGTCACCGCAAGAATAATGAAGCATATAATATGCCAAATAATAGGACGATGAAGAAAAGAAGTGATACTGCCGGAGGGGATGAAGGCGTGAGAGGGGCACAAAAGTACATGCACAAAGGAGTTTTGTCACATTATATAAAAGGACATAACTGTCGTAAATTTATTTTGAGAGAAAGAGTCTTAGAAATAGTTGTCCTGTTTAGAGTGGAGAATGATGGTGAAAGCTCAGTGATAGAAAAGGTTAGAGAGTAAATAGTTGCTTCACAGAGTGCTGGGGAGAGTAAGGACAGACTTATTTACGACAAATCGTTCCTCTCAATCTTCTCTTCAAACTCTCCTGGTCAAACAATTATTTGCCGGTTTTCAGACACACACCTGCGCTCACACCGATTTGGTGCTTCAAACACACAGACGCACGTGAATACAAACTATATTAAACAGATAGGGGAAATTTGGGCTTTGGGTATTCCAACACAGTACTAAATAAGTTTATGTTGTTTATTAACCTTAAAATCAATCACAACGATAATCATGTGTTACAGAAAAAATATCATAAGTACAGAAAATACAAACAACAAGGTGGGGAGGGGGTGAAGAAGATTGGTATCGACTAAGCCCTTCCCGCTTATTAGACAAAGATAAACCCAGTCCAAAGATAGATAGTTATCAGGAACATAGGTAATGTAACCCAGCAGTGGATTTAATTACTCTGACAGAGGTGTTACAATATTAGGTATGGGTAGTAGACAAAAATCCTGTTATTCCCAATTGTTCTTCCCTTTACTACTAAAATAAAAAAGGAAGAGGGGGAGGGGGGGGGGGGGGAAACAGAGTTAACTAAATATCCCACTTAAAGGAACAATGCAGGGTATACAGAAAATGTATTACCCGGTAGGCAAGTTAACAAATGGTTTGCAAAAATTAAATCTCCTGTCATTCATGCACGCTTGTGAGGGCCCACACTCATATACTCACACACACTTACCGATTGCAGCATCAGACAATCCATAGAATTATATGAACAGCAATTACACTCTTGACATATGAAACTGTCTGGTACTTCGATGTCCCGCCCCGGATGTAGCGAGGTTAGCTGATAGCAAATATTCCCACTTATCGCCGGACTTGAAGCCTAAGAGTTCTTGTGTTTTATTATATAAAAAGGAGTCTATGGGATGGCACTGACACAATTCGACACAGGGGTGAAAATGAAGTGGTCTCTTTAATTTCGCTGCTGGAGGTAAAATTCCTTCAATGCGTGATAATAGCAACAGACCGGTAGGTTTTTAATCCAGTGAGGAAAAACTAGGCTCAGTCACAGTTCAGGTAAATAGGTACTCTTTCACAGAAGAGCAGTAAATAAAATATCGCTACTGGCAACTGTTCATCTTCCAGTTCATCTTACAGATTGTAATTTAATTTGATGGTTTATTTAAATGTTCGTGGGTAGGCTTTCTTTCATGTAATTATGATAGCTAGGCCGCATCGGACCGCCACACGATTTAATTTAAAATGTTTCATCATTATGGCTGGAAGTTTAAGAATCGAGTCTGGAAGCTCTGTATGATTTCTTTATTGCTGGGAATGCAAAGTTGATCATTCTATAGAAAAAGATAGAAAACCCATGACAACATAATCATACCTCAAAAATCAAATAATATTCTAACGCGCGATAAATTTACCGTTAAGACTATTATATACACTCGCGTATTTAATTATGTATTTAAGAAAACACGTCACGAGTCTAATGGTTAAAATACACATCTATATATATAGGACTTAACTAAATTTATTAATTATAAATTCCTTCGCGACTTTAAAAGTTACTTTAACATTTAAGCATCTATTATTTTTGGAAATATTATAATAGATATATCATTAAATTTACCACTGGAACTTTTGGGATGAGTTTAATTTAATAGATTTAAATAAACACAAAATCCAGTGAAATAAAATGAAAGCACTAGACCACTGATCACTTTAACAAATATATTATACCGTGCACAGAAAAAGGAATCACTCCAATGTAGCTACCAATTTAGATGGAAATCTAGCAGAATTTCTACTATAACTAGTGAATCTTAAATCTCTGGTGACCGAATGATAAAATGGCTTTCTTCGTGGTCTGTATATATCTAACTGGAATGCAAGATTGGGGGGAACATGTTAGAATTTGACACCTTTTTAGATCTCAGGAGACTTTTGGGGATCTGACCGCCAGACTAAAGAGAGATGCCGCCCCTGGTTTCCCGTATCCCCCGTTCGCTGCGTCCGCTTCGTCTTTCCCGTTCGCTCCCACTGCGATCGGTTCTGGGGTTAACACCGAGATGCGAAATACCGGCAGGAAACTTGCGTCGCTCGTTTCAGGGACCACTACTGCCGTTGATAGCGCCGCTAGTCTTTCCTGAGATCCCTCAGTGTCTGTTTGATCGTATGCCGCTACTTTCTGTTTGATTCTGGCATCGCCCCAACTGGGCCAAGTTAATGAAAATAACTGCATATGATTGCTCAAGAGATATCCGTGGGCGTGATTTAACCTCTCCTTAAATCAATGCGATGACCAGAATGTACGGTAGATAAACTGTCCACATATTAATCAGCAAACGTGTTGACCATCTGCGTGGAAAGGTTGCATGCTAATGAGTCCAGGTGAAAAAAAATCCCGTTTGACGAAAAGTTACCACAATATTCGGGGGCATTGATGTTATCCTAAGGGGTCGTTACAAAGGGTCGTACTATATCATCCAACACTTCAGGGTCATTCAGGGTAAGCTGAGTTCGTCTGTCACAATAACATCTTCCTGAAAAGATAAAGTAAAGAAGAGGCGAAGACTAATATGCAAGAGGAAGACAGCGCTACAGGTGGGAAGATAATATCAAGAGTTGGGCATGAAAAAGTATATATGAGTGTACTACCAAGACAAGAGACAGAAAATGTTGGAAATCTAATGCAGCTGAACTTTAATGCAAAGATGGCAGTTGATCACCAAGGGGAAAAAACCAACCCCGACTTTAAATAATTTTAAAATGCTATCCCTATTATGTTTGGCTGCAACTAATTTTATAAGTCATGTCTTTTAGAATTCAATTATATGTTTTATAAACACATTAATTTTTATAAAATAATTAATCAATGTTCAATAAATGTTTCTTAAGCTCATCTCTTGAACAACATTTTGTGAAGGATAGGGTTATCATATAATTCGCTAGCTCGTTCAAGCCCCCAGCTGAGTTACATCAGCGAAATTCCTCTTATTATTATATATAGCTCTGTTCCAGTGTATTTAAGAAATTGTTTGAGACATATGGTTGTAGTACATTCAAAATGATTAAATCAACTTTAGATTTGTCTTTATACAACTAACAAATTTAATAATCAATTACGTTTTAACAGTTATAAAAATGAATATTCTTTAACAAACAATATTCATCATCGAGTGATTTTAAGGCGTTAAAAAATGGATAGTTCACTTGGCAGCTTTAATGTTTCTACTTAGCTGCCAATGAGTTTGATGGTTCTGCTCCAGCTGATGTTTGGTTCTTTGTAGATGGATGACTGATTCACACTCGTCACTGGTCAAGTTTGAAAGTTTTAGCACGTTCCAAGAAGTGTCAGGGTGTAACTACAAAGCTGATCCCGCGTCTCTAAGACCTGTCTGATGATGGTGTCTAGCGTCGACTTCAGGCGGTGTATGGAAAAGCTTGGTGCAGGCTTCCTACGAGGGGACCAGGGGGCTCCATGCCCCATAAGGAAAATGATGATGATGATGATGATGACGTATAAACGGTTTCCAGGAGCCTAAGTCAAGCCGACGGGGAGAGGTTAATGTGACTTATTTCATTATGTTCGTAGCTCTTCAGCTCCCCGAGGAGGATAAGTCTTCAACAGATTCATGCCAAGTTTTCTTGTCCTGTGTCATCCGCTACTTACCAATAGACTCTGCCCTAGGGACTTTTCAAGATGGTGTGAGGTCTCCTTTGGGCCCCACCTTCTCTCCCCACCTTTCCCGTTCTGTATTGTTCTTTTATGGAGGACAATTTCATATTATTGAGTTGAATCACACGCTGCATGTTTTGTTTTGTTTTTTTGTTTTTTCGACGCCCCCCTCCCGGTTCGATCTCGCACTGCCCAAAAGCCGGCTCTGCAGGTAAAGATAGTCCCACAGCGGGTACATCCGTAGGGGAGTGAAGTGTTAGAGACTTCACAATACTAGTTCCAGCTTCGAGAAGGGGGGATGACTAGTTCCCTTCCCCGCTGTCTTTTCCTTCCCTAATTCACCTAACTCACGAGCAGTCAGGTACCTATTTACAGCTGGGTAGACGCCACAGTATTTCGAATCCAGTACCTTCGCAGCGAGAGACCCGCGCTCTAAGCTCTATGTCAATCGGACGGCTGTGCTTACCAAAGAGTTTCCACTACAAGGACTGCCTTGTAAAGCTAACAACAAGCTTCCTCAATGTGTGCCCTATCCAACAACCGTGTCTTATTCACACGTGCTGCTCCACTTTGCTGTCTGCACTGTTAACCCCCACGAGGAGGGCTACAGTAAAAGTGCTGTACAGAAAACAATGACAACAAAAATAAGAAATAGTTAATACAAAAAAGTTCTATGGCTCAAGGCAAATACAGAGCACGTTACGAACACACGGCCTTTCTCATGGACAGAATGTACCAAAAACAACACACGCACAAACGCGTAAACCGACATCCGTAAGGTGTCGTCCACATATGACGTCGCGCAATGAGGGGGGAAAGGGGGAGTCACAATAATGTGACTATGTGTGAAGATGGGAAGGGAGAGGCGGGATGAAAAAAAAGCATGACGTGGTTAAAAAAAAATAAAATAACGAGCGAATTTCGCTTCTTTCATAAATTATGTTGGGAAACAACATTTTGAAGGGTTAGGTCCTGTCTCCTGTTAGGACGCGGCACTTAAATGAAGATATGTGTTAAAGCCTGACTAATTGAGCAATATTTTACTTAAAAGATTATTTTTGCCTGCACTAGTCAACTAATTTGCATTCGATTATAGGCCTATTCTTTATTTTCAGTATTTAAAAATATCAGTGAACGTCTGTATGTATGTGTGAGTGTGTGTATGGTAATGCAAACTAATAATATAACAATGTAATTGAAAATTGTTTCCCACCTTGTATGCATACCTGGTACTGTCAGAGCCAAACAAGGCAATCAATTAACAGTTACAGGAAGAAAAAATAAGTTGCTACATTTTGACCCTATAGGCTTGGTTTAAGTCAGGTCAAACGGTTAACCTGGGGTTTCCCCGATCTCGCTGATAAAAACGTCAAATCTGTTTAGGAAATGTACCAGGCTAAACATAGCTACAAATATATATTTTTTTAAATTTTAAAAGGCCAAATCGAGTTGAGCTTTCCCAGAGTTTATTTATTTATTCCGGTTGAAAGGTTAAGAGATTATCTGTGGGAGTGTGTGCACGTATGTGGTGTTATTGATCATTTCAAATGTTGTCTTAATGTGTACATTTGCATATATAGCCGCGCCCCCTCTCCTCACCCAAAATAGGATGGTCAGTTTCAAGAAAGTTATTCCTAATATTATTTCATTCTTTTGCATACTTACCTGACTATGGACAACCTGGTAGCATCACACTCTTGTCTCTTAGATGTAAATGTGTGTACACTATTACAATTAGTTTTTAAATAGTAGTCTTTTTTGTATATCTTGTGCGTCCCTGTTTATTGCATCTATTTTTTTGTACTGTATGTGTGAAATCTAGCAGCGTCACGCTTCAGTCTTCCCAACTGTAAATGGATATCTGACTCTGCTCTTACCAAGGGAAAAGGCAGAGAGGAAGGGAACTAGTCACCCATCTTTATTTTTTTTTTAAAGCTGGACCTAGTATGGTCTAAAAGTATGGTCTAAAAGTATGGTCGAAAAGTGTGGTCGAAAAGTATGGTCTAAAAGTGTGGTCTAAAAGTATGGTCTAAAAGTATAGTCTAAAAGTATGGTCTAAAAGTATGGTCTAAAAGTATGGTCTAAAAGTATGGTCGAAAAGTATGGTCTAAAAGTATGGTCGAAAAGTATGGTCTAAAAGTATGGTCGAAAAGTATGGTCTAAAAGTATGGTCGAAAAGTATGGCCGAAAAGTATGGTCGAAAAGTGTGGTCGAAAAGTATGGTCGAAAAGAATGGTCGAAAAGTAGTGTCGAAAAGAATGGTCGAAAAGTATTGTCGAAAAGAATCTCTCACAACAAGCAGAAGAGAGAAGAACACAACGAAAGGAACACCAAAGGGATAAAGCTGCTGAGGGCAATCACCTCATGGTTTGCCTGAGGGAGAAGTGGTCCTTATCCTTCTTTGTCTCATCAGAGACCCCCGGGAGATACGTGTCGCACAATATTAGTAAGAATGAATAAAAACACACAATGGGCTAATCACCTGTTTGTCAAACATTTTGATTACATGTTTTGCCCAGGAGCCTTGTGCTCTTTGGGTGCCCTCTACACCCTGTTTACCGGGTAGGCGAGGTTCCAATTAAGAAAGAAAGAAGAAAGATTAATTTTAAAAGTGGAGACGAAGAGAAGAAATTAAGCCAAAGAAAAAAAAAGTGTACAGTTTTTAGAAGAATGACTAAAAAGCAGAGAAACTGAAGTCGAATGGAAGAAACGATATACAGGATGTATGTTGAGAAAAAATACAATGAAATGAAGACAAAGACAAAAGAGATAGTAACAACTGAAAGGACTTTAGAAGTGTAAGCAATTTGCTCAGCAGGTCGCGCATCGCTTAACCATCTGTGGCAAGGCAAAGTTAAATTTAAAACGTGTCCAAAGTTCATAATCTGTGGTGTCAAACGAAAGCGACATACATTTTTCTTGTATCACCTTATCAGACATTAAACTAAGTGTTTTCAGTTTGTAATCGAGTACGAGATAAAGATTTTCTCACGTATACTCTAACATTTCCTTAATACTGTTATGAATGCCAGAAAAATCTGGCTTTACTCTTATGAGTGCCACATAAATTTGGTTTTACTCTTATGAGTGCCTCATAAATTTGGTTTCACTCTTATGAGTGCCACATAAATTTGGTTTCACTCTTATGAGTGCCACATAAATTTGGTTTCACTCTTATGAGTGCCTCATAAATTTGGTTTTACTCTTATGAGTGCCACATAAATCTGTTTTTTACTCTTATGAATGCCTCATAAATTTGGTTTTACTTCTATGAGTGCCTCATAAATTTGGTTTTACTCTTATGAGTGCTACATAAATCTGTGACTCTTATGAGTGCCATATAAATCTTGCTATGTGTAAAGATGAGTTCGGAAAGGCAAACCATAACATGATTAAATTATTGTCCGTACGACCTGCTGGTCGTCATGGCAAAGGCAGGAATGACGGGGAAACTAACAGCTGCTCGTTAGGTATGTGATCTGTGAAATCGCCTGGATCCAAAATTATTTGAAGGAGGAAGTCACGATCCCCTTAATGATCATGGCATCAACTTTTTATGCAATTGCAACCTGGTTTCATTCAGCAGGTTTATTCTAGGATCCTAGTGTTTCACCAGTATGATGAAGGCATCAACTTTTAGCTTCAATAAAAGTGGCAAGAGACAGGTGCTAGCGCAGCAAGAGATGAGAAGACACTTGCGATGGATAGGACACATAGTAAAGAAACGTCATGACAGCATTACAAGACAGTCCTTGCTTTAAAACCTCAAGGTAAGAGAAATATGGGGGGGGGGGGGAAGAAGAAAACATGGAGAAGACAGCTAAAGACAGACATGACATGGATAAAGAAGACACAGACAGACCTTGACCGGACGTCATAGAACAGGACGTCGTGACGTGAATTCAGTGAACGCCTAAGCTCCTTAGGGAGTTTAAGAGTAATGCTAGTGGCAAGCCTAAAGGGTAATGTAGACTAAGAAACTCAACATGAAAATAACTGTCATCATTTCCGTCTGTGGAAGTTCGACAATCCAGAAAGTAATAGACCGTCTCTTCGCCACCGATAAGATTCAACATTCTGTCACAGACGGATCAGGCCTGGTATTTCAGGTTCCTGCAGAAAACTATGTTCAATAGAATTAAAAAAAGTTAAAAAGAGTATCTTTACCTACCTATTTCAACCTGACTGTCGTGTGGTGTGTCACTGGGGCAACTACTACAGTAGTTTTTGCCAGGAATAGTCTATGAGATATAGATATAAGGTCTCTAGAAATTGGCTCGTTAAGAAAGAATAAAGACCTATTCGAGATAGGGACAAGAAGACAGGAATGCGAATGCTTTCCACTAGACAGTGTTTTCTAATTAATTATGGAAAGAGTTCTGTTTCCCCACGACCTTAGCTTCTGCCCTTAGATCCCGTAAAGAAAAAGCCCCCAACCTCATCTGAGTAGAGAAAGGTTCCTATAGGTGAATATGTAACACCGACAGCACGAGTGATACATTAACAAACTCTTGATAATGATCAACCGATCGTTGGGTTTATTAATGAAATATCCACACATATAGGGTTAGTAATGGTTAGAACGTGATGATGGTGAAAGACGATTCACACAAAACACACACAGATGAGATAATAAAATTACAGTTAATTAAGTAATAGTTAATTAAGAATGAACTGGTGTAAAGTGAAATGATGATGTGATATGATACGTGTTACTAAAATGGTGAGTACTCTACACAGTCCATGTGTCTCTAAATGCTTCTCCTAGATATGAGGATTCACATGTATGCATAAAATATCCCAAGTTGTTATACGTTATGTCGAATGGGGTATCTCTAAGCTGAGGACGTTCTGATGAATACTGTTGTCGTACGGAGAACGCTGACGAGATATCTATGTATATTCCTTCACTGTTTGAGTATATCTCTGTAGTGTTGATCAACAGTTAATAGCTGTCATATGAACAAAAGGTCTGTTGTCTAATCTCCCGAGGGTACTGGTCAGACTGGATATCTTCACGAAATGTTAGTGATATGTAGACTCATAATCTTGCGTATGTAGTCGTGATTCATATACTTTCGAGTCTGCTTCATAAAATGCGCTTAAGAGTGTGTTGCACGTGGTATAAATATGCGATTCTTCTTTTGAGCTCTTTTGCTTGACTTCAGATAATAATGATCTTTCGAGTGATTAGAATTTATGATGGCTCTGTATTGAACTTGTGATAACGATGTATTGAACTTGTGAGCAAGCAGTATATGGTGACGAAAAATGCTGCGTCCACCTTATGACTTGTGGATGAGACAATATTCCTTTTTAATTGAGGAATGAAAGATGTCCTATGGTGAATTCTGCTAGCCAAATGTCCGTTTTTGATAACTTATTTCTGGTTAGACGTCAGACACGTTGCGTGTAGACTCAGACTTCTGATGAACTGAAGACACACAAAAGTCTTCGTAAGTTTTTCACATTTAACATCACTGGTTGACTTGCATTTAAACTACTGCTCATTATTCATCTCTCTCTCTCTCTCTGAGTTCAATTCTAATGATGTTAAATATCTTGTGCATGAGAGTGTGTGCGCATGGGAAACTGTGATGATGATAAAGGTGAAATATGAACTATTGATTACCTCCTATCATCCTATCATCTTCTAGGAAAATCTTCTGATTTTATTAATCAGTTATGCCAAGAATTATTTGAAACTTTATCTTTCGCACATTTTAGCTGTGAGGTTAAAATAAACAAAAATAAGAAAATGTATTAATAAGTATAAGATCTACTAACCTTCTTTTCCCTTCGCAAAATCCTTTAAGAACACAATTAATCACAGAACTGAATTATCATCCACTCTGAATAAACACGTGTATTAGGCTATGCGTTTTTGGGTTTAATCTCTTCCTCACAAGGTAAAAAACTGGACTTCTACACTCTAGTAGATTATGCGGTATTATATATTTCTGGAAGTCACCTGGCCAAGCTGGGCATCCAATGTGGTAAACCAACGCTTGTCTGAACCGCGGTGAGACGTTTTCCCCTGGCCAATCTGGGCGTCCAATGTGGTGTCACAGAAATTACCGCATGCCCATGTTTGATTCGGATGACCATATGGGTTTTTACCTGATTTATCACGATGCAATGTGGGCTTCAAACGATAATGTCGGGCATGTGGACTCAATCAAAGGATTTTATTTCCCCCGATGAAAGAGCAAATGTGGTTCTCAAGATACCGGTCGCGAGTAATCACAACAATGAAATAGCAAATATGGATCGCAAATGTTGCATGAAAGAGCAAATGTCGGAGAAAATACAATACGAAAGATGTAAGAAAAGATAGAGCAATAAGGCCTTTGCGCTCGTTTATCACAATAGCCCCTCCTCAAGTGTGATGTCAATCATACTCAGGAGAGCTAAGCCTTCTTGCTCGGGATTCCTTAATCCTTTTCCTCATCTTCGTTTTTCTCTTCGGTTTCCACCCTTTCCTCTACTTGTTTGTGCTCTCCGTCCTGCCTCATAGGATGACGGCTTAAAAAATCCGCTCCTACGTTATGTTTTCCTTGGATATAGTCCACTTGGAACGTGTAAGGTTGTAGAACAAGCGACCACCTCATCAGTCTAGCATTCAAATTCTTTGAATTGGCGAGGAAGGTCAGAGGTTGGTGATCACTCTGGATTGTAAATTTCCTTCCGTACAGGTATGCTTGAAATTTTTGTATTCCCCAGACGAGGGACAAACATTCCTTTTCGATTGTGGAATAGTTTTGTTCTGCTCGGTTTAACTTCCGACTCGCATATGCGACCGGAAATAGATTTGGTGGGCTTCTGTTATCTGGCTGTAGTAATGTAGCCCCGATTCCAATGTTACTGGCATCTGTGCGCAAGATGAATTTTCTAGTTAAATCCGGAAGCCGTAAAATAGGTTTTGTGGTGAGTTTCTCTTTTAAGAGTGCATATGCATGTTCACATTCTGCTGACCATGTCACTTTATCTGGGTTTCCTTTCTTGGTTAGCGATGTAAGCGGCACACAGAGGCTATTAAAATCCTTTATATATCTCTGGTAGAATCCACAGAGAGATACAAATGACCGGACATCCCTTTTAGTGGACGGTCTCGGTGCGTTTCTCAGCTTCTCAACGTTTTGAGTCTCGGGGAACATGGTCCCATGGGATATAGTATGTCCTAGGAACTCTAGCTGTTCACACCCAATTTGACATTTGGTTGGGCGGGCGGTTAGTCCCGCTTCTCTGAGTCTGTTAAACAGCAAGGATAGCGCTGATATATGTTCTTCAAACGACTCAGTAGCTACTAGGATATCATCCATAAAATTGCTGATGGCGGAATGATTCAAAGGATCCAATAACTTTCGCATCATCCTTGTGAAGACACTAGGAGCATTGTTCAGTCCAAATGGCATCACATTAAACTCGAAGTGTCCATCTGGAGTACTGAAGGCTAACAGGTTCCTCACCTCAGCTTTTACCGGTATTTGATAGTACCCTTTACTGAGGTCGATCTTTGAAAAATAGCGAGACCTGCTCAGCTTAGTAAATAGCTGGTTCTGGTCCGGTAACGGTTCTGGCTGGAACTGTGTTAACGCATTCAGCTGTCGGTAGTCGATGCACAGGCGGTGTTCTCCACTGGGTTTGCGTAACAGCACCACTCCCGCACTGTAAGGGGACTCCGACTTCGAAATTATGCCTTCCTTAAGTAAGTAATCAATTTCTTGCTTTAATGCCGTCGCCTTGGCATACGGAATCGGATAGGTTCTCATTCGGACAGGCGTAGGATCCGTGACTTCCATGTCAAACTCCATCAGGTTTGTCCGGCCCGGTTTGTCTGTCAGAGAGTCGGCGTGGTTTTCCATCAATCTCCTTACTTTTTCTTGCTGGGCTTCCGTTAGGGTGGAGCTTATTTTCACATCTAAATGTGATTCCTCCTGTATCACCGGGTACTCTACGGATGATAATGGCTCTTCTTCCATTTGCATAGCAATGGCCATAGTCATGAGGTGCGCTGGTTCGGCAGGGGCTCGCTCGTAAAACTTCTTAAGCAGATTTAAGTGGTAAATTTTCTGCTTTCCGTTCACGGCGATTTTATAGTTAGTGCGAGAAATCTTTTCCGCCACTTTGTAGGGTCCCCTCCAGCAAATCTGCAATTTATTACTGCTACTTGGCAGAAGAAGTAGCACCTTCTCTCCTACTGCTAGTTCTCGGTCCTTCGCATTGCGATTGTAATATTTGGCATGTTTCCGCCTAGCCTCCCGTACTTTCGCTGTGGCTAATTCCCAGCCAGTCTTCAGGCGTTGTTTCAAGTCTGTGACGTACTGGAAGGCTGATGTGACAGTGTCGTCTGCCTTGGCATCTGTCCATGTTCTTAGTAATGCTTCTAATGGACCTTTAATAGGTCTTCCGAAGAGTAGTGTGGCCGGAGGAACTCCAGTTGACGCATGCGGTACTTCCCTATAAGCAAATAATGCGGCAGGAAGATACTGATCCCAAGTTTCTGGCTTCTCCTGTGCCAACTTCCAAAGAATAGAGGTGAGCGTCCCTTTAAACCGCTCTACTTGCCCGTTACTTTGGGGGTGATAGGGCGAAGTATGGATATGCCTAGTCTTGAATATTCTAAGCACCTCCTCTGTCAACTTGCCTCTAAATTGTGACCCGTTGTCTGTGAGAATTTCATGCGGGAAGCCCAATCTAGTAAAGATATTCAGTAAAGCGTCAGCTACATGCACTGAGTCGCATGCTGGCATGGCTATGGCTTCGCCCCACATGGAACAGGTGTCCACTAAGGTAAGGATATGGGAGTTCCTCTTCTTAGTTCTCAGCAGAGGTCCAATTATATCCACGGCCACTCTTTCAAATGGGGTGCCCAAGATTGGCATCTCCCCAAGGGTCGCGGGTGCCGTCCAGTGTTTTGGTGCAACTTTCTGGCACTGAGGACAAGACTTGACGAAACGTTCAATGTCGCCGGTGATCCCTGGCCAATAATAGTGGCAGGCGATCCTTTGAGTCGTGGCGCTCATTCCCATGTGTCCACTAAATGGGATAGAGTGGCCCATCTCAAGCACCTGGTTCCTATAGGTTGCAGGAACTACTAATTGGTTGTGTTCCTGTCCCTCATTTCCAGCTCGGCGATACATCAATCCATTTTTCATAAAGAAGTCTCCCTTGGTAGGTGGGTTGTGTGTCCTAGGTAATTTTTTAAAACAGGGCGCCAGTGAGGAATCTTCCCTTTGGGCCCTCTTCAATTCCTCGGGGAGGATATTGGTTGGAGGTTCCTGCTCTGCGTCTTTTCTTGACTGTCCTCTAGTCTGTACGGCCGCCATGACTAGTGGTTGAGTAGGTTCTCCAAGGAACACATATCTACATCCCAAGATTAAAGAGTAGATTGGTTCTTCCATGATAGCTGCACGAATCTCTCCTGTCACATAACGAGATTCCACTCTGATAAGTGCAATTGGCAGTGTCATGGGTGCAACATCCTTCGTCAGACCTTGGATGTCGACACTCTCTTCTGTTATTTGGTCAGGGGTGACAAGAGATGCCCTGACCACCGCATCGAAAGCAAGTCCTGTATCATAAAGGCACTTAACAGATTGTCCGTTTACGAGGACTGATTCGATGACGGGAGGATGAGAAACGTTTCCGGTCCTCTGCTCCTTCTGGGGTGACGATTTTGTCTGCAGACAGGCAGCATGTTGGGGAGGAGGTCTGCGCTTGCACTCATTAGTGTTGTGATTGTTCAAGCGACAGTACTTGCACCATTTATCTCCCTGTCTCTGGTGCGGCGCAGCATTTTTCTTGTTTTGCTCTTTGTAGTTATCTTGTTTTGCGTGCTGTTTATGCGAAATGTGTGGTCCTTTGCTTTGTTGGTCTGGTTGGGAGCGAGCAGGTTGCTTTGGCGCCTGATCCGAAAACTTCTTTCTGGCTCCTTGAGACTACATGAGAGCATTTTGGAATCGCTCTGCCAGTGTAAGAATATTTTCTAACCGGTCCGCGCCGTTTTCAGTGAGAAATCTACGCATTTCCACCGACATAGACTCTTTTAGTTGCTCTATCACAATCAGCTCTTTCAACCCGTCATAGTTCTCGGTAAAGTTTCCCAGTGTACACCACTTCACTAGGTAGTCTTCAATACGGGCTGCAAACTGTGAGAAAGTCTCTCCTGCATCCTTCCTAGAACCTCGAAATTTTTTTCGGTAAGCCTCTGAATGAAGCTCGTACCTCACCAAGAGAGCTTTTTTCAATGCCTGGTAGTCATCTTGCTCTCCGGCCGGAAATTTATTAAAAACTTCGTAGGCGGCTCCTCTTAGGCCCTGGGAAAGTTTCAAGTTCCACTTCCGTTCTTCAAGCCCAAACCCTGTTGCAAAGCGTTCAAAGCGGTCTAAAAAGGCGTCCATGGTATCGTTCCTTTCTGAAAAAGGTTCCAGCGGAAAGTTCATGGCATTGGGTGGTGCAGGTTGCGAAGTAGGCACACCATCTGAGCGGGGTGAGTACCCTCCATCCAAGTTGGAAGCCGCTGCACATTTTGCCAGCTCTATCTGATTGGTCTGCCCCTGGATTTCCAGTTGCTTCATCTTAAGTGCATGCTCTGCTGCTGCTTTCTCTTTACGCTCCGCTGCTTCTGCTGCTTCTTTCCGCTCCGCTGCTTCTGCAGCGGCTTTCCGCTCCGCTGCTTCTGTTGCTTCTTTCCGCTCCGCTGCTTCTGCTGCGGCTTTCCCCTTCCGCTCCGCTGCTTCTGCTGCGGCTTTCTCCTTCTCCATTGCAAGTTTCTGCACTTCTATCTCTCTTGCATGGAGTTTATCAGTCTCCTCACTCACAAATTTCATCAGATCTTTTCCACTTAACCCGTATTCACGCCCTGCCTCCATTAAACTAGTTCTAATTTTTGCGGCATCTGCCATGATATGCAGTATGGGTTCACGAAGGGAAAAATTGGCAGTGACCTCCAAGCAAATTGTTTAGACTCGCACGAGTAATTATCTCTTTAAAACCAGCTAGGTTTAAATTAATAATCAAGTTCAAATAGTTCTTTTAAAAAAAATCACTCACTTAGCGTATTCTGAAAATTATATAACAGATTATCTCGAAGTTTTCTATGAAAAATTTGCTAAATATTTATGATAACAATTTTCCCAGCAGTTACAGAAAAAGATTTTTTTTAAAATCAGTTCCTTACAGTATCCTCTGTTCTCAAAAAGTGCTTAATCTGTCCGTTTGATACTCAATTTAAAAAGTATCACTCGTGCTTTAGAGATATAAATTATCCCCCCTATGAAATAGACAAATTATAGTAAGAGTCAGTCTAGAAGGTAATCCCTCAAAATGCCAACAAATTTTGCAATTATCGCAACTGTATAGCAGGGATGAAAATGTGATTTATCACCCTTCTAAGTCCGGGTTCACTAATCCCAAGACGAGTCCACAATTGTCGTGTGGTGTGTCACTGGGGCAACTACTACAGTAGTTTTTTGCCAGGAATAGTCTATGAGATATAGATATAAGGTCTCTAGAAATTGGCTCGTTAAGAAAGAATAAAGACCTATTCGAGATAGGGACAAGAAGACAGGAATGCGAATGCTTTCCACTAGACAGTGTTTTCTAATTAATTATGGAAAGAGTTCTGTTTCCCCACGACCTTAGCTTCTGCCCTTAGATCCCGTAAAGAAAAAGCCCCCAACCTCATCTGAGTAGAGAAAGGTTCCTATAGGTGAATATGTAACACCGACAGCACGAGTGATACATTAACAAACTCTTGATAATGATCAACCGATCGTTGGGTTTATTAATGAAATATCCACACATATAGGGTTAGTAATGGTTAGAACGTGATGATGGTGAAAGACGATTCACACAAAAAACACACACAGATGAGATAATAAAATTACAGTTAATTAAGTAATAGTTAATTAAGAATGAACTGGTGTAAAGTGAAATGATGATGTGATATGATACGTGTTACTAAAATGGTGAGTACTCTACACAGTCCATGTGTCTCTAAATGCTTCTCCTAGATATGAGGATTCACATGTATGCATAAAATATCCCAAGTTGTTATACGTTATGTCGAATGGGGTAACTCTAAGCTGAGGACGTTCTGATGAATACTGTTGTCGTACGGAGAACGCTGACGAGATATCTATGTATATTCCTTCACTGTTTGAGTATATCTCTGCAGTGTTGATCAACAGTTAATAGCTGTCATATGAACAAAAGGTCTGTTGTCTAATCTCCCGAGGGTACTGGTCAGACTGGATATCTTCACGAAATGTTAGTGATATGTAGACTCATAATCTTGCGTATGTAGTCGTGATTCATATACTTTCGAGTCTGCTTCATAAAATGCGCTTAAGAGTGTGTTGCACGTGGTATAAATATGCGATTCCTCTTTTGAGCTCTTTTGCTTGACTTCAGATAATAATGATCTTTCGAGTGATTAGAATTTATGATGACTCTGTATTGAACTTGTGATAACGATGTATTGAACTTGTGAGCAAGTAGTATATGGTGACGAAAAATGCTGCGTCCACCTTATGACTTGTGGGTGAGACAATATTCCTTTTTAATTGAGGAATGAAAGATGTCCTATGGCGAATTCTGCTAGCCAAATGTCCGTTTTTGATAACTTATTTCTGGTTAGACGTCAGACACGTTGCGTGTAGAGTCAGACTTCTGATGAACTGAAGACACACAAAAGTCTTCGTAAGTTTTTCACATTTAACATCACTGGTTGACTTGCATTTAAACTACTGCTCATTATTCATCTCTCTCTCTCTGAGTTCAATTCTAATGATGTTAAATATCTTGTGCATGAGAGTGTGTGCGCATGGGAGACTGTGATGATGATAAAGGTGAAATATGAACTATTGATTACCTCCTATCATCCTATCATCTTCTAGGAAAATCTTCTGATTTTATTAATCAGTTATGCCAAGAATTATTTGAAACTTTATCTTTCGCACATTTTAGCTGTGAGGTTAAAATAAACAAAAATAAGAAAATGTATTAATAAGTATAAGATCTACTAACCTTCTTTTCCCTTCGCAAAATCCTTTAAGAACACAATTAATCACAGAACTGAATTATCATCCACTCTGAATAAACACGTGTATTAGGCTATGCGTTTTTGGGTTTAATCTCTTCCTCACGAGGTAAAAAACTGGACTTCTACACTCTAGTTGTTGTTGTTGTTGTTGTTGTTTTCGTCTACTATGTTGCTGTAATACCCTGTTCAACCTGAAAGTTGGTTATAATTGGGGTATATTGTGTGTTAGGTTCTTCGGTGCTAGTCGTCTGTTAGTCCTGAAAAGGACTGGTCCTGAAAAGGACCACTAGCTGGTTGTCTGGTTTCCTCTTCGTTGCTTGTCGGTCGTGGTGTGCTCATTTTCTGCCTTCCTATCTGTCTTGTGTCGTTTTGTTAGTTTTTGCTTTCCTCGTTTCTGTTTCTCTTGTCTTCCTGCTTTCCTGTATCTGTAATAGTGTTTTTTCTATTATTGCTGGTAGAAGTTTTTCAAGTGTTTCTTCGATGACTTCTTCGTCTGATTGCTCGTTTGTTTTGGTCGCTATTGTGTTTGCTGTCATTTCCTCGATGGCTCTTCGCTCAGTTTCAATTCTCTTGAGAATTTTTGAGTTTTCTTCCGTCAGTTCTGTCAGCCTCTTTACATCTGCTTCTATCTGCTGCTGAAGGCTTTGCATGTCTTTCATCATTTTTCTGACGTTTTGTAGTTCTATTACATCATCACCGTTGTCTTTGTCGTCTTCGGGAGCCTGCTTGTTTCTGTTTACGACCTGTAGTTTCATTTTCATATCTTTGACTTCAGCGGTTAGTTTGTGTAACTGTCTTCTGTCGATCATGCTTTGTTTTTCTGCACCATCCGCAGCCACTCTGTTTTTTGCCTCTTTGAAAGGTATGTTTTTGGACACGGCCTCTTTCAAGATGTTTTTTGTTTCCTGGAACATCGGGCATCCTCGGTACCTAGCCCCGTGGTTTCCGAGGCAGTTTGCACAGGTTCTGTTTGGATTTATGGCCTTGTAATTGTTATCCTCCTTCGCTTTGGTACAGTCGCGATATGGGTGGTTACCCGCACAATACCGGCAAACTGCATTTCTCCTGCACGTTTTCTTGGTGTGTGAATATTTCTGGCAGTTAGAGCACTGCATCACCGGAGGGATATATGCCTCTGTCTTTTTTGTTGTGGTTTCGAGCGTCAGTCTCTCGGGTCTTGTCGATCCTTCAATCGTCACTATCATCAGGTTGGTGTCTTTCTTGTCCCATGTTTTTTAGCCTTTCTACCCGTGTGATTTTGACGTCTGCGTTTTCAGTTTGAAGGTGTCTGTGGACCTCGGCTTCGGAACATCTGGTATCCACCCCTCTGATGACGAACTTCTTTGTTGTCTTGTACTTTTCCACCACCACTTTTATTTGGTGGGGCAACTGGATTTCCTTTGGACCGGATTCCAGTTCGATCATCAGCGAGGTTGTTTTGTCTGTGTTGTTGAGAGAAAGCACTACTCCCTTTTCGTGCCTCCCTACTTTGGCGATACCTCTCCGTCCAGTTATCACCTCGAGGATGTTGATCACTTTGTTGTCGGGTAGGGCCCTGAGTGAGGCCTCACTTCCTGACGTCTGGGTGATCTTAACAATCCTCTCCTGTATCGTTTCTGAGTTGCTTGTATTTTTAGTGTTTGGTCTTTGTTTCCTTCTACAGGCTTGGTTCGAATCTTGTTCTTGGTTATTCGGTGTGATATCTTGCGTCTGAGCCCTTGAGTTGTCAGCTGTTGTTTCCTCAGGATCAGGAATGGTAGCTTGCTTCTCAGTGGTTTCGATGTCCAGCACACCTGGGGCTACTTCTACTGTTGCTTCTTGAAGAGCGAGCCTAAGGGACTCGTCTCCGTCTTCAAGTCTTCGAAGTGCATCTAAAATGGTCTCTGCGATATCTTCCTCTTGTACCTGTCTGAGTTGAGGAGCTGCCTCTATCACTTCCTTCATAGTGCTTGCAGGTGGGTCGGCTGTCATCTCGGCATCGTGCGGCTTCTCTGTCATAGATCGGGTTTCTGCTGACGAGTCGGGTACGTGTGGTGGTGGCAGCCTGGATATAAGCTGTTGTTTTCTTTTCTCCAGCTGTCGTAACGCTCTCCAAAATTCTTTATGTTCTGGGTCTTCTTTATCTAGGCAAGGGGTCGGGCCACTCAGACTCTCAGTCGGGTCGACGCATGTCACAGCTAACTCCGTCGTGTCCGGAGTTATAGAAGGGCCGGTCCCGGCACGAGTACTTGGGGCAGTCTTGCTCTCTGGCTGTCTGTCATTGTTGATTGTGATATTGTGATTACCCTGGCTGTTCTGCGCTGGTGGGCTGGTGTAGACCTTCCTCTTTTTAGCGTGTGGCTTATGTCTGGGCATTTTGACGATAAAGCGATCTTTACTCGAGTAGTGGCGTCCTGAGAAGGACGTTGGTATCTTGTATGTCAAAACGTTATCGTTGAAAATGTGATCTAAACTCTAGTAGATTATGCGGTATTATATATTTCTGGAAGTCACCTGGCCAAGCTGGGCATCCAATGTGGTAAACCAACGCTTGTCTGAACCGCGGTGAGACGTTTTCCCCTGGCCAATCTGGGCGTCCAATGTGGTGTCACAGAAATTACCGCATGCCCATGTTTGATTCGGATGACCATATGTGTTTTTACCTGATTTATCACGATGCAATGTGGGCTTCAAACGATAATGTCGGGCATGTGGACTCAATCAAAGGATTTTATTTCCCCCGATGAAAGAGCAAATGTGGTTCTCAAGATACCGGTCGCGAGTAATCACAACAATGAAATAGCAAATATGGATCGCAAATGTTGCATGAAAGAGCAAATGTCGGAGAAAATACAATACGAAAGATGTAAGAAAAGATAGAGCAATAAGGCCTTTGCGCTCGTTTATCACACTGACAATACAGCATTTAATACGTAAACATAAAAACACTTTAATTAAAATCATCACAGCAATCAAAGGGTTAAAGAACGGAAAAGCTCCTGGCCATGATAACTTAAATGCAGAGCAATTTAAGACAGACCCTGAGCTAGCAGCAGAACTATTAGAACCACTATTTGCACAAGTCTGGAAAACGGGGACAACACCATCAGAGTGGAACAAAGGAATAATTGTCAAATTGCCCAAGAAGGGAGATCTTGCAGACTGCAATAATTGGAGAGGAATCACTCTTCTCTCAGTTCCCAGCAAAATACTAGGCAGGATAATTATACAGAGAATTTCAAAAGCAGTAGACCACAAACTGAGGAAAGAACAAGCAGGATTTAGAAAGAACAGAAGATTTGTAGATCATATATTCACTCTCAGGAACATTATAGAGCAGTGCTCAGAATGGCAAAGACAGCTGTACATTAATTTCGTTGATTTTGAAAAGGCTTTTGACAGCATACATAGGGACAGTTTATGGAAAATGCTGAGGGCTTATGGAATTCCAAGCTGCATAGTGTCAATCACAAAAAGCCTCTATGCCAACTTTACGTGTAGTGTTGGGCAGAGCAACCTAACCTTTGAGGTGAAGACAGGAGTACGACAGGGATGCCTCTTATCAACCACTCTATTTTTAACAGTCATAGATTGGGTGATGCGCTAGACAACAGAGGGCAGTCCAAGAGGAATAAGATGGACTACATTTTCTACATTGGAAGATCTGGAATATGCAGATGACATTGCACTACTAGCACATTCACATCAACACATCCAGGAAACAACGGATAGACTTAATAAGTTTAGCCAGCAGGTGGGCTTGAACATCAATTTAAAGAAGTCAGAGGTCATGACGCTCAATGGGAGCAACCCTGAGCCCATATCAGTAAGGAATCAGCAACTGGTACAGACAGACACCTTCACATACCTAGGATGCATTGTAACACCAGACGGCGGGGCAGGCAAAGACATCAACATCAGAATGAATAAGGCAAGAACAGCCTTTTTTAGCCCAAACAACATCTGGAAATCCTCTCAATACAGCACAAGCACAAAATTAAGATTATATCAGAGCTGTGTGCTTTCTGTGCTTCTCTATGGTGCGGAATGCTGGAGAGTTACAGAGAAGGAAATGTCGAAATTGTCCTCTTTTCACACAACATGCCTAAGAAAAATTCACCGAATCTTTTGGCCGAATACCATCACCAACCAAGATCTGCTTACTCGGAGCAAACAAGAGGACATGCACACCTTTATAGCTGGCAGACGCTGGAGCTGGGTTGGCCATGTCCTCAGAAGAGACCCCGATGCCATCACAAGAACAGCTATGCTTTGGACCCCTGAAGGAAAACGGAAGAAAGGCCGACTAAAAATAACCTGGCGGAGGACTGTGGAGGCTGAGATGCAAAGAATGAACCAGAGTTGGGGCACTGCACGAAGGATGGCCGCCGACCGAGCAAAGTGGAATCAATTTGTTGTTGCCCTACAAGACGCCACTAGGCATGATGGCCACTGACTGCTTTGACGGTCGGCAGCTAAGGATCAAAGAAGAAGAAGATAAAAACACTTGTACCTACGTGTTTCAGTCGGAGTATCATTTGAATGGTCGGCATATTGTGGAAAATACATCGCGTTGTCTCCACATCGTCCAGGTGCCTGTCGCATTGACACATTCAGAGTTTTCTCACTAGAAGTCTGAGATTTTCGTTTGAAACCTAACAAACAGCATTCATTTTATCAGTGCTACATTTACACTCGTCGTTAGTTCCTATATGAACATCTGCTTCAAAGATGCCCAATATACGAGGAACATAGAAAGCACATGATCGCTGTCACCGGGAATCATTTCCGGAAAAACGCTATGAAGATGCAAATAGCCTGGAGCTGACCACTGCTTTCTTTGAAAATATTCAAGTAGACGTCTTAGAGTGGAAGAAGAAGAAGAAGTGTCACAGTGACTGTTAATTTATTTTACCATTCCGCTTCATATGTTATTACTTTTTTAATGTCCTGGTTTCCTAGTCATCTTGTTTTTTTTTTCTTTCATTTTCTACCTACGGAACCCCACCCGCGGTTTGTTTACGTTCTGGCCTTCAGAATAAAAATTCCCACTGGACCAGCAGACGGTCATATAACGTAATGTTACCTAAACGCACCTGTGGTTCGTTTGACCAGAGAAACATTTCTGTTACGCTTAAAGTGTTTGAACGAGCGAAAGGGTTTCTGTGAAAGAAACGGCTTGTCTGTGGGAGGTAACTTCTGCGGGTGGTCTCTGTGTTTGGCCTTCAGAACGCATTAGTGATCATAATATTATGTCTATCTGGGGAAATTTCTGGCGGCTGTTGTCTCTGATGTAGTCTTTAGAATAACCTTTGTCTTACTAATGATTACGTTCTACGCCAAAACATCTGCAGAAATAGGCCAGCCAGGTGTTCCTAGTAGCGTTGTTTGTAAACTATAAATCTAGAGAGTTTTAATAAGTCAAACACACTCGTAAAGATTTCCTGGCCCGTAGATGACCATATGAGACTAAGGCAGAGTTAGCACAGCAGAACTAGAATGTGTTTGCCTAAGTTCTTGTCATTTTTCGGGGTGAGTAGACATATCTTATAATATGTTATATTCATGTTAGCTTTTACATATATCTGATAGGAAAGTGACGTGAATTCATTTCTGAGGACTTCTCCTAGTAATTTAATTCAGTGATAATGTAGACTCAGTCCATACAATGCTTACCATGGGTTAAGAGTCGGCAGAATTAACTGTCATTACTGTAAGAAAATGTCAGAGGTGTGGATTATTCACTTAAAACTGAATAGTGAGATACAGGCACTATAACTCTGAATTATAGGAGATAGTCACTTATTCCTTTTTGATAGAAACTTCTTGTGGCTGGGGGAGAATCAATATATGCTTACTTGTGTAGCTAGACTCTAGCCATAACTTTCACAGAAAGCAGACACCCGCCATAGATATAATTATATCTTATGTTCAGTCACAACGTATTATTATAGCAAGAACATTGCATTTTTTATGTACTCATTTTGTGGAATGTTAATATATTTCCCCAAGGGGACATATGATTTATTTGTGTAATGTCACATGCTGTAATCTGTTTATGTAATTCATTTAATGTTGTAAGATGAATAAGCATATCCATTCAACTGTAACTACAAGGTTAGGTTTCCTGTATGTTTAGTTGGAAGAAGAGGAGTGGTTTTTGCTGTCAGAACATTTACTGACAGGTACCTGGGTGTACAAAATATATTAAGCCTATGCGGGCACATGCTGATAATTGATAGAGTGGGAGGAACAGGAGACTTATATGGTTAAAGACAGCACTAAAACTATCCTAGCAATAATTACAATAAATTTAAATCCCATAGCGGAGCACAACTATTTTATATAACATTAGTGTGATTTTATTGTTTGCTTAATATAAAGGGTGTCTCTTTGGGGTCTCAGTTTCAGGGATACCGACTTGCTAGAGCAGACTCCAGTCAGGCGAAGAACGTCATATACTCTTCGATCTAGAGGGTTTCTGAATACATCTAGCAACGAATTGTCAACCCCATTCCTGAACCTAAACCCTTTGTCAACGCCAAGTTAGGCTCACGCAGTGTAACGAGCCAACGCTAAATCTGAAATCATCGGTTGCAGTAGTAGTCTCCTACTCGCCTATTGATTGCCAGTCAGAGCAGGGCGGCTTCCAGCATATCAATCAGCCCAGCGTCTATAGCAGAATTTATATCACCAGCCGCTGTGTGCCTAAACGGGGCACTCAGTCAACCACCGTCAAACTAGCCTAAACCGGATTTAATGCCAAGCAAGTAATAGCGCCGGATAAGAGCGCCTGGGACTCTTTGTCCTGAAGTAACTTCGTCTGGTGTATTTCTGGGTTTATGTAGAACCTCGCACTTATGAGCGGCCAGCCAGCAATAGACAGAGTTCCAGCCCCCCCTCACGCAATTAGAGGTCACCAACGTTTAGCACCTACAAGGAAAGTTTTGTATTTCACTTCATTCACCTTGAAGGATATTTACATGTAAGACACTTTTCTGGAGCTAGCTTCTGGTCCCACGAAAGCGGACAGGCTGTCGCTCAGTTTGTTTATTTAGTCAGCAGGAGAGATGACAGAGTTCCAGTCCCCCTCGCGCAATTAGGGGCACCAACGTTTAGCGCCTACATTGGATTTACAGGTTAATTCCATCACCCATGGAGTATATATTTACGTAAAGACACTTCTTGGAGCTAGAGCCTTTGGTCCCACGAAAGCGGACAGACTGACACTCAGTTTATTCATTTGGTAAACCGGAGGTAAATAGAGTCTTCCAGCCCACCTCGCGCAATTAGAGGTCACCAATGATAGCACCGACAAGGAAAGTTTTGTAGGTTTATTTCATCCCCTTAAAGGATATCTACATGTAAGACACTTTTCTGGAGCTAGCTTTTGGTCCCACGAAAGCGGACGGGCTGACACTCAGTTTATTTCATTTCTCTGTGTTCTACAGGTTTTATGATCGGTGGTCTGTGTGTTTGTTGGTGTATTTTGCATATTTTTGATTATTGATGTAAATTTATGTGGTTTGTGATGACATGCATTATTTTCATATATTCCTTCTTTAATAAATTTTACTCATTTATTAATGCGCTGTTCACGACTCTTTCATCCATAATTTACATGTTTTAGCTCTTTACTATAGTCTCTATTTATGATTAAGAGAAAAGAGTGAGAGCAGGCGGTGCTTGGACAGTATAAGTGTGTTGAGGCTTGGAGAGAGAGATCATTTTAATAAATCTTCTTCCAGGTTGTCTCAAGTCCACATCCTATTTACACCTTATCTACGTGTAATCTATAACTCTGTCAGTCCACTATCCCTTGTCGATTTCACTACTATTGTCCAACTCGACAAACTACTCTTACACTTTAACTCAACCACGACAAGAAGCAAAAGAAGAAGAAGAAGAAGAAGAAGAAGAAGAAGAAGAAGAAGAAGAAGAAGAAGAAGAAGAAGAAGAAGAAGAAGAAGAAGAAGAAGAAGCAGAAGAAGCAGAAGCAGAAAAAGAAGAAGCAGAAGAAGCAGTAGAAGAAGAAGAAGCAGAAGAAGAAGAAGGAGAAGCAGAAGAAGAAGAAGGAGAAGCAGAAGAAGAAGAAGGAGAAGCAGAAGAAGGAGAAGCAGAAGCAGAAGAAGAAGAAGCAGAAGCAAAAGAAGAAGAAGAAGAAGAAGAAGAAGAAGAAGAAGAAGAAGAAGAAGAAAAAGAAGAAGAAGAAGCCTAAGAAACAATCGTGTCAGCTTTTAGTGAAAATACGAAAACGACGCACATTGCTGTGTGCTTTTGAGTGCAAAATATCTTGCACACTCATTAAAAGAACACGCAAGCATGTCATCTGGTCATGGTGCATTCGTCAATGTGTTGGAAATATTCACACCAACTTTTCCGGAAAACGTCGGGATTTCCCCATTCATATTACACACATTTCCTCGCAAAATGCATGGTCAGTAGGAATTAATATGTATCTCTACCGTAGGTCTATACATAAAGGTAGAGAATGAATCAAGTTCATGAACATTTGTAGTCAAACTTATCTGTGCAATAGACCATACACATTATATTACTGCTGTAGGCAAGAAATGATCACAATTAATAGTTCTAAGGAAAATGAAAGTAATTTGAGGGGAATATTTGTTCCATTTCGCACAAATAATTATCGATTCTTCGGCCGATTTAGACGCCCAAGTCGATACGCCCTTAAATAATGATTCGGAGACGTAGCAATATAAGGATAATTTGGAATTTGGTTAGGTTTTTTTTTCCTTTTCTTTTTTAACGAACGTTGTTGTTGGTATTACTCTTTTTTCAAGCATACAGCCTCAATCCAACAAAAACAACAACCAAAAAGCTACAGACTTTTATAAACGGGTGCTTGCGTAGAATAGAAGGACTGAAATGGTATGACAAAGTCACAAATGTGGAAGTGATGACAAGAACCAGACAAGTGCCAGTGGAACAAGAGTTGAGAAGAAGACGCTGGCGATGGATAGGACACACATTGAGGAAACCTGTTGATAGCATTACAAGGCAGTCCTTGTTCTGGAATCCACAGGGAAAGAGAGGCAGAGGTAGACCCAAAAAACACATGGAGAAGAGAACTGGATACAGAGGTGAAAATGATGAGGAAAACATGGAAAGAACTTGAGCGGATGGCACAGGACAGGAAGACTTGGCATGTGTTTGTTGAAGGTCTATGCTCCTTGGGGAGCTAAAGGGTATTGATTGATACAGCCTCAATCGTCTTCGTACATTATTGAACGAGAAAAAAAGGGTTTACATTCTAAGCGTAAGCCTAACCCTAAATCCCAACGCTGAATCGGAAAACGTAAATGTGTTTCTAGCGTTATGTTTCCATTTTTGCAAATAATAAATGGTTAAAAGTATTAAAACACTATTATTTTTTCCTGTCATTGTTTTCACGAGTTACTTGCAATTTGTTTAATAAGATTGTGATGAATTTACCATGATACAACGTTAAAATATCTCCAAAATTAACGATAAAATGTAGGGATAAAAATAATGCGTAAGATACTAAGAGACATGCTCGCCCATGCCCGCCTTTCCTGCCACCATTCAAATTATCTAGTTAGACGTGCAGACGGAACGTTTACCCTTTGTAGACGGGGGGGGGGGGGGGGGGGGGGGGGGGGGGGGGGGGGATGAAACGGAGATCAAAAAAGGAAAGATATGACTGAACACGTGTTTGAAGTTCGAACGGCAAAAAGACGCAATTGGTGGTGAAAGGAAAAAAATTCACGTCACTAGTTGACATCATCATCATCAGTTGCCATTTCCACAACGAAGGTTGGCTGTAATGGATCTCCAACGTCTTCTGTCTCTTGTCTTGGTGGTACACTCTGATAGACTCTTTCCCGTCCATCTCTTGATGTTATCTTCCCACTTATAGCGCTGTCTTCCCCTTGCACGTTTGCCTTTAACTCTCCCTTCTGTTATGGTCTTCTGCAAGGTGTTATGCCTTTTTATGTGGCCAAAGTATTTTAGCTGCCGAACTTTGACCTCTCTCATTAGTTCTCTTTTCATACCTAGATTTTCTAGGACCTCCTTATTTGTTTTCATCTCTTTCCATGAGATACGCCCCATTCTTCTATATATCCACATTTCAAGAGCCTCAATTCTTTCTTCCAAATGCTTATTCATCGTCCATGTTTCTGCACCATACAGAAATGCAGAATATATATAACACTTTATGATTCTGAGTTTTAATTTATGAGATAACTGTTTGGATGTCAGTATATGTTTCATGTTGTTGAATGTAGCTTTGGCCATTCCTATTCTCTTCTTGATTTCTGTTTCACATCTGCCATCTTCTGTTATTATATGACCAAGATATACGTAGCTTTTGACTTGTTCCAGGATTTTCCCATTTACGCTTATCTTTAATGTGGGTTTATCGACTGTTTTGCTAATTATCATAGTTTTAGTTTTCTCAATATTAATGTCGAGTCCATATTCATGACTTATACTGTTCACTTGCTTCACTAGTTCTTGTAACTCCTGTTCGCTTTCAGCTAACAACACGGTATCATCTGCATATCTAAGGTTGTTTATTGATCTTCCACTGATGTTCAGCCCTGGTATTTCCTGTATCTGTTTGAAAAATTTTTCGGTGTATAAGTTAAATAGGCAGGGGGACAGCACACAACCTTGTCTGACACCTCTTTTTATGTCTATGTATGGTGAATAATTCCTTCCCGATCTTACTGTGGCAGTTTGCTCCCAATAAAGGTTACTGAGTATTCTTATATCTTTTCCATCAATACCTATGTCTTTGAGGCATTCAATTATTTTCTCATGATGTATTCTGTCAAAAGCCTTCTTATAGTCAATGAAGCACATATACATACTTTTTTGGACCTCTGTATATTTTTCTGCTAATCTTCTTAGGCAAAATATTGCCTCTCTTGTTCCACTGTTCCGTCTAAAACCAAACTGTTCTTCTTGGATTTCGCTGTCTACTTTACTTTTTATTCTTTCCTGTATGATTTTGAGCAGTATCTTAATTGCATGACTCATCAGGCTGATTGTTCTGAAGTCTGAACATTCTGTTGCATTTGGTTTTTTGGGCAATGTTATAAAAACTGATGTCTTCATGTCGTGTGGTAAATATCCTGTATTGTATATATCATTGCATATTTCTGTGATTGTATCTATACCAAAGCTCTCCAGAGCTTCTATCATTTCAATGTTTATGTTATCCATGCCTGCTGATCTTCCTTTTTGTATCATATGAATGGCATTCTCTACTTCTGATCTGAGAATGTTTGGGCCTTCATTAGAATCTGGTGATGGTTTTTTACCTCTGTTGTCCTCGAATAGTTCTTTTACGTATTCTGCCCATCTGTTTGATATGTCTTTCTCATCAAGTAATATTACACCATTTTTGTTCTTGATACAGCTTCCTCCTTGTGCAAACCGCGACCAATTTGATAATTTCTTTATTTCTTCATGCATATCTCTTGTCATGTGCTTCGCTTCCAAGTCTTCTATTTCCTTACATTTTGTTTCTATCCACCATTCTTTTGCTTCTCTACACATAGTACGTATGTCATTGTCTATTGTTTTATATTCTGGAGTGTTTTTTGCTTTCTTTCTTTCTGCCATTTTATTCAAGATGTCATCTGTCATCCAAATTTGATTTTTCTTAGACTCCTTTTTAGGTAAATTTGCATTTGCTGATTGTATGCTTGTTTTTAAGCATTCCCATTTTGCGGTTGCTTTTTCTTCTGGGTTTTCTCTTCTATACTGCTCCATGCTTTCTGTCAATAACTGTTGGTATTTATTTTTGACGTCGATTAAATATTTCTGTTTTATATCTGGTTGTTTCAGCGCTGATATTTCTATCTGGGGTTCCTCCTGTCTTCTGTTTCCTGCTCTTTTCAGCTTTATATTTACTTTGATGACAACTGGATTGTGATCTGAATTTATGTCGGCGCCAGGATGTGTCTTTGCACTTGTGACACTGTTCTTAAATCTATGTTTTATCATGATATAGTCGATTTGATTACGTGTTATATCTCCTGGGCTTTTCCATGTGTATAATTTCCTTGGGTGATGTTCAAAAAAGGTGTTACATATGACCAGCTGGTTTTCTTCACAGAACTGGATAAGTCTGTCTCCTCTATCATTTCTTGTCCCTAATCCATACTGTCCTACTATTTTCTTGTATTTTCCTTTTCCTACTTTTGCATTCATATCACCCATTACTATCAACACATCTGTAGATTTGACTGGTTTAAGTGTGTGTTGTAGCTCTTCATAGTATTCTTCTATTTCTTCCTCGCTGTAATCTTTAGTTGATGCATAAGTTTGTAAGATTGATATGTCGAATGGCTTTGCTCTCATCTTTAGTAACATCATTCTGTCATTGTGTGTCCAGTATCCACATACGTATTTTTCTAACTCCTTCTTTATCAACATTCCTACCCCTCTTTCGTGTTTTTCTCCTCCTGAGTGTATAAGCGTGTACTGGTCTCTTGTTATGTAGCCTGTATCCAAAAGTCTTGCCTCTGCAACTCCCAGTATATCGAGTTTCATGTCGGTTGCCTCTAATATAAGATTGTCCAGCTTTCCTTCTCCGTTTAGAGTTCTAACATTCCATGTTCCTATTTTTAGGCTTCTCCTACTAGTTTTTAGTTGACATAAGTAAGGAAATGGCCAAGAAAAGGACCTTAGCTCTTATTCGAGACAGTCATTTCTTGGACGTTTTTCGAATCTTGATTTTTATTTGAATGCCGCGGCAAAACACATGAGAGAAGGTTCTCGAACAAATTTCAAAAACTAAACTTGAAAAAAAAATATGTTTTTTCTTAATAATAGAGTTATGAAAATAAAACCGAGCTAGTTTGATAGCCCATCTTGAGCAGAGAAATAATATGCTTTCATTTATACAGACGGATAGATAATATGGAAGATATTGACAAAAGACTGTATTGTTCATATCAGACGAGCGACTGCACTGTTAAACAATGTCACTAAAAGTTTCAAAAATTTTGGCCTTGAGCATGCAAACGTAAAAATCGAGCTGTAATTAAAGAGAGTGGAAATGGTGGAGAATTGTAGCTAAAAATAACTTAGGAGGCAGATTCGTGTAGGAAATGCATGTAGAACCAAGCGTGTTTTTATGAAAAATCAAGTAGAGACAGACGGACTAACAGACCGTAATACATACTTGACTGAGATTTGACTGAAGTGACTTTTGGTTATAGATTTGAAAGTTAGGGGGGAAGTCGGCGATTGGTCAACGCATTTTATAGTAGCGGGACAGAGATGTGAAATTTTGCCATTTGACATAAGTCTGTTCAGAGACGCAGTTTAAATTAATAGTGGTGTTGATTCCAGAAGAATACAAATATATAGTGGGACGCCATCATACAGCCAGCAGCTCAGCTGAGTTTTGCTAGCAAATTTAACTGTGTTCTCAATTCTGAATTCTGGTAAGAATGAACAGTATTTATTCTGTATATTTTAATAATTCGAGTGATTGATACTGCCATATCATAAAAACGATTACGACAAGTAAGTGTTCGCTCTAGGTCCCCAGCCCAAGTTCAGGGTCTAGAGACATACATACAAAGAAAATATATAGGAACGCCTAAATAAAACTATGAAAAAGGATCTGGTGTTGAGATCAGTGGAACATATCACCTATCTTATTCAATAGCAGGAAGCTATTGAACATATCTCAGATGCAATGTAGTCTTGGGGAACTAGTACTATGTGAAAACAACTAGGTAAGATGTGCTGTGTGGTCAGAGAGATCTGACCCATTCTGTGTGGTGTTGTGGTGTCGTGTTGTGTGCAGAAGTGGCTCAGGAGGTAGAGTTCTGACACATGACCCAATACTTTTGTTTCAGAACTGTGAGTTTCTATTTGGCACCGAAGTGGTGTCAAATGCTGTTATAAGACTACACAAGAGTGTGCCTGTGCAGACTAAGATTGGTGTCAGTGAAGTCTAACGTTGTACTCCAGATTCGGAGAGGAGTGGGCCACCAGATTCCAGCACCAGAACTACTCAGTCAAGATACGTGAGCGTCTGGCCTGCTGGACATTCACCAACTAATTTACTAACTAACTCACCAACTATATTACCATCAACTAGAACATACCATTTTGGGAAATAAAACTTGTATTCCTCCCATCAGTAAATGGACAATGTTTTGGTAGTCACAGAGTGGGAGTGATGACACCACACCAACAGCATATCTAGTAATAAGTTCTCCTGGGACTATCTTAATATAATTATTATTAACCAGTCATTTGAAATAATTAGGTACACATTTTCCATTTTATTATGTCATATGATTATGCATTTGTAGCCTCGCTTTTACTGGGGTGTGAACCGCTGACTAAAGGATGTTGATGGTGTCGTAGTGACAACGGTCCAACACGGGCGATGCTATTTGGACTTGACAATAATAACGCGAATGTTTCTTTCTTGGAACGTGAAGGAAGGACTTCAATAACAAGCAGGCACGTCAACGAGTGCCAATGTGGGTATGAACGAACTCGTTATGTCGATTTGCAACAACATATTTATTTTGGACGAATCACGTAGACAATAGATTATACGAGACAGTACGTTCATAGTAGTTTCACAGTTCATAAAAATGCATGGATCAATGATAGGAAATATAGTGCTTGTAGGCTCATGGTTTCTTCAAACAATCTAACGGTTTTGACCTTTCGTTAGTGATAAGGCTTCTAAGGTCATCCATATAATAAAATCTGCATACGTCTATTTCGGACCTGTAACGTTGTCCTGGTACATGTTAATTCTGGTGTCTTTAAACATTCATGATCCTGGCCTTCACTATATATGGTAATACAGCATAAAGTTGATTAAAATACTTGGTTCATCTCTCGTGAACGCCGTGTCACGTATGACGGCGCTTCCATACTTTAAATCAATGAGCCGCTCTGACGGAGCATTAAATCCTTCAAAGCCTTAGGATACTATCAGCTCAGTATCAAGTTGATCCATTATAACCCCTCCTGAACGAGAAGGGATTAGCTAGATACCAACGTCTAACACTGTCACTGGAAATCATATTAAAAACTATATTCAATTATAACAATCACTGGCACTGACTTACGCAGGGGTAAGCCGACAAGGGCTTCTACTCAGAAGTCCTGTCCCAGAAATATACTTGCCCCATTATGATGGGTACATAACCAAATCAACAGACTCTCTGTCTGGAAATATGAGATGCGGCTTTCATTTTTTAACCTCTGACGTCATCTGCCTTGCTTGGACACAAGCGCGCACGAATTCACCTACACCAAATTGTGCATATTCGTGCGTGACAGAAGACATTTATAAAAAACAAACATCAACATAAGTTAGTGTGTACTCACTCAACCGAAGTAGAACCTGATGACTACCCGTGAGTGTTTAGAATACAATAAAGGAGGCATCAGCTTCCTTCAAACCGTCCGCAAAAAATTTAATTCTATTAAATTTTTTTTTCTTTTAATTACCGCGGAGAGGTGAAACAAGCTTACAAATATGTATTATATACTAATAATACTAATAATGCAAGAGAAGCATATTAATCAATAAGAGGAGAGTGAACGAACAAAATCAAATTCAACTCAACTCAACAACAAATATGCATAAAAGCATATCATCACAATTGACCAACTTTGGAACAATGTGGAAGAGATGAAAGAAAATCAAAGCATAAAGGATGATTAATTGAAACCAAATGCAATAAGAAATAAAGAGATATGGTAATACATGAATTTAAAGGAAAAGATGAAAATGCATAAAAATTAAAAAATGAGAAGTGGCAAAAATCAAAGAATATGAATACAACACTTGAAGTTATCAACACACTTAACCGTGTCTAAGGATGAGTAGTATCATTAAATAACTACCAATGACGTATCACTATCTAAAATGAGTGATAGTTACCCGATGTAATCATTAGGATTAAAATATTTATAGTTAATTATATTAAACTAATTAAACTAATTAAATATGTTCATTAATCACAATGTACTGAATAATGTTTCAGTTCATTACACTGCTACAAGTTCAATAAGTTCCCGAAGGTTCTAAGTTAACCTCAAAACAGTTCATAAATACGAAGATCCTGTAAAAGTTTTAGTATGTTGAAATACCATAGATTCCACAAAATATTGTTAAATAGTTCACGATATACTAATGTTTATCTAAATACACAATGTATCTTTACGCAGATAATGTCATAAATACTAAAAGTTATGTGATCCTCACTGTTATATATATATATATATAATTCACTGTTTTTTTTCTTTTTTTTCGCTTCAAGTAATTCAACGGAATGTTACAACTTTATTCACTTGACTAAGTATGTACAAAAATGTCACTGATTCACAAAGTAAAGTTCAAAGAACGTCATGTTTACAAATGTGATGTAGTATGTGTAGAGGCATCCACATTTGTAGGGCGTACCAAGTCGCATGATTCACTCGGGCAGCGGGATAAAATATCAGCGAAAACATTCTGTGATCCAGGTATAGCCCGGATTGTGAAACAGTAAGGTTGCAATGAAATTGCATATCTGGTGGACTTTGCAGATCTGACGTCTTTGGTGTTTTAACGCAGTAAGTGCTTTCTGATCAGTCTCTACAAAGAAGTGAGATCCCAGAAGATAACGTTGGAGTTTAGTTATAGACCACACGAGAGACAAAAGTTCCTTATCGAGAACGGAGTACTTTTGTTCAGCCGACGTAAGTTTCCTTGAGACGAACAGTACTGGGTGCAAGGTGCCCGCATACTCCTGTAGTAACACGCTTCCAATACCGTAGGCAGAGGCGTCACTGCGCAAGATGAAAGGGAGGTTCGCATTAGGCAATTGTAACATAGGAGGTTTAGAAAAGAATGCCTTAATGGTGTCCAACGCGATTTGGTGTTCCTCCGACCACCGAATCACGTTAGCCGCGCCCTTTTTTAATAACGAAGAGAAAGGTGCAGTAATAGTGGACAGATGAGGTATGAACTTAGCGTAGAACTGAACAAGACCCAATAATGATCTCACTTGTTTCTTAGTTTTGGGAGTAGAAATGTTGAGGATTTTAGAGACATTACTGTCCTCAGTATATAACCGACCGTGACCAACGCGGTGACCTAAAAATGAAATTTCGTGAAAACCCACGAAAGCTTTAGAAGGCTTAGCTGTTAAATTACATGACCGTAAAGTGGACAGTAATGTTTTCAATCCAGTAATGTGTTCATCCCATGTGTCATTAAAGAGACAAATGTCGTCAATATATGTAATGACATAGGGACGATGAGAAAGTACGCGACGCATCATGCGTACAAATGTAGCCGGTGCATTTACTAAACCGAATGGCATGAAATTATATTGGAATAACCCTCGTGGAGTCGAGAAAGAAATAATCTCTAGAAAAGAAAAGAAACAATGATTAGTAAAGAGAAGAGATGATGACTGCATAGGCTGAGTCATCAAAGAATATGACATCAAAATTCAATATCAGTAGGTTAGTATCTGAGTGACGCAGAATCAGGAACCAATTGTAATCGGAGAGAATGGTGGTGAAAATACACACCATTGTCCCGCTCGATAGCCATGCGAGCATCTTTATTGGTTCTGAATGTAACCACGGCGTCACCATACCTGTTCTTGGTATGTGGTAATAGACGTACGAACTTAACGTCCGCCGTGTGATTGAAAAAATCTCCCAGTGCCTGCCAAGTGGTTCGTTGTGGCAGATTTTGCACAAGGATGGTGCGAGAAGATGCACCTCTACCAATATAAGTGGTAGAGTTGTCACAAGAATGTGAATAAGGTTGATGGGTAATCTTAGCCCTCTTAGGTAAGTTATAGTTTTTACTATTTACATGTATAGAATTATTGTTCTTAAATGAACCATACTTTTGTACTTGAGTCTGATAACTTACACTAGGCAAAGGTGGTGTACGGCATGTCGTATACCCCTGCTTGCTGGACAAATTGACAACTTTGTCGACAACCTTATTGGTTTTAGTTTTCCCAAAAGAGTTACAACTCTTATTTTTATTAGGAACACCCTTTACTTTTTCCTCAAACGTAACCTTTTTCTTACGATCAGTTGCCTGCTGATCAAGTCGAGGGAAGGTATATGTCCCCCGGAATGACTTACTAGTCTTCACAGGTTGCGTTAAAACCTTAATATCCTTCTTAAGAATGGATGCATATCGTAAAGGTTGTAATGCATTAGCCACAGTGGCGTAATGAACCATGGAATCATTTTCACTACTAGATTCCGATACATTAGCATTACCCAACAGGTTAATAACATGTGCATGTGATACAACTCTAGGTATAGAATATAACCGTTAGATTGTTTGAAGAAACCATGAGCCTACAAGCACTATATTTCCTATCATTGATCCATGCATTTTTATGAACTGTGAAACTACTATGAACGTACTGTCTCGTATAATCTATTGTCTACGTGATTCGTCCAAAATAAATATGTTGTTGCAAATCGACATAACGAGTTCGTTCATACCCACATTGGCACTCGTTGACGTGCCTGCTTGTTATTGAAGTCCTTCCTTCACGTTCCAAGAAAGAAACATTCGCGTTATTATTGTCAAGTCCAAATAGCATCGCCCGTGTTGGACCGTTGTCACTACGACACCATCAACATCCTTTAGTCAGCGGTTCACACCCCAGTAAAAGCGAGGCTACAACTATGGTGGCCAGTGTGGGGAGCATAGATTTGAATTTCAAACGATATTCATTCTCTGTCATTTGATATTTAACAAGTAAAGCAGTTCTGAGAGCCTCATAGTTATTTTTATCAGCAGTAGTTGCAATATGATATACTGACATAGCTTCACTTGTAAGTAGTTCTGATAATTTTCCACAGTATTGAGATTTTTCCACGTGATAGGCCTCGCATGTTGCCTCGAACCTATGTAGATAATGAATCACATCGTCCGATGGAGGATTAAATTTTGGCAATATTAAATGAAAATTTTTAATATTCCCTTGTTTAGACGAATTTTGGCCCTCCTGAGACTTTTGAGCAATAGCCTCCTGAGATAATCGAAAATGATTAAATTCTAATTCCTTCATTTCTTTTTCATGCTGAATTTGAAGTTGATATTTTCTTGTATTTTCTTCAGCTAACAATCTCCTTTCTTCTGTTTCTTTTTGTTTAATTTCCGCCTCCAATCTTTTCTGATCTGCTTCCAATTTCTTATGTTCCGCCTCACGCTGAAATCGTTTCTCATTTTCCTGAGACTCAAATATCCTCTTCTTTTCATTTTCCTCTGCTTCAAATCTCAAATTTTCTTGTTTCAGAAGTTCTAATTTCCTCTGTTTAGCTTCTATCTCTTGAGCCTTTTTGTATTCTGATAGTGCGAATGCTTTCGCCTCGTCAGGAGCCATCCCAACGGATTTTGCCTGTTTCATAAAATATTCAAGCGACGACATTTTGATTTACTCAAATAATTATCAATTAATTTACTTTAAGTGTGTGCAATACGTTCTTGTCTAAGAACGGTACCTAATTATCACTTAAGTATACTAAATATTATTAATCAATGAAAATAATTTATACAATGAAATATTAAGAACAGACAAGAGACATAGACAATAGCAACAACAATGACAAGACGAGATAATCAAAGACGAAGAAGACGATCGCAGAGGTCAAACAAAATTAAAATGTGAAACTAAAATAGAATGTCGTAAAAATTTACGATGATAACTGCGATAAAAACTTACACAAGACAATTGACAAGACAGTGTAAAAACATATGTTTTGTAAAAAACTCAACGAAAGTCAGGTTAGAAGGACAATAATCACATACAAGATACATCATAAAACCAAGGTACGAATAAAAATAACTATGAAAACAACGATTAAAACTTGACGGAACAGCTAAACAAATACTATTATAAGAGACAAGTAGCGATCGGAACTACAGCAAGGTTTCTAGCCTTGAACCGGAATTATCGCTCAATTGAAACTTACAAATAAATCCTATAGAACATCTGACAAAGAGCCCGAATCAGCTTCGAGATGAACCTCGTTTGTCAGATCGACCTCCCTACCACCCAGAACAAACATGGAACATAAAACATGCATCACAAGAAATACTACAATGGACATATTAAAAAGCGGCTCAGCTAACATAAGACGGTGACAACGAACAGAGTAATACTCATCATTTTGTTATAAAATGCAATTTCCAGGATTGCAGAGTCTTGCACTCCGGCGCTGTATCACCGAGGAAGCTTACGTAGCACCTGGTAGAGTCCGCAAATGATTGAAGCAGTTGAGTCCATCTTGACCTTGAGTAGCCGTTAGATTTTATAACCAGTCCAGGATGTTGTCGCCTTGAAAGACTGCATTTTTCTTTTCAACCGAGTTGGATTGAGTTCGATTCCGTTACTGAAAAAATGGGTATTTTCAGACCACACTGCGCCGCCATAGTTGTAGCCTCGCTTTTACTGGGGTGTGAACCGCTGACTAAAGGATGTTGATGGTGTCGTAGTGACAACGGTCCAACACGGGCGATGCTATTTGGACTTGACAATAATAACGCGAATGTTTCTTTCTTGGAACGTGAAGGAAGGACTTCAATAACAAGCAGGCACGTCAACGAGTGCCAATGTGGGTATGAACGAACTCGTTATGTCGATTTGCAACAACATATTTATTTTGGACGAATCACGTAGACAATAGATTATACGAGACAGTACGTTCATAGTAGTTTCACAGTTCATAAAAATGCATGGATCAATGATAGGAAATATAGTGCTTGTAGGCTCATGGTTTCTTCAAACAATCTAACGGTTTTGACCTTTCGTTAGTGATAAGGCTTCTAAGGTCATCCATATAATAAAATCTGCATATGTCTATTTCGGACCTGTAACGTTGTCCTGGTACATGTTAATTCTGGTGTCTTTAAACATTCATGATCCTGGCCTTCACTATATATGGTAATACAGCATAAAGTTGATTAAAATACTTGGTTCATCTCTCGTGAACGCCGTGTCACGTATGACGGCGCTTCCATACTTTAAATCAATGAGCCGCTCTGACGGAGCATTAAATCCTTCAAAGCCTTAGGATACTATCAGCTCAGTATCAAGTTGATCCATTATAACCCCTCCTGAACGAGAAGGGATTAGCTAGATACCAACGTCTAACACTGTCACTGGAAATCATATTAAAAACTATATTCAATTATAACAATCACTGGCACTGACTTACGCAGGGGTAAGCCGACAAGGGCTTCTACTCAGAAGTCCTGTCCCAGAAATATACTTGCCCCATTATGATGGGTACATAACCAAATCAACAGACTCTCTGTCTGGAAATATGAGATGCGGCTTTCATTTTTTAACCTCTGACGTCATCTGCCTTGCTTGGACACAAGCGCGCACGAATTCACCTACACCAAATTGTGCATATTCGTGCGTGACAGAAGACATTTATAAAAAACAAACATCAACATAAGTTAGTGTGTACTCACTCAACCGAAGTAGAACCTGATGACTACCCGTGAGTGTTTAGAATACAATAAAGGAGGCATCAGCATTCCATTTATAATTCCATAATATTTCATATGTTCTGACCAACAAACATTTGGTTCAGAACAAATAAATTTATCAAAAGATTTAAAATTTTAAAACTAAAACAGCCTGAGTTAGTTCAGTGTGTTATAAAGTTTATTAATATTATTAGACTTATTAAATTTCTCTGTGTGTGTTTGTGTAATCTACCACAACACATTACATATCAGTACCCTAGACTTTTAACGTAGCCACATTCATTAGTAAAAAAAAGATATGTGTGAGGTCGTAAGTGGTAGTAAGAAGGGCCTTCTGTAATTCACATCTACATTTATCTCAGGAGCCTTCACAGCTGACCTCATACATCACACTAGGTAACATCAACCATACAATACCATCAAAATCCACTACATATATTGGGGTCTTGTCCAGGGATAATTAGCTTATCAGTAATATTAGGATCTCCTGGTGGGAGAATTAAATTAGGGGGACAAATTGTAAAAATAAAAAGTGTCCCTTAAAATTGAAAGTGAAAATAAAAGTTGGTGAATCTTCACAGCCAGTGGTAATTAATTAATTAATTGGTTAATTAGAATAACCTTAGTCAATAGTTAATTAGAATTACTTTAGTTATTGATTAGTTAGAATTTTACCTTGATCATTGTTATTTTGTGTGATGGCTGAGCTGGCAAAGTTCAGATCAGCTGCTGTGCTAACGGCGAAGGAAATGGGAATGGATGGTCAGGTTTTAATTCAGTATGTAACTGCTCAATGTGACAAGTATATTGAAAGGGAAGATAGGAGGGTAGCTGAAGAGAAGAGGTTACAAATTGAGGCTGATAAAGAACTTAAGAGGCTGCAGATTGAGGCTGACAAAGAGGCTAAAGCATTAGAGGCAGAAGAAAAACGACAGCAAAGGGAAGCAGAAGATAAAAGATTGACTGCCGAAAGGGAGGCAGAAGATAAAAAGGCCGAAAGGGAGGCAGAAGATAGAAGGTTGCAAAGGGAGCACGAATTACTATTAAGGGAGCTGGAGTTACAAGGCCAGGCTCCTGAAAATGGTGCCAGCCCTTTTGCCTCAGATGCTACGCCCAGTCAGGGAGCCTCAACATCAGCTATGGGGTTTCATTTAGACCATTTTGTTGAAAAAGACGATGACATCGAGGGGTACCTCAGTCGTTTTGAATTATTAGCTACTACATATGGGTTAGAGAGAGAGAGGTGGAGTTTAAAGTTATCACAGGGACTGAGAGGTACTTCTTATGAAGTCTTCGCAAAAATGAGTAGAGAAGACCAAGACAATTATGACATGCTAAAGCAGGCTTTGTTATTGAGGTACGAAAAAAATGGTGAATTTTATCGTAAGAAATTTAGAAATGCCAAACTGTTGTCTGGGGAGACATACCCCCAATTCTCTGCCAGACTGGAAACCTATTTGGAGAAATGGACTGCTCTGGGGAAGACCCAAGATCTTAAAGAGATGGTCATGATAGAGCAATTGAGAGAGTCCATGGCTCCAGACTTGAGAAAATTTCTCATGGAACAAGGTGCAGAGAAGTTGGGGGAGGTTTTAAATGTCGCTGAGAGGTATCAGGCAGCCCAGGCAGAGGTAAGTGGCACTAAAAAGAAGCACATAGAAACTTTTAAAGCTCCACAGCCATTTAATAAATTTGAAAATAAAGAACAGGGTAATAAAGGCAGGACAAACTTTGAACGGCCAAGAAATGACTATCGAGACAGAAACTCACAGTTCAATGACCAAAAATACAATGAAAGAAAACCGTTTAACCAAGGAAAAAGATGGTGCAAATGGTGCAAGAAAGATAACCATAACACCGAATTTTGTAGAAGGAAACCTTCAAACATTGCTGCAATGAAGTCGGGGACTCAAAGATTAAAGGTTAATCCTAATGGACAGCAGGAACCTTATCACCCCCCAGTTTGTGAGGATGTTATTTGTAATGGGGTCACCATAAGGTGCCTTTATGATACAGGTTTGGATTATGATTCAGTTGTGAAGTCTAGCCTAGTGGACCCAAGTCAGTATACCACAGAAACAGTGGAAATACAAGGGGCGACTAAGGACATACCACTCATGACACTTCCCATCGCAAGGATAACGGTGAAAACTCGCTATGTGGAAGGGGAAATCAGAGCAGCAGTGATAGATGAACCAATCTACCCTCTGATATTGGGGTGTAGATATGTCTTCTTAGGGAATCCCGAGAGACCTGTGATCATGGCGACAGTGCAGACCAGGTCACAGAAAAAGGAGGAAGAAGGTGAACCTATAAATGCTCATCCAGAGGAGATGAGGAAGGCGCAGGCTGAGGATAGGACACTCAAGCCATGTTTTAAAAAATTGCCCAAATGCCACACACCTCCAAGCAAGGGGGAATACTTTATGAAGAACAAACTATTATACAGGAAGGCCGGAACTGGAACAAATGGTCACAACCAGCTGGTTCTTCCCACTTCATATAGGGATAAAGTGATGGAACTCGGGCATGCGATTCCCTTCAGTGGTCACATGGGGATCAGCGCCACTGGACAGCGTATAGCTTGTCATTACTTCTGGCCAGGGATAACGGAGGATATAAAAAGATATGTCAAATCCTGTCCAGAATGTCAAAGGGTAGCTCCAAAGCACTGGACTGCTCCTGCAACTCTAGGGGAAATGCCCATAGTGGGAACACCTTTTGAGAGGGTTGCAGTGGATATTGTGGGACCTCTCACTCGGACCAAGAGGAGGAACAGTTACATCCTTACTCTGGTGGACACTTGTTCTATGTGGGGAGAGGCGGTAGCCCTGCCATCAATTGATTCAAAACATGTAGCAGAGGCACTACTTACAATATTCACAAGATTAGGATTCCCGCATCAAATCTTGACTGATAATGGCTCTCAGTTCAAGGGGAAACTAACGGAAGAAGTTTATAAGCTATTTCAAGCCAGACACTTTCATTGTAGTCCGTACCATCCGCAAGGGAACGGCCAGGTAGAGAGGTTTAATGGGACTCTCATTTCTATCCTGAGGAAGCTGGCACACGAAAAACCGGATCTGTGGGATCAATTCCTGCCCGCCGCGTTGTTTGCGTATCGGGAGGTACCACATAGTTCAACCGGGATGGCTCCCGCAACTCTGCTATTTGGGAGGCCAATAAAAGGTCCATTAGAAGCCTTATTAAGGACCTGGACAGATGAGAAGGCAGAAGAGACTGTTACCTCATCTTATCAATACGTGAACGAACTGACCACTCGTCTGAAAGCTGGATGGAAACTGGCAAATGATAATTTGAGACAAGCCAGGAAGAAACATGCAGCATATTTAATAGGAAGGCAAAGGACAGAGAACTAGCTGTGGGAGAGAAGGTTCTTCTTCTACTACCCGGCAGCCAGAATAAATTACAAATTGGATGGCAAGGTCCATATACGGTTCTAGAGAAGGTGTCTAGAACCAACTATAAAATTGACAAAAAGGGGAAGGAGAAAGTTTATCATGTAAACCTGTTAAAGAAGTATCTGGACAGACCACTCCAGGAAAGCACCCCCTTATTGACCTTGGCTATTGCAACCCAGATGCAAAAAGAACCACTCACCTCACATGAATACCCATTACATCCTTGTGAAACAGCAGCACAGGTAAAAGTCAGTAAGCACCTGACTAAAAACCAGAGGGAGAGAGTTCAACAGGTTCTGGAGGAACATACAGATGTATTAACAGATAAACCAGGCCATACAAATTTGTTACAGTATGACATGAAACTGGTAGACTCAAACCCAATCTGTATGAGAGCCTATTCTATTCCGTTCGCGAAGGAGAAGGCATTGAAGGAAGAAATAGAGTATATGTTGAAGGAGGGGATTATTTCGCACAGTGAATCATCTTTTAGTTCTAGTGTCGTTTTGTTGAGAAAACCGTCTGGGGAACACAGACTGTGCATAGATTACAGGAAACTGAATGCTGTCACAGAAGGACAAGTGGATCCATTACCAGACACAAAACAGTTATTTGCCAGACTGAACAAGGCAAAATACTTTTCAAAGGTGGATCTTAGGAAAGGCTATTACCAGATCCCAGTGAAGCCTGAAGTGAGACCTTATTTGGCTTTTAGCACTTCGGATGGACATTATGAATTCAATATGCTACCATTCGGACTGAAAAATGCTTCGAGTGTGTTTTCAAGGATGATGCGAAAATTGTTGGATCCCCTGAATAACCCATGTATCACGAATTTCATGGATGATATTCTCGTCGCCACAGAGACATTTGAAGAACACATTGAAGCTCTGGAGATGTTGTTTGATAGACTTCGGGAGGCGAACTTAACTGCTAGGCCAACAAAATGTTGTATTGGATGCAAAGAGTTGGATTTCTTGGGACACACTGTATATCAGGGTAACATGATCCCCTGATCCCAAGAACTTGGAAAAACTGCAGAGAGCACCTCGACCACAAACAAAAAAGGACGTGCGATCATTCGTGTCGTTATGCGGATTTTATCAAAAATATATCAAAAATTTTAACTCTATTTGTGCTCCTCTGACTGATCTGACTCGCAAGGGACTTCCAGATAAAATTATTTGGACTGCGCAATGTGAATTAGCTTTCCAAGAATTAAAGGAAAAACTCACTAGCAAGCCTATTCTCAAATTGCCTGATCTGACACAGGACTTTTTGGTGAGAACAGATGCAAGTAATGTAGGCCTCGGGGCGGCCTTGTTGCAGAGGTCATCTTCACCCGATGGGGAACTGAACCCAGTCGCTTATGCAAGCCGCAAATTGAATAAAGCGGAACAAGGATATTCTACAAGCGAAAAGGAATGTTTAGCGTTAATCTGGGCAATAAAGAAGTTCCAAATCTATCTGTATGGTAGGACTTTTGTGGTCCAGACGGATCATCAGCCCCTGGTATTCTTATCTCAGGCTAAGCATGAAAACGCAAGATTGTTGAGGTGGTCTTTATTAATGCAACCTTATCAGTTTATTATCGAATACATCCCAGGGTCATTGAATGTCGGTGCAGATTTCCTCAGTCGGCACCCCTGTGATCAAGATTAGAGTAGTGGTAGGCGTGAGGAGTCATTTTATCTATGTGTATCACTGGTTTTGGAACTTGCCGTAGTGCATGTTCTCAGGTGGGGAGATGTGTGATGAATTTACCATGATACAACGTTAAAATATCTCCAAAATTAACGATAAAATGTAGGGATAAAAATAATGCGTAAGATACTAGGAGACATGCTCGCCCATGCCCGCCTTTCCTGCCACCATTCAAATTATCTAGTTAGACGTGCAGACGGAACGTTTACCCTTTGTAGACGGTGGGGGGGGGGGATGAAACGGAGATCAAAAAAGGAAAGATATGACTGAACACGTGTTTGAAGTTCGAACGGCAAAAAGACGCAATTGGTGGTGAAAGGAAAAAAATTCACGTCACTAGTTGACATAAGTAAGGAAATGGCCAAGAAAAGGACCTTAGCTCTTATTCGAGACAGTCATTTCTTGGACGTTTTTCGATACTTGGTTTTTATTTGAATGCCGCGGCAAAACACATGAGAGAAGGTTCTCGAACAAATTTCAAAAACTAAACTTGAAAAAAAAAATATGTTTTTTCTTAATAATAGAGTTATGAAAATAAAACCGAGCTAGTTTGATAGCCCATCTTGAGCAGAGAAATAATATGCTTTCATTTATACAGACGGATAGATAATATGGAAGATATTGACAAAAGATTGTATTGTTCATATCAGACGAGCGACTGCACTGTTCAACAATGTCACTAAAAGTTTCAAAAATTTTGGCCTTGAGCATGCAAACGTAAAAATCGAGCTGTAATTAAAGAGAGGGGAAATGGTGGAGAATTGTAGCTAAAAATAACTTAGGAGGCAGATTCGTGTAGGAAATGCATGTAGAACCAAGCGTGTTTTTATGAAAAATCAAGTAGAGACAGACGGACTAACAGACCGTAATACATACTTGACTGAGATTTGACTGAAGTGACTTTTGGTTATAGATTTGAAAGTTAGGGGGGAAGTCGGCGATTGGTCAACGCATTTTATAGTAGCGGGACAGAGATGTGAAATTTTGCCATTTGACATAAGTCTGTTCAGAGACGCAGTTTAAATTAATAGTGGTGTTGATTCCAGAAGAATACAAATATATAGTGGGACGCCATCATACAGCCAGCAACTCAGCTGAGTTTTGCTAGCAAATTTAACTGTGTTCTCAATTCTGAATTCTGGTAAGAATGAACAGTATTTATTCTGTATATTTTAATAATTCGAGTGATTGATACTGCCATATCATAAAAACGATTACGACAAGTAAGTGTTCGCTCTAGGTCCCCAGCCCAAGTTCAGGGTCTAGAGACATACATACAAAGAAAATATATAGGAACGCCTAAATAAAACTATGAAAAAGGATCTGGTGTTGAGATCAGTGGAACATATCACCTATTTTATTCAATAGCAGGAAGCTATTGAACATATCTCAGATGCAATGTAGTCTTGGGGAACTAGTACTATGTGAAAACAACTAGGTAAGATGTGCTGTGTGGTCAGAGAGATCTGACCCATTCTGTGTGGTGTTGTGGTGTCGTGTTGTGTGCAGAAGTGGCTCAGGAGGTAGAGTTCTGACACATGACCCAATACTTTTGTTTCAGAACTGTGAGTTTCTATTTGGCACCGAAGTGGTGTCAAATGCTGTTATAAGACTACACAAGAGTGTGCCTGTGCAGACTAAGATTGGTGTCAGTGAAGTCTAACGTTGTACTCCAGATTCGGAGAGGAGTGGGCCACCAGATTCCAGCACCAGAACTACTCAGTCAAGATACGTGAGCGTCTGGCCTGCTGGACATTCGCCAACTAATTTACTAACTAACTCACCAACTATATTACCATCAACTAGAACATACCATTTTGGGAAATAAAACTTGTATTCCTCCCATCAGTAAATGGACAATGTTTTGGTAGTCACAGAGTGGGAGTGATGACACCACCCCAACAGCATATCTAGTAATAAGTTCTCCTGGGACTATCTTAATATAATTATTATTAACCAGTCATTTGAAACAATTAGGTACACATTTTCCATTTTATTATGTCATATGATTATGCATTCCATTTATAATTCCATAATATTTCATATGTTCTGACCAACAAACATTTGGTTCAGAACAAATAAATTTATCAAAAGATTTAAAATTTTAAAACTAAAACAGCCTGAGTTAGTTCAGTGTGTTATAAAATTTATTAATATTATTAGACTTATTAAATATCTCTGTGTGTGTGTGTGTAATCTACCACAACACATTACATATCAGTACCCTAGACTTTTAACGTAGCCACATTCATTAGTAAAAAAAAAGATATGTGTGAGGTCGTAAGTGGTATTAAGAAGGGCCTTCTGTAATTCACATCTACATTTATCTCAGGAGCCTTCACAGCTGACCTCATACATCACACTAGGTAACATCAACCATACAATACCATCAAAATCCACTACAAAGATACAATTATAGATAAAACTAAGTTAATGAAATAATAAGGTTGGCGACTCATTTTGAAATCTATTTTGTTATTGGTTTGTCGTCACTTTAATACAAATTTAGGTTTTGTTTTAAGGACTATCTTCACTGCACACGGACAACTCCATTAGTGCTCCGATCTCCTCCCTTAGATCACACAAGGAGGATCTCAGCACAGTGCTCGAACTCCGTAGCGCATGCGAGAATCCCAGTGTGTGTATATAGGAATCACACATTCTATAAATATATTTGGTGGGTAGGTTTCTAATTTTTAAATTTGGCCAGGGCAGAATCTAGGAGCTATAGAGAATAGCTTTAACTTTTAAATTTGGCCAGGGCAGAATCTAGGAGCTATAGAGAATAGCTTTAACTTTTAAATTTGGCCAGGGCAGAATCTAGGAGCTATAGAGAATAGCTTTAACTTTTAAATTTGGCCAGGGCAGAATCTAGGAGCTATAGAGAATAGCTTTAACTTTTAAATTTGGCCAGGGCAGAATCTAGGAGCTATAGAGAATAGCTTTAACTTTTAAATTTGGCCAGGGCAGAATCTAGGAGCTATAGAGAATAGCTTTAACTTTTAAACAAGGGGTAACGGTAGTCCCATAGCAGATACTGCCGTTGGGACGTGAAATGTTAAAGACTTCACTTTACTAGGTCCAGCATCGAGAGGTGCTGGGTGACCAGTTCCACTCTTCCCTACCTTTAACTTCCGTAGCTCAAGAGAAAAATCAGGTACCTATTTAGAGCTGGGTAGTTACCGCGAATCTAACCCGGTACCTTTGCCGCGGGAGACCAGCGAGCTATAATTTACCCATTCCTAATTATTCTTTCGTCAACATCTCGTTCTTTTATCGTTCCTTGTGGACCTTGGAGCCATTTCTGCATCTGGCGTCCTTGCGGGAACCTGCGTCAAAACATGTATGTGCTCTTGTAGCGATGGTTTCTGTTGAAATGTGTTTTACACGATGAGGTTGCCATTCACAACCTTGTACTTGTCGCCTCTTACGACTTGTCAAAGAAACCTGGGGATTGCAGAGGACAATTTATTATTACCCACTCAATGCGTGGAGACTCTTGTCACATTATGTTTAGTGTACTAAATGTAAGACTCTTGTCACATTATGTTTAGTGTACAGTACTAAATGTAAGACTCTTGTCACATTATGTTTAGTGTACTAAATGTAAGACTCTTGTCACATTATGTTTAGTGTACAGTACTAAATGTAAGACTCTTGTCACATTATGTGTCGTAAATTTAGATATGTATTAGAGATAGATTCGGTCCTGTCTGAATAAAAAAGAAAAAGTGGTAAATATGTGAGAAATAAGGTATGCGAAATAGATTTCACGAGTGAATAGTTTAAGGGTAGAATCTGTCCATGGATTGAGAAGATACACTAGTCCAGCCTATCTTTACGACTGTACTTTGTTAGCAGACAATTCTACTCTCCATACATGTAACATATACGTTTAACCACTCACGCACACACACACAGTTATATGACAACAAGACGCACAAACGTGAAAACTATGGTAAATGGAAATTGGGTATGGACTGGGCTGACCAACACAATTAATTAAGTTTTGTTTAGTTTATTATCATTTAAACTCTTCACAACATCAAACATATAGAAATCAATAAAATCATAGGTTACAGAATTATGAAAATAACCCCATAAGTGCCCTCCCCTCTGTTGAGAAAAGATACCGCAAGAGGTAAATAACCCAAAAGGTCAAAGATTAACACTAGGGTATAGAATAGACAATAAAGCAAAGAACAAAGTCCCTAGTTAAGCTATCCCGTAAAATAACAGTATTTGTAAAGAAAATAAAGGATGGTACACTTTCCGTAACTAGAACGTATTTCCTCTCACATCTGTCATTCGTGGCCACATCAATCACACCTTACCTAATACTTGGTTAACAACCTCTTGAACGTAAACATCAATGTACATGTATCAGAATCCAGTGTTGTGTTTCTCCGAAGTGAGCCCCAGTTCCTCCACGAATAATTAATTTTCCTAATGGGGAACGCCTACTTTGGTGGTGCTTATTGGATATGATAATGTCACATCAGATAGTTCATGTAGCAAATTATAAACCACGATCTAGTGTTCACAGTAGACAGTACTTCCAATAGTTAAAAGAAACATCTGGTTGGTAAACTGTTTTTAAAAAATGCTGATGAGGGTATATACTATCGGTTTTTCTCTCTGGGGTTGAGTGCCGATTATGAAACAATGTATTCCCCTGGATAAATCCACTTTGAAACACAATTGTTAGAAGTCGGAAAAATATGTTATATGTATATATTTGGCCACAGCGGGCTGATAAAATTAAATGCAGAATCTGGGTATTGTGTATGTCCAGTTATTATTATTCTTATTGTTTATAGTTTTGGACTCTCTCTGGATGAAGCAAGAGAACCTAACAGGTCAACATGGAACACCCGATACTGAATAATAAGAATTGTTACTGGTGCTATTCGACCGCTGGCAGCTGGTTTGTGATCAGTACTAAATTAGGAAGAAAACAAAACATTAAACCACAATCAATATCCTATCCTATCACGCGTAAGGGTAAGATCTCTTATTCTCTCTGTCATTTAATTAAATTAAAAAGCACACGTGTCTTAGCCTATCTTATCACGCTTCGTTCAACTGGTACGGGTTTGGGTTTAGGTATGCGCCTTCCCCCTCCCGCCCGGTAAAACACTGAGCGCACAAAAACAGCGTTAATTTAATTATGACTACTTACAAATATCGCTTGTCATTACTAGCTATTTGTTTCGCCACATGATATTACACTAGTCATTTATATACGTACACATAATGAATTAGAAGTGAATTTATATTCCGTCAATTGTCAGTCGCCTAGTGTATTTATTAGTCAATTTAAACATCTCTTTCTGGGTGATAGCGGGTGATTAAATCTACATTACAACTGGAAAAATTTAGCTATGCGTTATTTATTACGCTAGTCTTAGCACCTAGAAAATCCCAGTGAATTATAATGATAAACTTAACACATTAAATTTCTTAAATGCTTATATCTATTACCGCAATAAGAAATGAAACAATCTCCTCGGAATGCTATAACACACTTTCACAATGCTCTAGAATAACGAGCTAGATTTTCCAAACTTTCTTAGCGACTAGATAACTGACTTTGGGAGGACGGAGTATTTATACAGAAATGGTGTTATTTCACTAAAGGTAGCGAGACTTCAAGCCTTCGGCCCTATCAGGGAAAATCAACGAGTTCGACTCCCGAGGTAAAGATTTTCTGCTCACCGATGCCGACCCACAACAAAGACATTGGCCAAGAGAACAAGCTTTCTTAGATTTGCTTAAGTCCCCTGAAATGTTGAACATCAAAACAGATACGCGGCAAACTCCCTGCCCGTCGCCTCTATTCATAGGACCTGATTATATATCTACGCGCGCTTCTGTCTGTCAACCAATGATGATTGGCAATTAGCTCGCGTGATAATTCCGTTAAGCAAATCATGCTCTCGCTGACTGTTATCATTCCTGTACGAACGTAGGTAAACAACTTGTCAGCGCATGTAAACAGAAAAATAGGCGTGGCTTCAACAGTGAGTCTTTAGTCAGCGAATTGCATGGTTTTGCGTAGCAAAAACTATAAACCTTAGATGGGGAAGCAAAGGTGGTCCGGTCACTGTTGCGCTATTTACATATATACGTGACATTATGTTTAGTGTACTATATGTAAGACTCTTGTCACATTATGTTTACTGTACTAAATGTAAGACTCTTGTCACATTATGTTTAATGTACTAAATGTAAAACTCTTGTCACATTATGTTTAGTGTACTAAATGTAAGACTCTTGTTACATTATGTTTAGTGTACTAAATGAAATGTAAGACTCTTGTCACATTACGTTTAGTGCATTAAATTTAAGACTTTTGTTACATTATGTTAAGTGTACTAAATGAAATGACACATTAAGAAGACTATCAAAACCCCAACAGCCCAGGGTAACTGTCATAGAAGATAGCAATGGGGCTCTGCTCAATGAAAAAACAGCTGTAATGAGAAGGTGGACAGAATATTGTAAAGAATTATATAACTGTAAACTTGACACTGACTTAGGCATATTAAACAACATTAAGTGCGAAAACAGGGAACTCGGAAATGCAGCAATACTACGGGAAGAAGTGGAAGAGGCTATATGTTCGATGAAAGGAGGAAAGTCACCGGGTGTGGATAATATACCAGCAGAGCTCTTGAAATATGGAGGACCAGATATAGTAAAAATCATGACAACAATTTGCCAGAAGATATGGAGTACAAAAAAATGGCCAAAAGAATGGACGCAGTCATTAGTAATACCGCTTCCAAAGAAAGGAAATCTAAAAATGTGCAAGAACTACAGAACCATTAGCCTTATTAGTCATCCAAGTAAAGTGATGTTAGGGATACTTTTGAACAGAATAAAACAGAAATCAGAAGAAATCTTGTCAGAGGAACAGGCTGGCTTTAGACCAAAAAGAAGTACCTCAGAACAAATCTTCAATATTAGATTACTGATCGAAAAACATCTCCAGCATCAACATGATTTATACCATAACTTCATCGATTTCACAAAAGCCTTCGATCGAGTCTGGCATGAAGGCTTATGGCAAATAATGAGAAAATTCAATTTTGATACCAACATCATAGATATCATTGAAGCACTATACAAGGACGCAAGCAGTGCTGTTTTTGCAAGCAACGACATTGGAGAATTTTTCAAAACAACTGTAGGAGTTCACCAGGGATGCATCCTGTCACCAGTGCTCTTTAATATATATCTAGAACATATTATGCAGGAGGCTCTCTACGATTATAAATCAACCATATCGATTGGCGCCGCCCTCTGTGTAATCTACGTTTTGCTGATGATGTTGATCTGATAGCTGGAACAGAATCAGAACTTCAAGACCTTACCTCTAGACTGGAGAAAGTAACAAGAACGTATGGGATGGAAATTAATATAGAAAAAAGGCAAGATATTGGTGAATAGCCATAAGAAACATGTTCCGACCAATATTACGTTAAATGGGCAAACGTTAGAAGAAGTTAACACCTTTAAATATCTCGGGTCCACTATATGTAGTGATGGAAGATCAAGTAAAGAAATGAAGACAAGACTTGAGATGGCCTCAGCTGCCATGACAAGGTTGAATGTGATCTGGAAAAGTAACATCAGTTTTCCTGTGAAGATCAAATTATACAAATCACTTGTATTATCTATTCTCTTGTATGGGTGTGAGGGCTGGACACTCACTGCAGATACGGAGCGAAGGATTCAGGCTTTCGAGCATAAATGTTATAGAAGAATTTTGCGCATTTGCTATAAAGAGCACAAAACAAATGTCTATGTTAGAGAGAAGATAAACACCTATGCAGGCCACCAAGAACCACTTTTGTCAATAGTGAAACGTCGAAAGCTTGCCTGGTTTAAGCATGTAACTCGTCATGACTCCCTTTCGAAAACGATCCTCCAGGGAACAGTCGAAGGTAAACGGAGAAGAGGAAGGCAAAGAAAATCCTGGGCTGATAACATCAAAGAATGGGCAGGACACGGTTTTTCCACACTTGTACGCATTGCTGAGAATAGAGAGCAGTGGAGGACCATGTCTGCTGATGCTTCCACCATGGCACCCCTACGACCCATGACGGGTTATGGGTTGAGATGAGATGAGATGACTAAATGAAATGTAAGACTCTTGTCACATTATGTTTAGTGTACTCAATGTAAGACTCTTGTTACATTATGTTTAGTGTACTAAATGAAATGTAAGACTCTTGTCACATTATGTTTAGTGTATTAAATGTAAGACTCTTGTCACGTTATGTTTAGTGTACTAAATATAAGACTCTTGTCACGTTATGTTTAGTGTACTAAATGTAAGACTCTTGTCACATTATGTTTGGTGTACTAAATGTAAGACTCTTGTCACATTATGTTTGGTGTACTAAATGTAAGTCTTGTCACATTATGTTTAGTGTACTAAATGTAAGACTCTTGTCACATTATGTTTAGTGTACTAAATGTAAGACTCTTGTCACATTATGTTTACTGTACTAAATGTAAGACTCTTGTCATATTATGTTTACTGAACTTAATGTAAGACTCTTGTCACGTTTTGTTTAGTGTACTAAATGTAAGACTCTTGTCATTTATGTTAAGTTTACTAAATGTAAGACTCTTGTCACATTATGTTTCGTGTACTAAATGTAACACTCTTGTCACATTATGTTTAGTGTACTAAATGTAAGACTCTTGTCACGTTATGTTTAGTGTACTAAATATAAGACTTTTGTCACATTGTGTTTGGTGTACTAAATGTAAGACTCTTGTCACATTATGTTTAGTGTACTAAATGTAAGACTCTTGTCACATTATTTTTTTTTTGTACTAAAAGTAAGACTCTTGTCACATTATGTTTAGTGTACTAAATGTAAGACTCCTGTGTCACATGATGATGATGATGTCAGTGTAATACAGATTTTGAGCAAATGTTGTAATGATGATGATGGTGTTAGTATAATGCAGACATCGAGCATATGTTGTAATGATGATGATGATATCAGTGTAATACAATTATCAAGCATATATTGTATTGATGATGATGATGATTTCGCTGATGATGATGATTATGGTGAGTGTGTGTGTGTGTAAGCAAATGATAAAGTAAGAGGGATTGTTTGCGTGAACAGTAAATGGCATAGGCCTGTGTGTATGTTAAGTGCGAATGAAAAGTGGTCAATCTGGTTTTACGTGAGTTTGCCTCGTGCGAGACTGTGGGTCAAAACACGGGAGAATAGTTCAATGTGCGAGGTGGTTAGTTTCTGAATGGAAGGCTGCTTGTAGAGCGGAGAAGATGGCTAGATGTTATGGTTGAATCTTGTTATAATTCTGAAGGAAGAATTACGAATTATTACCTTGGATATTTGGATTTCATATAATGTTTGTGTTTCATGACATTTCCGTAATACAGTGTTCAGTTTGGGACTAAATTTCGGTGTTGATTGGTTTACTCAGGAATGGATGTGTCAATTGTGATGTAAGAAGATAGTAAGCATCTTTGAGAATTAATTAATGTGACAGCATGCATCCCCACAGCATGTGTCACTTGGGGGCTCTTTGATGGAAATTGTACCCGCCAGAAGAATCTAGCCAGCCGTGCCAAAAGTATTCAGCCATTTTACAATCCAGGGTTGCCAGTCAAGAAATATCTACTTATATTCCTGAGAGTTTCGTTCATGTATGTTGGCGTGTTCACACAACACTGAATTTCAAAGACAAGGCCGTGTTCAGCATACTATCGATTTAAATTACTGGTTTCACGCAACACGTAATATTCAAGACATTTGCATGTAAGAGCAGAATGTATTGCCACTAGTGTCGGTTATCAACGCTTGAGTTTGTGTCAAACGGAGGAAGCTAAACTCTGTTTCAAGAATTTATATGTTTGGTTGACATTCATCAGAGCTTGAGTGGTGGCTAGTTGCACAGCTGTACGCTGTTTTCGAGGACTTACATACGGTTATATATCCATAGTTATCGTCTTGTTTGTGGTCCTTACTGACGTACTTCTTGCCATAGTGTCAGGACTACCATCAGTGATATGTACAACATATTTCAACATTGAAAATTTACCCGCTTGCCGCATCTTGTGCAGTATCAGTAAACATTCTTAATTCAAGAAAGTCGACGCTGCTTACCGCATCTTGCGCAGTATCAGTGAACATTCCTACTTCAAGAAAGCTACACTGCTTGTCACATCTTTTGAGGTATCAATGAACATTTCTAATTCAAGACATCCTTGCGGTAGAGTCTACGACGCTTACCGCATCCTGTGCAGTGGAACTGATTATTTGAAAACTAAGGCATCATTACAGCAAGGTGACTCGTCAGTACAGCTCACTGCCTCCTCTCTTGTGCATGAATACTTCTAGACAGTGAAGTCTGCACCGCGTACTAAGCAAGGCACTATACAGTGGCAGGCTGCTAAACAGATATGTCATTTTTGTGCTATCGTTGCTCTTGTTCGTGCGTACCACACTGTTGGCATTCCTGTCTTTACCTCATTTTTTGCTTGTTGTTATTGTGCGTAACTTACGTGTTTGCGTAAATTATGTTTTAGATTCAATGTTAAGTCTTCTTTATAGAGGAACTGATGTTGAGTTAATCTATTAGGATTTTGTTACAATTAATCCCTTAAGGGGCCACATCTGTGTTGGATCGGGTGATATGGAGCGCCCTGAGTGATTTCTTTGAACATAATACACATTAGTTGTGTTGGTTTAGTTCGTAGAAAGCGTTGCAATCGTATAAAGCCTCTTTCTTGTCCAGTTTACATGTTGTATTCTTCAGTTATTTTTCTTACTATCATTGTACAAACTTTTTTTAGTCCCATTGTTGTTGGTTGTCTTTCAGGTTAGGTGTTGTATGTAAATCTATATTTTCTATTTATTTTTTTTTCTTCTGTTCTGTACGTTACTATCCACCACCAGCTTACTAGTTTTCGTTGTCTTTATTGTAGCATCTGTTTTCTTCATCCATCAACTGTGTCATACTGTGTCATGAATATCGAATATTTCGCTGTATAGTTAGTAATTCGTATACGCTACTGCCGTTTGCAGAGCAGTTTACCTTGTATAAATATAGATATTTTTTTTCTCTGGATTGGGTAACCTCAATATTAGTCGAAGGCAAGATGGCAAGTCTCAGATACTTTATTGAAATGGGAAAAGAGTTGGACAAAACAGGCCTCGAACTGGAAACATGGGCAATGGAACAGTTAAAAGAGGCAGAGGCAGAAATAAAGCGAAAACAGGACGAGGAACGAAAAGAAAGATATGATGAAAGACTGTTAAAGAGAATGGAATTTAAAGAAGCTACCAAACAAAAGAAAGTTGAAGCAGAAAAAGAGAAAGAGACCAAACGATTAGAGATTGAAAAGGAAAAGGCCATTGCTTTAAAGAAATTAGAATTGGAAGCTTCTAGTCATGAGTCCTCTGGTAGAGAGTCCTCGGGGAAGAAACCATTCCATACATATAAATAAAGTTACCAAATTTTACGGACTCCTTCGACTTGATCGACTTGTACCTAGAGCGCTTTGAAAGAAAGATAATATCACTGAAGATAAAGAAAGAACAATGGAGTTCCATGTTATGCGATCTGCTCACGGGCTAGGCGTTACAAACTTTCTTTTTATTACCTGTAAATGACCGGCTCAACTATGATGTTGTAAAAGAAGCATTGCTTCGCAAATACCGTCTTACTTTACATGGTTATTCTATGCGTTTTAAAAACGAGAAACCCAGTAAATATCAGGATTTTGGCGACTTTATCGCTAACATAAAACTAGCATTTACTCGCTGGATTGATCTCACTGGAATTAGTAAAGATTTTGAAGGCCTCAAAGATTTCATCTTCAGAGATAAAGTCCTCTCGGCCTGTAGTTCGGACTTAGTTGCGTTCTTTCAAGAACGTGACCCAAAGAATCTTGACACCATGTTAGAGTTAGGAATGCAGTATATGACTGCCCATCCTGGGAGGTCAGTACATAAGCAGGTGGAACCTGAGAATTTTCCGGTATGTTCTGCAAGGGAATTAAACAATGCACCATATCGTAGACCGCGATCTGATAATGTGAACAGACAATACGACAGGAGGTCGAGATTTGATAAGACATTTAACCACGATTCCAGACCGCGTTATTCCCCGCCCAAAAGTTTTTCTCAGCGTAGGTCAGATAGCTCTAAATGAGGGTGTCGTAGCTGTGGTTCCTGGCGCCACGCATCCACATTTTGTGACAAATCAGGTCCAAACCCTACTAACACACCACCATCCAGCCCAAAGGGAAGTCCAAGGAATAACTACCGTCGTGAAGCTCACTGTTACCTGTGTAATGCGACGGATTATTTCCAAAACGAATGTCCGACCAGGAAGACAGAGCATGCAAACGCTACATCGGTATTGGAAGTATTTAACAGTGAAGATTGTCTAGGTTGTAAGCCTTTATTCGAACCTAACGGGAAGCCGATACTGATCTGTGGTCACGCTTTGCCTGCGTTGACATTGACTGAGGAAGGTGGCACTTTGACTTTACACTTTACACCGAGGTTTGGTAGCCGGTAAATTAGTAAGTGTGCTACGAGACACTGGGTGTACGCCGATTGGAGTGAGACGTTCATGCATTGACGAGTCGTATCTCGTCGGAAAAACTGCCAGATGCGTTACCTTTTGAGGCAGAGTAGAGTACTACCCCTTAGCGGTTATCGAAATAGATACCCCTTTCATATCAAGTAAAGTTCGCGCATGCGTCCTTGACTCTCCCGTTGCAGATTTAATTATAGGCAATTTACCGAAAGTGCAAAACTGCACACAGCTAGGTATAGATGACTGGAATCAGCATCACTCACTCGTAGCAAACGCAGTCACTACTAGGGCACAGAAAAAGGCTGAGTATCGACAGGTGGATAATGATCCGGTACTGTTACTTAATAATAATGCTGCTAAGCCAAACAAAGGTCTCGAGGATCGTTGTACGTCGTTTATAGAACAGCAGTATGCTGACTTATCTCTACGACCTTTGTTCGATTTTGCTGAGAAGGCTGATACTAAACACACTAAATCAGCGAGATATTGGTTTCAATTAAAGAATGAAATACGAACCAGATGTTTTGCCAAAAATCATTCTCTGACGCGGCAAATTGTATTGCCTAGTTCACTTAAAAGAGCACAAGAGAATAAAGGGATGTCACCACTAGAACCCTTAAATGCAGTTTCTGCGCAAGGTCCTTTGAGTCTTGTGAGAGAATTAAGTCTTACCAGATATACCATTCTACACCCCGTGGAGCATGCGTCTTCGGCAGAATTAGGCTACGCCTCACTATCGAATGTCATCAGCACAATGTCTTTCTATGTATTCTTTGTCATTTTGGTTTTGATTGCGTGTCCACTTCTCCAGATGTGCTTGAATAAGTCGTTGACTATTTTTATTGTGGAATTCCAGAGCTGGAACTGTCTGATGCTGCTAACGATGAGTTTCGTTAGGGTGTGTCTAGCCCAACGGTGGAGTCCTCTTCTTAGCAATTGTTTTGCTAATTCTTGTCGGATTCTAGTAGTTTGCTCCTTATTAGTGACCTTGTTATGCCATTTTGGTCTTTCTCACTTTCGAAGACTATCAATGCTGGGAATCAGTTGTTTTTTAATAGTTGGTTTTGAGGTTCTTCATGTTTCAGAAATATACATGGAAACTGACTTAACGTTTGAGTTTAGGATTCTGGTCTTTATTACACACTGGATTTCTGATGATTTTCATGTATTTCCGAGTGAGGTGAATTCTCATCTTGCTCTTTATATCCTTACGTTGGCGTCACTATTGATCCATCCAATGCTGTCTATACGGCTGTCAAGATGTTTGTACGATTCTACATCTCGTGGATTTGGTTCATCAGATGAATCTTGATCATGTCTCACGCAATTATTGTCATTATCCTTTACCACAATTGCATTCCCCAGTTGTTAGTATTGCTTACTATGCTCCGGTATTTAATGCGCAGGAGGATGCCATATAGCGTGATATGAACGGATAGGTGCGATGTAGCACTAAAATGATAAAATGTATTTTATTCAAACATCCAATGTTGATGCTGCCTAATGCACATCTCCCATTTGTCCTCAGGACGGATGCATCTTCTGTGAACATGGGAGGTTGCCTAATGCAAGAACACCAAAACACTCTGCATCCCGTCTTAAATACAAGTCGGAAATTATTACCAGCAGAGACCAGATATGCTACGATCGAGAGAGAATGCCTAGCCATTGTATGGTGTGTTGCGAAGCTTTCCAAGTATCTGATGGGAGCTCATTTTTTTCTTAACACAGATCATAAACCTTTAGCATATAAGAGGACGGCAAAATCGCCAAACAGCCGGTTAACAAGATGGCACCTGCTGCTACAACAATATGACTTTTCTGTAATACCTCTTGAGGGAAAATCCAATGTGTTTGCGGATGCTCTATCCCGTCTATAACGTATAATATGTTCACAGATGAATTTTTCATGAGACAATTTTGGATGATATTTTGTTATACTAATTTACCTGCAACTAGATGTAATACACTCTTTTATTGTTACAGACATTTGCCTTACTCTATGAGAAAACTGTGTTTTCTTCTGGAGAAGAGAGTAAATGTCATATGATGATGATGATGTCAGTGTAATACAGATATCGAGCAAATGTTGTAATGGAGATGATGGTGTTAGTATAATGTAGACATCGAGCATATGTTGTAATGATGATGATGATATCAGTGTAATACAATTATCAAGCGTATATTGTATTGATGATGATGATGATTACGCTGATGATGATGATTATGGTGAGTGTGTGTGTGTGTGTAAGCAAATGATAAAGTAAGAGGGGTTGTTAGCGTGAACAGTAAATGGCGAAGGCCTGTGTGTATGTTAAGTGCGAATGAAAAGTGGTCAGTCTGGTTTTACGTGAGTTTGCCTCGTGCGAGACTGTGGGTCAAAACACGGGAGAATAGTTCAAGGTGCGAGGTGGTTAGTTTCTGACTGGAAGGCTGCTTGTAGAGCGGAGAAGATGGCTAGATGTTATGGTTGAATCTTGTTATTTAATTCTGAAGGAAGAATTACGAATTATTACCTTGGTGTCACGAAGTGGATTTAGTTTATAGAGTTTGCCTGAATGAAAGCAAGACCCTAGTATGAGAAAGTCTGAGAAGATAGAATTAGATGAAAAATGACATGCCTGTGGACAGATGAGACTATTGGCTCAAGGGCTAGAACCAGGATTTGACTCTCCCCTTGCCACTTCGTGACTTCAGAAAAGCTATAGGATCACCCCCCTCTAACTACCTTTAAACGCAAGGAGATAAGGTGTATAAAAACGACCACAGACATCACTATACAGACCACATATAGGTATAGTATAGAGTAGAAGCTGATCCAGTATAATTTATAGATACAAGGTATATTTATTTACACACAGAAATCATTAAATTTCATTATACATCAATCAAACAAATAGCGTGCACTATTGCACGGCCTGGAAAAAAACAAAGTAACAATTAGATTGGTAGACATATAGAAAAACCCCAATCACATTCACTCTTTCTGTCACCCTGCTGGGGAACAATAAAATGGTTAGTGATTTAAACAAATCTAATTTGATTGGGCTGTCAACTTTAGCCTCCACTCTCTAACACTAATAAGATTTCTACTGTTGCCGTCCTGTTGCCTCTTCCTAAAAGAACGTCTACACAGCTTCCAACTTGGTAGGCGATATGAGCCACTACCTAACACAACTGGAAATGCTAAAATAATAGACTTGGCTTACAACGATGGCTCAATGTCTATCCGTCAAATGGATAGTGAACAGACCCTAAGGGTCCTGTATATTCTCTCCCTCCTCTCTCTCTCTCTCTCTCTCTCTCTCTTGGTCTCGGTGTCTCTCTAACACTCGACTGATGATGCGGCGTCTCCGTTACGCTCTTCTCTCGTTACTTTCAGGACCCAGGTATTGTAACCCTATCCCCTGCTCCTGAATTCGGTGATGATGATGATGTTCGGGTATCACGCATGAGGTACTTGATTCACTGTAGAAACTTCTCTGCTGCTGAATAGCTTCTATAACTTTCCACTTTTAACCCGCTCCAAATTTAGAGGAAACCACAGCGTTGATTTCTGGCTGTATACAATTACACCAGTCTCCCAGCCACGTGCCGTTGTCAGAGACTATAATAGCGAAGAGCTCTGGGTTTTATGATAAATAAACCCCGTTCCCGCTAAAAAAGAGCAGGTCTCGCTGAAGAGTTGAACACGTAGATGTTTAGGTTATTTTCTTTTGCTTCTGACGATAACTCGAGTCCTCTGACCCCTGAGATATGTCCTTTTGCCGTGGATAATTTGTATTGGCAAATTATGCTCCCCCACTGTTTTTGCCGTGACCCGCAATTACCGCTTTTCTTCCCCGCAATGGAGCCGATAAATACGTAGAAGCACGACAGGCAATTATTTCTTCATATAGAGAAAGATCCCGTCTAAACGATTCTATATATACACAGGGAACCACTCCTGTTGATCACCTACGCATCTGCTAAGTTATCCACTCGGACCAATGGAAACGCTTAGAAAAAAAAAATACCTTCGACCTACGCCAATCAGATTTGAACAAACCTCGAAGACCGCGTGTCCAAAAATTGCATCACGTTACGTGACGTTTCTGACACGTCATACAGGCGTGCATGAAATAGCGATTTTCGTAAACAACGAAAATCTACGTGATCGCGGAAAATCAGAAGAAAGTAAAACGGGTGGGAGTAAGAAATAAACCTACCGTCATAAAAAGAACCCATTTAATTACCTACAAAAAATACCAAACACGATATATATTCAAATGAGAAGAAACATGGCAAACACATATAATTACAAAGAGAAGAAGAAATGTGAAAACTCAAAATAGAAGAACAGAATTGGGTCTGTTGAAAGACAGAATTACAGTGCAGCATCACATAAGTCCCCCCTTTAAAGTGCGGGAATCCGTGCTAAATCACTGAAATCTCTCTGTTTCATACTGGCCCTTATCCAGATCTACCTCCCGATCTAATCACTGTCATAATTAGCATTGTCATACAGGCCCCTCTCCATATCCTTGAAAATCTTTGCAAGCACTGGATCGTGAGGGTCACGCCTGGTGATTTCCTCCTGGCGACTGCAACCTGACTGGTCGCCCTTCCTCCTCCCTCTCATGTGTTTCCTTCGCCCACGAATTTTCCTGGTGGCTCGTGGTAAATAATGATTACCAAATGGTGCGGCCTCCCAGTGTTTGGAAACAGACTGACTGGCTTGGCCAGACATCGCCGTAACAGGGTGTAACTGTTTGCGGTTGACTGAAGAACCGTACACATGTTCCTTCTTCCTCTCATCATCTACTGTGGCTGGGGTGAAACTGCTGTGGCTAATATAGCTGGTAGCCAACAATTCATTCCCCTCTGGTTTGCCTAGAGGATGTCTAGAGACTCCTCCTGTCTCTTCCCTCTCTTCTGGGGTTCTCACTGGGTTGCGCCTGACCTCAGCGACACCTAATTCCAATACTCGGCCGGATTCATATGGTTGCACTGCCTCGCCTATTACCTCTTCGCGAGAGTCCCTTCCAGTAAGCGAGATAGTGGTGGTGTGGGGCCCATCTCCGTTTGTAGGCGAACGGTAGCTCAGACCATGGACCTCCTCCGTTTGAGAAAAGGGCTGATCGTATGGGGCTCCATGGCTGGTCGGAAACGTATGTTCGCTCAGACCGCTATCTTGTGCCCTATGAAGATGGCGCTGGTCGTGGACATAAGTCGTACCATTCTTGTCAGTATTTCCCTCCCTTGAGAGATGTAATACCATCGGGGGCCTAATTCCCGGCGACAAAGAAGATACTTCCGAAATCAGAGGCGTCACCACTGTTTGGCCATTAGGCTGAACAGGGCTGACAGGCGAATACGCCTCTGTAATTACCATTCCACTGTCTTTAGAGGCTTCTATCCTCTTCATCGCAAGACATGGGTGTTGGTTGAGCTCTCGCGGGGCTCCGTGAATTTGTGGCTCTCCTCTTTCACTTCTCTGGCCTGCAGTAGGCCCCTTTGCATTAGCAAGGATCGGCGTGGTTGGGTTTTCCTAAACTAAGTATGGGCTTCCTAGGATGAAATCATGTGCTGGCTGTGCCATTACAGCTGCCTTGATTGTGCCAGACACAAACTTGCATCTTACCTCAATATTGGCTACGGGCAGACACTGTGAGGTACCTTTTCTCAAAATGCCACCAATATCAACTATTTCTCCTGTCCACTACCCTGGTTTCACCAAATGACGAGCGACGATACTGGGGTATGTAAGCCCGCTGTCAAACAAACACGTAGTGGCTGTCCCATTCACTACCGCTGGTCCACTGTTAGAGAACAACTTCTCAGACTTGACAGGTTCCCACTTATTCCTTTTAGTCACTCTCACCGGCCTTAAACAAGCTGCATGATGAGCTGGTGGTTTGTTCATGCACCGAGATGTCCAGTGGGAAGTGGTTCGACAATTCCGACAATACCGGTCGTTATCTTCCCTGTTCCTAGCGGGTTCCTGAGATGTTGTTGTCTGTGCTCTGTTATGCTGCTGGGGGCGCAAGTTATAACCAGAATAAGGCTCCTTGCGAGAAGGCCCTGGTTGCTGATGAGCTGGTGAAGTAACCGACTGCGATGATGAAGCTCCTTTGTCTGGGGCTGGAGGTCTGGGTGTTTACGTTTCTGTCCCAGTACGTCGGCCTGTGCTGTCTGGAACCTTTCGGCGAACACGATAATCTGATCGAGTTGCTGGGCACCCTGCTCTGCCAGATACCGCCTCAAATCGGTGGACATGTTTGCCTTTATTTGCTCACACAGAACTAACTCCTCCAACCCTTCAAAAGTTTTCGCCAGTCTTGACAGTTCCCTCCACCGGGTTAAGTAATTTCTCACCCGCTCTGCAAACTGAGCGAAACTCTCTCCCTTTTCCGGCCTGCTCTCCCTGAACATGGTTTGGCATTTACGGGGAGTCCACTGAAATCTTTGCAATAAAGCGTTTCGCAGTGCCTCGAAGTTGTTCTGGTCATCTATGAACATCTTGTTGTACACTTCATACGCATGTCCTTTTAATGACTGTGATAATTTCAGACACCAAAGACTCTCATCCAACCCGTATGCCTTTGCCATCCTCTGAAATTTTTCCAAAAACACGTCAATCTTCTCATTCCCATTAGGGAACGAGTCAAATGGGAAGTTCATGGCTGCCATCCAGTGGCCTCCGTTTCCTGAGGTGTCTGCTGCTCCTGCTCCGGGAGAATCTCCATTAGCCGAACTGCCCTCCGAAGATCTATGTTGCAGTTCTAAGGAACGCATGGCAAGTTCATGCTGTCTCTCTGCTGCCTTCTCCCTCTCCTGTGCTTCCCTCTCTGCTGCCTTCTCCCTCTCCTGTGCTTCCCTCTCTGCTGCCTTCTCCCTCTCCTGTGCTTCCCTCTCTGCTGCCTTCTCCTGTGCTTCCAATTTCCTAAATTCCATCTCGGCCTGCTTCTCCGTTGCTTCTGCGGCGGCTGCCCTGTCCTCTTTCTCTCGCTGATTATGCCTATCATTTTCCCTTATTAGGTAGGCCTTAGTCTCCTCCTTATCTATTCCCATGTCCTGGGCAGCCTCACGCCAGGCAGCTCGTAACTTGGCCATATCCGCCATCTTACTTGTGAACGGCTGTAAGCTCACAAATACAGAAAAATGATAGAAAGAAGGAAAAAGAAGGAACTACCAGTTACGTAATAAGAAATACGCTCTATAGCCGCTGTCCCAAAACCCGAACTCAGACTAGCACCAAGTCTGAATAATAACCTGAGAAAAATGTGTTAAGAAGCTACCAAAAACCCGAAATTACCTTCCTGTTAAAGAAAAATTTCAGTATGCCATCAATTACCACTAAGTCGTATATAGCTAAATTACCACCAAAATCTACTCGACTGTAACCTGTGGAAAAACTTATAACTGGATCAGTTCTAATAGCTCAACGTCTAGGGGATATTTAAAGAATACTATTTTTCAGAACTTCCTAGAGACAATCTATGAATGTAGATCACAGAATTGATCTCAACAAGTTGATCCCGGACGACTGCCGCCCACTTGTCACAAAGTGGATTTAGTTTATAGAGTTTGCCTGAATGAAAGCAAGACCCTAGTATGAGAAAGTCTGAGAAGATAGAATTAGATGAAAAATGACATGCCTGTGGACAGATGAGACTATTGGCTCAAGGGCTAGAACCAGGATTTGACTCTCCCCTTGCCGCTTCGTGACTTCAGAAAAGCTATAGGATCACCCCCCTCTAACTACCTTTAAACACAAGAAGATAAGGTGTATAAAAACGACCACAGACATTACTATACAGACCACATATAGGTATAGTATAGAGTAGAAGCTGATCCAGTATATATTATAGATACAAGGTATATTTATTTACACACAGAAATAATTAAATTTCATCATACATCAATCAAATAAATAGCGTGCACTGTTGCATGGCCTGGAAAAAAAACAAAGTAACAATTAGATTGGTAGACACTTAGAAAAACCCCATTCACATTCACTCTTTCTGTCACCCTGCTGGGGAACAATAAAATTTGTTAGTGATTTAAACAAATCTAATTTGGTGGGGCTGTCAACTTTAGCCTCCACTCTCTAACACTAATAAGATTTCTACTGTTGCCGTCCTGTTGCTTCTTCCTAAAAGAACGTCTACACAGATTCCAACTTGGTAGGCGATATGAGCCACTACCTAACACCACTGGAAATGCTAAAATAATAGACTTGGCTTACAACGGTGGCTCAGTGTCTATCCGTCAAATGGATAATGAACAGACCCTACTGGTCCTGTCTATTTCCTCCTTCCTCTCTCTCTCTTGGTCTCGGTGTCTCTCTAACACTCGACTGATGATGCGGCGTCTCCGTTACGCTCTTCTCTCGTTACTTTCAGGACCCAGGTATTTTAACCCTATCCCCTGCTCCTGAATTCGGTGGTGATGATGATGGTCGGGTATCAAGCGTGGGGTACTTGATCAACTGTAGAAACTTCTCTGCTGCTGAATAGCTTCTATAACTTTCCACTTTTAACCCGCTCCGGATTTAGAGGAAAACACAGCCGTGATTTCTGGCGGTATACGATTACACCAATCTCCCGGGCCACGTGCCGGTGCTGGAGACTATAATAGCGATGAGCTCGGGCTGTATGATAAATAAACCCGTTCCCGCTCCTCACTGCAAAAAAGAGCTGTTTAGGTCTCGCTGAAGAGTTGAACTTCACTGAAATAGACCGTTTAGGTTATTTTCTTTTCGCTGCTGGCGATACCTCGAGTCCTCTGACCCCTGAGATATTTCCTTTTGCAGTGGATAATTTGTATTGGCAAATTATGCTCCCCCACTGTTTTTGCCGTGACTCGCAATTACCGCTTTTCTTCCCCGCAAAAATGGAGACGATAAATACGTAGTCGCACGGCAGGCAATTATTTCTTCATATAGAGACAGATCCCCTCTAAACGATTCTATATATACACAGGGAACCACTCCTGTTGATCACCTACGCATCTGCTAAGTTATCCACTCGGGCCAATGGAAACGCTTAGAAAATTAAAATACCTTCGACCTACGCCAATCAGATTTGAAAACGCGCAGACCGCGTGTCCAAAAATGGCATCACGTTACGTGACGTTTCTGACGCGTCATACAGGCGTGCACGAAACTAGCGATTTTCGTAAACAACGAAAATCTACGTGATCGCGGAAAATCAGAAGAAAGTAAAACGGGTGGGAGTAAGAAATAAACCTACCGTCATAAAAATAACCCATTTAATTACCTACAAAAAACACCAAACACGATATATATTCAAATGAGAAGAAACATGGCAAACACATATAATTACAAAGAGAAGAAGAAATGTGAAAACTCAAAATAGAAGAACAGAATTGGGCCTGTTGAAAGACATAATTACAGTGCAGCATCACACTTGGATATTTGGATTTCAAATAATGTTTGTGTTTCATGACATTTCCGTAATACAGAGTTCAGTTTGGGACTAAATTTCGGTGTTGATGGTTTACTCAGGAATTTATGTGTCAATTATGATGTAAGAAGATAGTAAGCATCTTTGAGGATTAATTAATGTGACAGCATGCATCCCCACAGCATGTGTCACTTGTCATATTATGTTTAGTGTACTACATGAAAGACGCTTGTCACATTATGTTTAGTGTACTAAATGTAAGACTCTTGTCACATTATGTTTACTGTACTAAATGTAAGACTCTTGTCACATTATGTTTACTGAACTAAATGTAAGACTCTTGTCACATTATGGTTAGTGTACTAAATGTAAGACCTTTGTCACATTATGTTTACTGTACTAAATGTAAGACTCTTGCCACATTATGTTTAGTGTACTAAATGCAAGACTCTTGTCACATTATGTTTAGTGTACTAAATGTAAGACTCTTGTCACATTATGTTTACTGTACTAAATTTAAGACTCTTGTCACATTATGTTTACTGTACTAAATGTAAGACTCTTGTCACATTATGTTTAGTGTACTAAATGTAAGACTCTTGTCACATTATGTTTAGTGTACTAAATGTAAGACTCTTGTCACATTATGTTTACTGTACTAAATGTAAGACTCTTGTCACATTGTAGGTCCCGGGAGTCTTTGGTGAGACAAAGACAGAATAAGACTACTACTCCCAGCATGTCGTACAATGCGACTAGCATGAGATTGTTTATGAGGTTGGCAACCTCCCGCTGTAGAACAAATTGCTGCAGAAACCACCACTACCAGAGCTTGTGACATCTTGTATATCTTCATTCAAGGGAACGAGCTGCAGTTGTGGTTCTACGCTCCATCATCATCATGTGACGTATTCTCTCCAGAACGTTGTCTCCATTGTAGCTGCTCTAAACGCATCACGATTCTGGGTAAGACGACGTGCATCAGCCAAAGACAAGTTCAGACTCTTTGTGATGTCCTGGATCCACTGTCGTCTAGGTCGTACACTTACCCTTTTTCCATAAGAACTAAAAATGAAATCGACTCATTACCTACCCTACTGAATGACCAGTGATTTGACTAAGAGATTATAAAACTATGTCAACGATTCAAAAGAGTTGTGATCCAATGGATCCCATCTCATTGCAATAACACCGGCAATGAAGAAGCTACCTCAGCCTGATACAAGTATAATTTTGGAGGAAGCAAAGAGTTTTACCAGAAATAGATACTGAAACAAATGGGATGTAGAGCATCCAGGTCACCCACAAAATGATGCATACTACCAGCTCAACTGAAGAGAACAAGTGGTAATCTTCAGACTCCGCACGGGCCACAACAGATTGGGATACCAACTATTCAACAAGCTAAAGATAGGAACTACCGATGAGTGTAAATGTGGCACTGATAAAATGACTGCTGAACATCTGCTTCAAAGTTGCCCAACATATGCGGCATAGAGAAAGTGCATATGACCGACACAAGTAACATTCGTGGAAAAGCTCTAAGGGGATGCACATAGCCTCAAATTGACTACTGCTTTCTCTGAAAACATTCAAATAGCTGTCTGAGAGTGTACGAAGAAGAAGAAGAAAAAGATAAAATCGCGAATGTCCTGGTTAACCTGCTGTGCTTACTGTGACGTGGAAATGTAAATATAGCCTCAGAAATCCGACCACCTTTGCTTCCTCAGTTAGTGTTTATGTTTTGCGAAGGCTAAACCACGCAATTCGCTGTCTGATGACTCACTTTTGAAGCGACGCCAATTTTTCCTGTCTAACATGCGCTAATGAGTGTTTACAAACTTTCGCACCCGGCAGTCTTAACAAGGGGAGCGAACCGGGTTTGTTTACCTGGGTTCTCACGCGAGCTGAGGCTGTCAATCATCGGAGAGTGACAGAAAGCACGTGGGGAAAAAAGATCAGATCTCGGTAGCAAATACAAGGGGCGATAATAATACTTCCTGACCACTTTTGTTGTCAGTGCAAAAGCTTTGATCTGCGAAAACGGACGGGAGATCTGGGAGAGGCCCGTTCGCGCTGCATGTCTTCTGATGTCGTTCGGCATCGCGAACAGAGCGAACAGGAAAATCCTTTATCTCTGAAAACGGAGCTCATTGATTTCCCCTGCTAGGCCAAAGGTGTGAATTGTCACATCCTTTAGAGATATTACCCTAAATATATATGTATATATACTGCCTTCTCTCCAAGTCAGTTATCAAGTCTCTCAGGAAATTTTGGATAATCTAAATGCGTACGCTAGAACCTATGGGAAATAGTGCGTTAATAGCCTTCGTGGGGATTATGCTGTTTTTTTCTGGTAATAATATAAGTTATACTTAAGTGTTAAATGTGTTAAAGTTTTACCATTTTATTCACTGTGATTCCCTAGCGTTAAGACTAGGGAAATAGCAAACGCGTAGATATTCTCTTACCAGTTGTTCAGTAAGGTAAAATCCATCAACCATTTGTTTACACCAGAAGATACTGTTTAGCTGACTAAAGAAATGATATGAGTGACGGATAAAGTGACAGAGCAGAATGCGCATTATATTCCATTGTGTATATTTTTAAATGACTAGTGTTAATATCATGTGTCAAAACGATAGACGCCGACAATCAACTAGCTAGTAATGGCAGGCCATATTTGTTAATTAAATTATAACTGACATTGTGCGCTGAGTGTTTTACCGGGTCGGGGGGGGGCTGCATTCCTAAAACCCAACCCGTACTCGCTAAGCGAAGCGCCGATAAGACAGGCTAAGACACAGTGTGCCTTTTAATTTAATTAGGTGACGTAGAGGATAAGAGATCATACCTTACGCTTGATAGCATAGGATATTGTCATTTTGGTTAAATGTTTTGTTTTCTTTCTAATATAGTGCTTGATCAAAACCAGCGGCTAGCGGTTTTCTATTGTGGTCCTTTTCTCGGTTACTGGAGGAGTAACAGTTGTCGTTTCTTTGGCGTTCGTCCCCAGTACAGGTGTGAACAGGAATTGCCAAGGCGAAAAACTGACATTTTTAACTGTAAATTTGAGCTAACTGGACTTACATAATACCCAGATTGTTTTTTCATTCAATTTTATCAGCCCGCTGTGGCAATATACATAACATTTTTCCCGACTTCTGACAATCGTTTTCCCAAGTGGATTTTATCCAGGAGAATACGCTGTTTCATAATCGACACTCACCCCAGAGAAAGCCGATAGGATTTATCATTATCAGTTTCATATCGTAACAGTTGTCGTAGCACCCAGAGGCTAGACAATACAGGAACTATTTTTCTCCTTTCATAACTGTAAACGTCCCGAGAACGTCTTGCTTCAATAACTATATGCGGTGACACAGGACTCATCCAGGAAAAATTAAACCACCAACTTTGGCGACCACCTTGTAATTATTATTAGATACCAAGGCTGATCTGGGGCCAGATTTGGGCAACCCACTTGACAATATAGGTTCATACTATTGTAATTTTTCAAGGGATACCTACACCATTATTAGGTAAGCAAGAGTGTTTGTGGCCACAGATGACAGAGTGAGAGACAGAGAGAGAGAGTAAATATTTTCCTTTGTTACAATCATTGTACTAACTTCTTTTTTTTATTTCGCTAACCTGAGTACTTTACTGAGTAGAAATTTAGTAGGAACTTTGTTCTTTTCTTTACTGCCTATTCTATAACCTAGTGTTAATCTTTGACCTTTTGGGTTATTAACTTCTTTTGGGATCTTTTTTCTCAGCAGGGGGGAGGGCACTTATTGGGTTATTTTCCTATATCTGTAAACATGATTATATTGATTTCTATATGTTGGATGTTGTAAACTTTAAGTGATAATAAACTAAACAAAACTTAATTTAGTGTGTTGGTCAGACCCATATCCATTTACCATAGTTTTCCCGTTTGTGTGTCTTGTTGTCACATAATTGAGTGTGTGTGATTAGTAAACTTGTAATTATACTTATAGGGAGGTTTGACAGATCGTCTTCTTCTAAAGATAGTCGTATAGATAGGCTGGACTATAGAAACCACTCATTCCAGAGACGGATCTTCACCTTAATCTATTCACTCGTGAAATCTATTCTAACACCTTTCTTTCTCATATACCCCCACCTTCTGCTCTACTCAGACGGGACCAAATAAATCTCTATACCTATCTAAAAATGTACGACACTCACACATGCGCAATGGTGATTATGAGATTTATTGTCAACAAATTGAAAGTGTCATGAGTTGGAAGCTGAAGTCATTACAATAATGGATATGTTCATAAATGTAGCACAACAAACATCAGCTGAGAGTGATTAAATAATATACAAAGGTATGTTTCAGGCACTCGTGAGAAATATAGAAGACTAGGCTACAGAAAAACAACAAAAGTGATAGGCTTACCGGGAATCGAACCCAGGACCTTCCGAACGACACCACTGCCTAGTTACGGGAGCGAATCGTTACTATCTTCTCTGCCCACTTGGCACCACAAAAATAGTGCTTCGTGGACAGAGGTCATTAGAACGATCTCTCCACGTAACCCAGATATGTACCTAGGGACGACCCAGACTAATTACAGACGCAATCACTTCTGTAGTTTTCCTATTAAACAGTATAGGCCAGATTACACAAGACAAAGACCTTGATACTGTGTCTAGTAAATGATAGAAGAATGAGAATAATACAGGACACAAGGTAGGTTTGTTTTGTATAAAGATTTAAACAAATAAAGAGGAGAAACCCGAGGCCTGTAAACAGTAAATAAATAATACACAAAGGTCATTTTCAGATACTCGTGAGAAATAAAGAAATAGAAATGAGAGTAGATTGATTGAATGAGGACATCGAATCAGTCTTCCCGGGTTGCTGGACTTCTTACAAATCTTTTCAATGCTTTACAGCGGTACATGGTACAGACTGTTCACATGAAAGAACCCTTTCGAAACTAGCAAGTGTTACAAAAATAACTTAGAAGTTCAGTGTACCTATAGCATATCGACTTCCGCTTATCATCATTTACCTTTGCGCACCTTATGAGGCATGGGAACACCACTGCAACTAATCATCTTACAGGAAGTCTGCACCCAGCACAAACGTGGTCTTACAGGAAGTCTGCACCCAGCACAAACGTGGTCTTACAGGAAGTCTGCACCCAGCACAAATATGGTCTTACAGGAAGTCTGCACCCAGCAGAAACATGGTCTTACAGGAAGTCTGCACCCAGCAGAAACATGGTCTTACAGGAAGTCTGCACCCAGCAGAAACATGGTCTTACAGGAAGTCTGCACCCAGCAGAAACATGGTCTTACAGGAAGTCTGCACCCAGCACAAACATGGTCTTACAGGAAGTCTGCACCCAGCACAAACATGGTCTTACAGGAAGTCTGCACCCAGCACAAACATGGTCTTACAGGAAGTCTGCACCCAGCAGAACCATGGTCTTACAGGAAGTCTGCACCCAGCAGAAACATGGTCTTACAGGAAGTCTGCACCCAGCAGAAAAATGGTCTTACAGGAAGTCTGCACCCAGCAGAAACATGGTCTTACAGGAAGTCTGCACCCAGCAGAAACATGATCTTACAGGAAGTCTGCACGCAGCAGAAACATGATCTTACGGGAAGTCTGCACCCAGCAGAAACATGATCTTACAGGAAGTCTGCACCCAGCAGAAACGTGATCTTACGGGAAGTCTGCACCCAGCAGAAACGTGATCTTACGGGAAGTCTGCACCCAGCAGAAACGTGATCTTACGGGAAGTCTGCACCCAGCACAAACGTGGTCTTACGGGAAGTCTGCACCCAGCACAAACGTGGTCTTACGGGAAGTCTGCACCCAGCACAAACGTGGTCTTACGGGAAGTCTGCACCCAGCACAAACGTGGTCTTACGGGAAGTCTGCACCCAGCAGAAACATGGTCTTACGGGAAGTCTGCACCCAGCAGAAACATGGTCTTACGGGAAGTCTGCACCCAGCACAAACATGGTCTTACGGGAAGTCTGCACCCAGCACAAACATGGTCTTACGGGAAGTCTGCACCCAGCACAAACATGGTCTTACGGGAAGTCTGCACCCAGCACAAACATGGTCTTACGGGAAGTCTGCACCCAGCAGAAACATGGTCTTACGGGAAGTCTGCACCCAGCAGAAACATGGTCTTACACGAAGTCTGCACCCAGCAGAAACATGGTCTTACAGGAAGTCTGCACCCAGCAGAAACATGGTCTTACAGGAAGTCTGCACCCAGCAGAAACATGGTCTTACAGGAAGTCTGCACCCAGCAGAAACATGGTCTTACAGGAAGTCTGCACCCAGCAGAACCATGGTCTTACAGGAAGTCTGCACCCAGCAGAACCATGGTCTTACAGGAAGTCTGCACCCAGCAGAAACATGGTCTTACAGGACGTCTGCACCCAGCAGAAACATGGTCTTACAGGACGTCTGCACCCAGCAGAAACATGGTCTTACAGGAAGTCTGCACCCAGCAGAAACATGGTCTTACAGGAAGTCTGCACCCAGTAGAAACATGGTCTTACAGGAAGTCTGCACCCAGTAGAAACATGGTCTTACAGGAAGTCTGCACCCAGCAGAAACATGGTCTTACAGGAAGTCTGCACCCAGCAGAAACATGGTCTTACAGGAAGTCTGCACCCAGCAGAAACATGGTCTTACAAAAAGTCTGCACCCAGCAGAAACATGGTCTTACAGGAAGTCTGCACCCAGCAGAAACATGGTCTTACAGGAAGTCTGCACCCAGCAGAAACATGGTCTTACAGGAAGTCTGCACCCAGCAGAAACATGGTCTTACAGGAAGCCTGCAGCCAGCAGAAACATGGTCTTACAGAAGTCTGCACCCAGCAGAAACATGGTTTAAAGGAAGTCTGCACCCAGCAGAAACATGGTCTTACAGGAAGTCTGCACCCAGCAGAAACATGGTCTTACAGGACGTCTGCACCCAGCAGAAACATGGTCTTACAGGAAGTCTGCACCCAGCAGAAACATGGTCTTACAGGAAGTCTGCACCCAGCAGAAACATGGTCTTACAGGAAGTCTGCACCCAGCAGAAACATGGTCTTACAGGAAGTCTGCACCCAGCAGAAACATGGTCTTACAGGAAGTCTGCACCCAGCAGAAACATGGTCTTACAGGAGGTCTGCACCCAGCACAAACATGGTCTTACAGGAGGTCTGCATCCAGCAGAAACATGGTCTTACAGGAAGTCTGCACCTAGCAGAAACATGGTCTTACAGGAAGTCTGCACCTAGCAGAAACATGGTCTTACAGGAAGTCTGCACCCAGCAGAAACATGGTCTTACAGGAAGTCTGCACCCAGCAGAAACATGATCTTACAGGAAGTCTGCACGCAGCAGAAACATGATCTTACAGGAAGTCTGCACCCAGCAGAAACGTGATCTTACGGGAAGTCTGCACCCAGCAGAAACGTGATCTTACGGGAAGTCTGCACCCAGCAGAAACGTGGTCTTACGGGAAGTCTGCACCCAGCAGAAACGTGGTCTTACGGGAAGTCTGCACCCAGCACAAACGTGGTCTTACGGGAAGTCTGCACCCAGCACAAACGTGGTCTTACGGGAAGTCTGCACCCAGCAGAAACATGGTCTTACGGGAAGTCTGCACCCAGCACAAACATGGTCTTACGGGAAGTCTGCACCCAGCAGAAACATGGTCTTACGGGAAGTCTGCACCCAGCACAAACATGGTCTTACGGGAAGTCTGCACCCAGCAGAAACATGGTCTTACGGGAAGTCTGCACCCAGCACAAACATGGTCTTACAGGAAGTCTGCACCCAGCAGAAACATGGTCTTACAGGAAGTCTGCACCCAGCAGAAACATGGTCTTACAGGAAGTCTGCACCCAGCAGAAACATGGTCTTACAGGAAGTCTGCACCCAGCAGAAACATGGTCTTACAGGAAGTCTGCACCCAGCAGAAACATGGTCTTACAGGAAGTCTGCACCCAGCAGAAACATGGTCTTACAGGAAGTCTGCACCCAGCAGAAACATGGTCTTACAGGAAGTCTGCACCCAGCAGAACCATGGTCTTACAGGACGTCTGCACCCAGCAGAACCATGGTCTTACAGGACGTCTGCACCCAGCAGAACCATGGTCTTACAGGAAGTCTGCACCCAGCAGAAACATGGTCTTACAGGAAGTCTGCACCCAGCAGAAACATGGTCTTACAAAAAGTCTGCACCCAGCAGAAACATGGTCTTACAAAAAGTCTGCACCCAGCAGAAACATGGTCTTACAGGAAGTCTGCACCCAGCAGAAACATGGTCTTACAGGAAGCCTGCAGCCAGCAGAAACATGGTCTTACAGGAAGTCTGCAGCCAGCAGAAACATGGTTTAAAGGAAGTCTGCACCCAGCAGAAACATGGTCTTACAGGAAGTCTGGACCCAGCAGAAACATGGTCTTACAGGACGTCTGCACCCAGCAGAAATATGGTCTTACAGGAAGTCTGCACCCAGCAGAAACATGGTCTTACAGGAAGTCTGCACCCAGCAGAAACATGGTCTTACAGGAAGTCTGCACCCAGCAGAAACATGGTCTTACAGGAAGTCTGCACCCAGCAGAAACATGGTCTTACAGGAAGTCTGCACCCAGCAGAAACATGGTCTTACAGGAAGTCTGTACCCAGCAGAAACATGGTCTTACAGCGGTAGTTTATGTGGCAATTTTGTCTTACATAATGAGGTTGTCAGCCACCATACACAATCTAATATTAGTCGTCTTGTAAGACATGCCAGAAAATGACATACAGTGAACAAGAATTGGCTTCGTCGCTTAATTGTAACGATGTAATTGTAGAATTTAAGTCCATAACAACAGCTGAGCTATGTCGCACTCTCTAGAACAGGAAGCCGAGAAAATCCCAATCTATTTTGGTCAGTTTGGATTAGTTCATTATCCGGTTAAAGACAAAGGTCATGAATATTGACTGTATCGTTGTATTCCCCTGGTTGCCAATACATAACAAATATAGTATTTTGTCTCATTTTTGTAAGTGTGTATTATTTAAGTTTGTACTTTATTTTTAAAGTAAAGTTTTGTTGTTAATTTTTAAAAATAAAGCATTTTTAATTCTAAAAAATGTATAAGAAAATGTTTACCCTCAACAAATAAATACAATTCCCAACCTTAATGAAGAGTACCACGTGCGTCTGTATATCCAAGAGTGAAATAGCTCCAGGGTTGGTGAAAGAAAGACAAATTAAAGCCTCAGTCTAAGCAGTAATAAGACACAAAATATGTCACATCTAAGTACAGAAATCTCCTTGAATGTCAGGTCAGTGGAAATGTGTCAATATTTGACATTTAGCTAAGATTCTAATATCGGCGTGTGCTTTTACCGTGCAGAAAGTATAACTCAGAAATACAGAACATAACAAGTAAATATTGCATCGTAGAATATGAGAACAAGGTTAATTGCAATAAATCCTTATCCATAATTACAGATCAGTTGCTAAATGTTATCCAACAGATGTGAATTATGGACAAAAAAAACGAATAAACTATAAAATCAGTGAAAACCACAACAAAGACGAAAAAACTGAGTTGCAGACAGTGTTTTTGAGATGATGTCCAGATGACATGACACACACTACTAACATTTCATTAGTAATGTTTCAACTTCTCTACAATTTTATGCTTAGTGTACCAAATGTAAGACTCTTGTTACATTATGTTTAGTGTACTAAATGTAAGACTCGTGTTACTTTGTGTTTAGTGTACTAAATGTAAGACTCGTGTTACATTATGTTTAGTGTACTAAATGTAAGACTCGTGTTACATTATGTTTAGTGTACTAAATGTAAGACTCGTGTTACATTATGTTTAGTGTACTTCTTCTTCTTCGTTCACCCTCAGATGTCAACTTGAATAAGTTCAAAGAAAGCAGTGGTCAGCCTGAGGCTGTTGATATCTCCGTAGATTTTCTCCAGGAATGGTACTGGTGATGGCCATATGCGTTTTTCTGTGTTCCTCATATGTTGGGCACCTTTGAAGCAGATGTTCGGCAGTCATTTTATCAGTGCCACAGTCACACTCATCAGTAGTTCCTATCTTTAATTTATTGAATAGATGGTATCTCAACCTGTTATGACCTGTGCGAAGTCTGAAGATTACCACTTGTTCACTTCTGCTGAGCTGGTAATACGGATCATCTTTTGTGTGGACTGGATGTTTTTCTTCCCACTTGCGCCTGTACCTACGTTTGATAAAACTCTTGGCCTCCTCATAAGTTATATTTGTGTCAAGTTGAGGAAGCTTTCCCCCTTCCTTTGCCAATGTCAGCCTCTTCATTTCCAGGGATGTTGCAGTGAGAAGGGATCCAATGTATCACGACTCTTTTATATTGCTGACATAGTCTGTGAAGTCTCTTAGGTCATGCAATTCAGCGTTACTTTGACTTTTCAGCGTTATAATCACTGACAGCGCATCTGAGAAGATAGCTACTGATCTCTGAGCTTTCTTCTGTCATTAGAATTTCTGATGCAGTGTTTAAGGCATCTGCCTCTGCTCTGAAGTTACTTTTTTTTTTTTTTCGTACGCCCGCTAATACTCGAGGCGAAATCTCAGGTTATTATTTTATGTCTAACCTGACATTGATTTTACATGAGTATCCCTTTTTTCTTGTATAGAGACAGGTGTCCCTCGCCATTCAGGCAAATACTCTCCGATTTCGGAGGTACCCATTACAGCTGGGTCGGCTCAGGAGCCGCCACTCCCTGGTAGACGACACTCCTTCAAATGTCCTCGCCAGGTCTTGAGTTAATCCAGTCCAAATCCCGCTCGACGAAAAATCCTCAAATGCCGTCACCCGGGTTTGATCCTGGATCACCCGGTCGCCAGAGCGGTGTAGTAACCACTACGCTAGCGCGGCTCCCTGAAGTTACTTGAAAATGTCCCTGATGTGACTGCTTGTTTATTGTACTAAATGTAAGACTCGTGTTACATTATGTTTAGTGTACTAAATGTAAGACTCTTGTTACATTATGTTTTGTGTACTAAATATAAGACTCTTGTTACATTATGTTTAGTGTACTAAATATAAGACTCTTATTACATTATGTTTAGTGTACTAAATATAAGATTCTTGTTACATTATGTTTAGTGCACTAAATGTAAGACTCTTGTTATGTTATGTTTAGTATACAAAATGTAAGACTCGTGTTACATTATGTTTCTTCTTCTTCTTCTTCTTCGTACACTCTCAGACGTCCACTTGAATGTTCTCAAAGAAAGCAGTAGTCAGTTTGAGGCTATTTGAATCCCCGTAAAACGTTTCCACGAAAGGAGCTGGCGTCGGCCATATGCACTTTCTCTGTACCACATATAAGGGGCAACTTTGAACATTATGTTTAGTGTACTAAATATAAGACCTGTGTTACATTATGTTTAGTGTACTAAATCTAAGACCTGTGTTACGTTATCTTCAGTGTACTAAAAATAAGACATGTGTTACATTATGTTTTGTGTACTAAATATACGACAATATTAGAAACCTACCGACCAAAATTATTTATAGAATGTGTGATTCCTGTATATACACACAATGGGATTTTCGCCGGTGCTACGGAGTTCGTGCACTGTGCTGAGATCCTCCTTGTGTGATCTAAAGGCGATCGAAGCACTGATGGAGTTGTCCGCGTGAAATGAAGATGGTCCTTAAAACCAGACCACCATTTCTGTTGTTACTGGATTACGACAACAACAACCAACAGAAATGGAAATCATTGGAGTCTAACAAAACAGCTTGGTGATCTTGATTTAAACTCCGCCTAGGCCGGTCCCAAGCCCGGCTGAAAAAGGAGGAGGGCGGCCTGCATGGAGGCCGTAAAGAGGCAGCCCCTCCATTATGCAAAGGCACAACAGGCCAATCACCTGATCATGATTACGCGAACTACAAGAGAGAAAACCGGACTGATTCTAAAGACTCCCACGACAAGCATGGGAAACAAAGAGCCAGGGATCCAGACCCCCAGGACGACCCAGAGTCCGCTGGGAGGACAACATTAGACAATCTTTGAAGGACCGAGGACTAGAATGGAACCAGGCCAGGAGGAAGACAGCCGATAGGATAGTCTGACGCTCTCTCTTTCAAACCTCTACACCTCACGGTAGAAGCGGAACGACTAAGTAAAATCTTGATTTAGCCGATGACGAGATTCTTCTAATCAAACACCAGACTCAATCGCAAGCCAAAATGAGAATATTAGAGGTCATAGAAATGTAGTCTGAATATGTACCCCCCCCCCCCCAACCCCTTCCCCCCCCCCCCCATATTTTGGTAAATAAAAACGCCAAATGATAGCTAGACAGCATGTGGGGGAACACCCGTCCAAGCGGTAAGTCATATATATATATATATATATATATATATATATTTAATATATATATATATATATATATATATATATATATATATATATATATATATATATATATATATATATATATATATACACACACACACACACGATATCTTGACAGCAACATAGTCAATGTGGGGGGACACGACAGCAATGTCGAAATAAGAATATCGAAGGCAAGAGGAACTTTAACTGCACTGTGAAAATAAATCAAAAGAAAATAAGTCCCTCGCGAAAATAATAATCTTCAACTCAAATGTCAAGACAGTCCTATTGTATGGTTCTGAAATTTGGAGAACAAGAAAATCGACAAACAGGAAGTCGCAGACTTTCATAAATGGGTGCTTGCGGAGAATTGAAGGATTCGAATGGTATGACAATATTACCAATGTGGAATTGATGGATAGAAACAGACGAATACCAGTGGAACTAAAGATTGAGGGAAAGACGTTGGTGATGGATATGACAGACTGAGGAAAGAGGAGATGGATATGACAGACTGAGGAAAGAGGTGATGGATATGACAGACTGAGGAAAGAGTTGATAGCATTACAAGGGGGTCCTTATTCTGGAACTCCCAGAGTTTAAGACATAATAGACATAAAAATACACGGAAATGGGAATTGGAGAGAGACTAGACAGGGATAGAGAACTGGTAGAAATATCTATAGTGGATGGCACAGAACAGAAAGTCTTAGCGTAAACTTGTTGAAGGTATAATGTTGAACAAGGAGTTGAAGGGATAATGTTGATAATGAGTAGTTGTAGAATTGTATCGATAATAGTAGTAATGTAATAGTAGTATTGGTAATGTAGTAGTAGGTCGTAGGTATGGTAGTAGTAGAAATGTATCGATAATGGTAGCAATAGTAGTAATGTATTGATAATAATAGTAGTAGTAATGTATCAGTAGTAGAGGTAGTGGTAGAAGTAGCAGCAGTAGTAGTTGTAGTGGTAGAAAAACATCAAAAATAGCAGAAGTTAGTAGTAGTTGTAGTTAATAGTAGTTGGTAGTAGTAGTGGTAGTAGTAGTACCAGTAGTAGTAGTAATGTACCGATAATAATATTAGTAGTAGGATCCCGTTACACGCTCATTGAGGCATATTGGGACTATGGTGTTAGGTCCATATTTTCTTCACTATGCAACACACTAGGGGTGATGTGGTCAGCATCATGCAGGCCGCCTTAACCTTCCCAGAGTTGCTCTGGTACCCAATTCATGAGGCTGGGTCGACCCCGGAGCAGTTTGCGGTCTAAAAATATTCCCTCCTCTACTGGGGTTGGAACCAGCTAGTGCACTAACCACTGCGCTACCGCTGCTCCCAATATTAGTAGTAGTGTATCTATAATAATAGTAGTAATAATGTACTAGTAGTAATAGTAGTAGTATAAGTAATAGTAGTACAATAACAGTAGAAGTAGCAGCAGTGGTAGTTGTGGAAATTCATCAACAATAGTAGAAGTTTGTAGTAGTAGTTAATAGTGGTTGGTAGTAGCAGTAGGAGTCGTAGTAGCTTTAGTAGTAGTTAATAGTGGTTGGTAGTAGCAGTAGGAGTCGTAGTAGCTTTAGTAGTAGTTAATAGTGGTTGGTGGTAGCAGTAGGAGTCGTAGTAACTTTAGTAGTAGTTAATAGTGGTTGGTGGTAGCAGTAGGAGTCGTAGTAGCTTTAGTAGTAGTTAATAGTGGTTGGTGGTAGCAGTAGGAGTCGTAGTAACTTTAGTAGTAGTTAATAGTGGTTGGTGGTAGCAGTAGGAGTCGTAGTAGCTTTAGTAGTAGTTAATAGTGGTTGGTAGTAGCAGTAGGAGTCGTAGTAGCTTTAGTAGTAGTTAATAGTGGTTGGTGGTAGCAGTAGGAGTCGTAGTAGCTTTAGTAGTAGTTAATAGTGGTTGGTAGTAGCAGTAGGAGGTAGTAGCGTAATAAGTGGTTGGTAGTAGCAGTAGTAGCGTTTTAGTAGTAGTTAATAGTGGTTGATGGTAGCTTTAGTAGTAGTTTTATATCAGTAGGAGTCGTAGTAGCTTTAGTAGTAGTTCCTAGTGGTTGGTAGTGGTGGTAGCAGTAGGAGTCGTAGTAGCTTTAGTAGTAGTTAATAGTGGTTGGTAGTAGCAGTAGGAGTCGTAGTAGCTTTAGTAGTAGTTAATAGTGGTTGGTAGTAGCAGTAGGAGTCGTAGTAGCTTTAGTAGTAGTTAATAGTGGTTGGTGGTAGCAGTAGGAGTCGTAGTAGCTTTAGTAGTAGTTAATAGTGGTTGGTAGTAGCAGTAGGAGTCGTAGTAGCTTTAGTAGTAGTTAATAGTGGTTGGTAGTAGCAGTAGGAGTCGTAGTAGCTTTAGTAGTAGTTAATAGTGGTTGGTAGTAGCAGTAGGAGTCGTAGTAGCTTTAGTAGTAGTTAATAGTGGTTGGTAGTAGCAGTAGGAGTCGTAGTAGCTTTAGTAGTAGTTAATAGTGGTTGGTGGTAGCAGTAGGAGTCGTAGTAACTTTAGTAGTAGTTAATAGTGGTTGGTAGTAGCAGTAGGAGTCGTAGTAGCTTTAGTAGTAGTTAATAGTGGTTGGTAGTAGCAGTAGGAGTCGTAGTAGCTTTAGTAGTAGTTAATAGTGGTTGGTAGTAGCAGTAGGAGTCGTAGTAGGAGTCGTAGTAGCTTTAGTAGTAGCTTTAGTAGTAGTTAATAGTGGTTGGTGGTAGCAGTAGGAGTCGTAGTAGCTTTAGTAGTAGTTAATAGTGGTTGGTAGTAGCAGTAGGAGTCGTAGTAGCTTTAGTAGTAGTAGTAGTAATGATAGGAGAAGTGGTAGAAAAGTATCAATAACAGAAGTAGTAATTCGTAGCAATAGTAATAATAGTAGTAGTTGTAGTAGTAGCAGCAGCAGTCGTAACCTGTTTTATTTATGATATTGCTAGTGTTCTGATTTGTAAGAAAAACACTACTTTTGAAAGAATTATTATCAAAAATGTTGTAATTATTTGTCCCCTATTCCTGGACTTAAAGAGTTTATCAAGTTACAATTATCATATCAAAAGCTGAAGCCACAAAATAAAAACTTTCTATTGATATTTTCATTTTTTTTTTTTTAAATCTTCGTCGACAGTTCCTATAATATTTCTATTTTACATTGATTTTGTTTGTTTCTTTGTTTTTTTAAAAGTTTTTAAGCATCTTGTTTCAAATATATGCGAGTGTAGGTTATATTTAGTTATGTCGCTGTACAGAACCGTTGAACTCAATTTCATGTCACTTAATGTTGGTAAATGAATTACAGTACTATTGCTAATATGAAATATGTGTATGCACCTTTGTTCGCTTATCTCGTCTGTATGTATATCTTGGTCTTTTTTTTTTCTCCTTTGTTCGTCCTGACAAGGACGTTGGTTGCGTAGTGTCCGTGTACAGCAAATCCGCGATATCTGCGCCTTTCGGCCGAAACATCCGACTTCAGCACATCATTTTTGGGACCGGGTTAGCCTTCCCTCTTCGATCCCTACTCACTCAGCCAGACTGCAGTGATGCAGCCTGTTTCCAGGACCACCACTTGGAGGTGGAGTAGGGTCTTGGTCAGCTCTGGTTCGCTGACCCTGACGCTTGCAGTCTAGTTATGGGTCGCTGACTGTATTCCTCACTGTTGACGCGTCTTAAGTCCCATATCTTGGTCTGATTTCTGTTGCATTAGATGCTATGTTCATGCAATTTCTCCTACAGTATTTGTACTTTTATACAGTTGCACGTGCGTGCGGTGTTATAATGTACATACTATTCTTCTTTATCATTATATCGAAAGACATTAGTTGCGAGAAGCAAAAACATGTCTAATTGTCGCCATATATTCCCGACTCTGAATAGCACATCTAGGTCCCCCAACAACGCGTAAAGGCAACAGCAGAAGAGAAGAAAAGACATGTATATGTCGATTACTTAAGACCTCCGATATTTTCCCCATAAAAATTATTTATTCCTTGCTTGTTTTTGTTACAAGTCGTTTATGTTTACGTAAATCGTGTGTTCACGAGATCTAAAGATTTGTTAACTTATATTTTAAATGTTTACAGCACTCCCCATATATTATTTCGAAATATGCGTAACCTAGACATCCCAATAATGCTTGTAGTTTTGCAATACTCATTTTGAACATTGAAGTTGTTGCAACATCCAACGTCTACACAGCTCCAATTATATCTGTCAGGTTTGTCGCACAACACAGAATACCAATACCACCAATTTACACAACCACAAACAGTGGCGTAGTTAACATATACAAGACATATACAAGACTTGCACATTAAGTAGGCTGGCTACCTTTCTCTAATTAATAATAACTCAGACCTAAAGATCTTTTCTATTTGGACATGCGCCCCAATATAACCGACTAGGTTGAACGCCAAAACGAGGCAACATTTTATTCTATTAAAATACCTTTCTAAATTTATGAAAATACTTACTTACTTACTTAGTCGTTCCCCTTCTACCGTGAGGTGTAGAGGTTTGGAAGAGAGAGCGCCAGACTATTCTATCAGCTGTCTTCTTCCTGGCCTGGTTCCATTCTAGTCCTCGGCCCTTCAAAGATTGTCTAATGTTGTCCTCCCAGCGGACTCTGGGTCGTCCTGGGGGTCTGGATCCCTGGCTCTTTGTTTCCCATGCTTGTCGTGATAGCCGATCTTCTCCCATTCTGCAGACATGGCCAAACCATCTTAGTTGGGACTGTTCTTTTTGGGTCTGCAGCGGGTGGGATTTTAGGCCTTGACGTATCGTCTGGTTGCGGACCATGTCTCTTCTTGTTACTTCAACCACCTTCCTCAGATACCTCATTTCTGAGGTTTGGATCTGGCTTTTGTGGGTTGTAGTCATTGCCCATGACTCGCATCCATATGTCAAGACTGGGACATAGGTGGAGCGGTATACAGCCATCTTCGTTTTCTTACCAACCTCTTTCTTGCTGAGAAATCCTCGATTTATGGCCTGATAAAGTCTCCCAGCCGCTGCTTTTCGAGTGGCCATCTCTTCTTTGATGCCTCCCTTTTGGTCTATAATAGCTCCGAGATATTTAAAGTGGTCGACCTGCTCCAGGACCTGTTCTCCCAACTTAATCTGATGTTTTCTTTCTTCTCGTGATATCACCATGGATTTTGTTTTAGAGCTGCTTATGACCATTCCTCTCTTCTCCAGCTCTTCCTTCCAGACTTGCAGGTTGGATTGGAGATGTGTCTCTGATTTAGCAATCCGGACAACATCATCAGCAAATGCTAGCTCTGAAATACAGACCTGTCTCATCTTCCAGTACCCCACTGAATACTTTCTTGTTCTCTCCTTACATGCCTTGATGACATCGTCCATGAGGAGTATGAAAAGATAAGGTGACAGGATATCGCCTTGTCTTACACCAGTGGTGGTCCTGAACTCTTTTGACTTATAGTTTGCTGTCCTCACATAATTTCTGCAAGACTTGTAGAAGCTCTGTATAGCATGAATCAGAGGTGCTGGAATGTTCTTCCTTGCCAAACAGTCCCAAAGTTTGCTCCAGGGTAAATTTATGAAAATGATTATTAAAATGTGCAGTTTTGTAACTTCAATATGGAGTTGTTTGGTTTAAATTTTTCGCAGGTGTTTATACTAAAATTTAAAGAAATGTGCATATGAAGATTTTACACGAATGTAATAAAGTTAATAACATCAAATGGAAGATGCATCTCAGAAGTGAAGAGCAGAATAGCCCAAGCAAAAACAAAATTCAATAAAATCAAAAGTATTTTATGAAGTATTTCGTTGTCAATAGAAGTAAGAAAGGGAGTTCTTCAGTGTTATTAATAACCACAGAGGAGTGAATCATGGACAGTTAGTAAACAAGTAGGAAAAGCATAAGAGGCCACAGAGATGTGGTTTTACGCAGAAATGTTAAAAATACCAAGGACAGCCAAATAGAGTAATGAGGATGTCCTGAAAGAGGCCAACTCACAAAGGCAGCTTATTCCTCCTGTTAGAAAGAAGCATCTCACCTTTTTTGGGCATGTTATGAGAAAAAAGACAGCTGGAACGTTTCGTAACAACAGGAAAGATTGAAGGAAAAAGAGATAGAAGAAGACAACAGAGAGCAGATACTGGACAATCTTACGTCATGACATGGAAAGAAATCAACAGAAGTGATCAATAGTACCGGAGACAGGAAGTTGTGGAGAGACCGGATCTCCTACGCCACAAGACATGGTACTTAAAGAAGACATGGTTGTAATAAAAAAAAAAATAGTATAAAAATAAATAATTTAAACATTCATGAAGTGTAGACAATGGAGAAATAAATAAACCAACACAGTTTTGTCTTTCTTGTCACAATGCTTTGAACTTTGCCATTGTATTATTTCATAAAAATATCCAGTTTTCTTATCATGAATTGACAGAAAATATGAAAAAATCACAAGTAAAAAATTACTTAAAATGACACCGGGCAAACTTGATTGGCAAACATGAAACTTGAGGAAGTGTGAATCTTGTGACTGAATGAGTTATTTTGGTGGAGTTCTGATAGTTTAAAAATTATTGTATGGTCAGAGTTACTGTTAGATGAAAAAGATGGGTGAGAATTATGATAGACCGATAGTTATGGGGCGAGAGATGACAGTGTAAAAATTATTGTATGGTGAGAGTTATTGTTAGATGTGTGGTACAGATGGGTGAGAATTATGATAGATTGATAGTTATGGGGTGAGAATTGTGATATACTGATAGTTGTGGGGTGAGAATTGTGATAGACTGATAGTTATGGGGTGAGAATTGTGATAGTGTAAAAATTATTGTATGGTGAGTTATTGTGAGATAAGTGGAATAGATGGGTGAGAACTGTGATATACTGTTAGTTATGGGGTGAGAATTGTGATAGACTGATAGTTATATGGTGAGAATTGTGATAGATTGATGGTTATAGAGTGAGAATTATGATCGACTGAAGGTTATAGAGTGAGAATTGTGATATACTGATAGTTATGTGGTGAGAATTGTGACAGTGTAAAAATTATTGTATAGGGAGAGTTATTGAAAGATGAGTGGTATAGAAGAGTAAGAATGATGATAGATTGATAGTTATAGAGAGAGAGAAGATAGTGTAAAAATTATTGTACGGTGAGAGTTGTCGTGAGTAAGTGGTATAGATGGGTGAGAATTTATGATATGTTGATAAGCATAGTTCAGTTTGATGTAAAAGTCCGTTTCTAGTTTTAAAAGGTGTATTCATTCACTCATATCCGACTAATTTATCTGAAACAAACGTCACAATAATGAGAATTATCTGTTCATTTTGTTACATAAATGCTTTGTCACATCAACATTACAGAGCAACGTAAGATCCTGCCTGTTCAACAACATGACGTCAAAGCAGGCTTCAATATTAGATGTCTTATGTGACGTCATTTTATTGGCCATGTTAAATTTCATTTTGTTTCTGGAAATTAACAAAATAAAAACTAACTAGTGACATGACAGCTATTTCTCCATGTTATGGCATTTGTTTCATGCATGTTCAAAAGATACACCTGACGATATAACAATTTAAAAATAGGAAGTGACCATACAGTCACTTGGTAGAGTGAGAGTAATGATAGCGTCAAATGTATTGTGTGGTGTGAGTTATTGTAAGATGAGAAGTTATAGCTCAGTGAGAATGATGATAGATTGATAATTGTAATATAGTGGCAGTTATGGCAGCGTAAAAATTATTGTTAGGTGGAAGTTATTGTAACATGAGAAGTTATAGCTCAGTTAGAATGATGATAGATTGATAATTGTAATATAGGCTATTGACAGTTATGGCAAGAGTGCGCATGCAGGATTCACTGCTAGCCCTTGAAAGTTGGTCAAAAAAGTGGTTGCTCAAAATAAATGAACAAAAAACTACACACACTATTTTTACCTTGTCAAATAAACCACAGCAAGCAAAGCTGCAATTAAATGGACAGGCAGTACGAGGAGATGAAACACCAACATACTTAGGAATCACACTAGACCGCCGAATGACATGGAAATCACAGATTAACAAAATACAGCTAAGGGCAAAACTTCGCATGGCCATCATGAAAAAGTTAGCAGGTACCACATGGGGTGCTGATGAGAATATCCTCAAAAAGCTGTACACAGGCAGAGTCAGACCTGCTATGGAATATGGCATCACAGCTTGGTCGACGGCAGCAAAGTCAAATTTTGACAGAGTAAACAGACTCCAAAACCAAGCAGCACGTATTATAACAGGGGCCCTAAAGTCTACACAAATCAACCATATGGAAAACATCACAGGGCTACAGTCAATGGAGGATAGACGTGACAGCAGAGTCTTAAAACAAGCTGAAAAATTTAAGAGGCTCGAAGGACACCCCATGTACCAAAGAATGAATAGGCTAGGAAGAGGCAGGCTCAAGCGAACTAACTTTGTCGCCCAAGCAAAAGAAAAAATTAACAATAATACCATACTAGCTAGCTCAGTTGCAAAGAAAAATCCCAACAAGCTCAACTATCCCACTGTGGAAAATAAGATGCTTTCCTGAGTTAAAATCTGATATTCCAGGCATTGAAGGTAAGGGAACACAGACAGAAACACAAAGAAAGTGTATAGCAACCAAGTATATTGACCAAACATTTCCAGCGAAGCTTTGGACACATGCATATACTGATGGTTCGGCAACAAATGCAGTTGAAAATGGGGGTGCCGGCATCCTCATAAAATTAAAGAATAGAATTCACTCTATGGCAATTGCCACTGGAAAATACTGCAACAACTTCTGTGCTGAAGCAGAAGCCCTGAAACAGGCAGCTGAAACTCTTATTGAATGCAAAGCACAGGCAGAAAAACAGATAGTAATCTTTTCAGGTGCCCTCTCAATAATATCAGCGTTGAAGAGCCACCAAACTAAAGGATTGAAAGATCTGATAATCTCCCTTGAAAGACTGGCCGAATGCTTCAAGAAGTGCACTATCCAGTGGATACCAGCCCATTGCAACATACCAGGAAATGAAGAGGCAGATAGACTTGCTAAAGAAGGAGGTGCCTTACAGCAAAATGATATAGAGACAACTTACGCAACGGCAAAGACCACTATAAAGGCTACATTCAAGTCCAAATGGGAAAGAGAGCACCCGGGACATTTGAAAAATGACGCATATCATCAACTATCCAGAAAAGAACAGGTCATCATTTTTCGACTACGCACTGGGCACAACAGATTGAGATACCATCTGTACCACAAATACAAAATTGGTGCAACAGATCTCTGCACCTGCGGTACCAGCCCGATGACAGTCGAACACCTGCTGCAGTACTGCCCAACCTACAATAATGAACGGGGTAGCATATGGCAACAACCCACTTCTGTCAACGAAAAACTGTTTGGAGATGTCGGGAACCTTGAGTTGACTGCTGCCTTTATTAGAGTCATAAATGTGGAAGTCTGAAGGCGAACGAGGAAGAAGAAGAAGAAGAAGTAAGGTGAGAAGTTACAGCTGTGCAAGAGCTATGGCAGTTTGACTGTAATGGTATAGTAAGAGTTACGATAAGGTGAAGGCTGAGCACTGTGATAATTATGGTAAGGTTAGTTATGGTAAGGTGACAATTATTGTGAGTTATGGCAGGGCGAGAGTTGCGATAAAGTCAGAGTTATGGTTGTGTGATAGTTATCGTAAGGTGAGATGTTTGGTAGGGTGATAGCTGTTGTAACAGTTATGGCCAGATGAAAGTTATCAGAAGGTGAGAGCAGAGCCGGTTTATTGATACTGAGATTATTGCGACTTCTGTTTTTTCGCCCAAAAGTCAAGGGGCCATAATTGACAAATCTGTTTTTTTTTTCCGTTTTATATGTGCCGTTAAAATCTCAGTGAATTTTGTACCTTAAATTATGTTACATACTTACTTAGTCATTCCTCTTCTACTCTGGGGAGAGAGCATCTTACTATCCTATCGACTGTCTTCCTCCTGACCTGGTTCCAATCTAGTTCTCGGTCCTTCAGAGATTGTCTAATGGTGTCCTCCCATCGAACCCAGGCTCTGGATTTCCCATATATGTCGTGGTAGCTGATCTTCTTCCATTTTTAATTTATTTTTTTTTTTAAAGATTATTTACATGTATATATCGAATACGTTTATTTATTTTTTGCAATTATCCGAATTTGAACGGAATTGCACGTGACAAAAAAATAGGCAGTATCTTCCAGAAGGACACTGTGAAGAGTACAGATCACGAAAACGTTAAATTAAGGTTTTCACGAATGCAGTGATGACATCCACTAAATGAAGAGAAATAATCCACTTAACATATTATTTTTTAACACGTTTATTCATACTCTCACTAATTCATTTTGTCAAAAGTGTGAACAGTTGTATGTTTGTTCAAATATATTCGATGTTATTAATAGCGATGCATAAAACCACAAAACAGACACTTATAATTTAAATAAAAGGGTGGGAGAAAAAGCAACAACAACAACAACAAAAAAAGCAGATTCACTATCCGTTCCCAAGTACAATACTTCAAGAAGCTGCAGATTTGGGCACATGAATTAGAAATACTGATGTATATTTTTGCTGAAGAAGAGAATTCTTCTCTGAAAGTGATTGGATTACATTTTACTAAGGTAAAAAAAACAAAAACAAACACATAAAGATGTCCCAAATGTGACTGCTACGCTAAAACTGGTAATCTCCAAAAGAACGTTGCAATTCATTAAGCACAGAACATGAGAGAGTTATTTCTAAGATACTCATATTCGTGCGGAACGAATTTCTTTTGGAGATTACCCGGTACCTTAAAATTGTTATTGTGAAAGCCAGATTAAGAAACTTCAATAGAATGAAGGTTTATATACTTTTACCAACGACGAGTCAAGAACATCTTAATGGATTGGTACAAATGGTAAATTACTGTTAAGAGAGAATGTGTCCATCTCTTGGATATTGAAAAAAAAAAATAGAGATTCTACAATAGGACACAACCGGTAGAAATAACATATTATGTTTAACAACTTATCAAATTACTGTAGTAGGTTTATACTATAAATTTATCAATATTTTGTTGTTAAATGTACATTTTATAACAACAGATAACACAGACACTGTAACGTGCAGATGTGGTCAAACTACTAAGTTGTGAATTTTAACTTTTGGAGCCGGTTACTTTTTAGAAACAGAAGCCCCGAGTTTTACGTTTTGGCGGGGGCCCTAAATATATCCTAAACCGGCTCTGAATGAGCTATACAAAGTTAAGATTTATGGTAGGGTGTGAGTTAAGGCTAGAAGAGAGTTGTGGTATAGTGATTGTTACGGCAAGGTGACAGTAAGATAAGGCGAGAGTTATGGTATGGTTATTGTTGTTGTTACATGAAAGTTACGATAGAGTAAGAGGTGTGCCAGAAGCTGAGTTATGTCAAGTTGAGTTATGGTTGAGTAAGATGTTTGGCTGTAACTATGCAGAATGAGTTATGTTACGTTGAGTAAGGTGTTTGGATGTAACTATACAGAATGAGTTATGTCACGTTGAGTAAGATGTTTGGCTGTAACTATGCAGAATGAGTTATGTTACGTTGAGTAAGGTGTTTGGATGTAACTATACAGAATGAGTTATGTCACGTTGAGTAAGATGTTTGGCTGTAACTATACAGAATGAGTTATGTCACGTTGAGTAAGAATGTTTGGCTGTAACTATACAGAATGATTTATGTCACGTTGAGTAAGATGTTTGGCTGTAACTATACAGAATGAGTTATGTCACGTTGAGTAAGGTGTTTGGATGTAACTATACAGAAGGAGAAACGTTAGATGAAAAAAAAACACACAAAAAAAAGGATTTGCAGATCTTACAGCTGTCGTTGGCATGTTATAGTTTTGGCAACAATGCAGTTAATATGATAGGGGTATTTAAAAAAGCGTGGCAAAGAATGAGATAAAGGAAGAGAAAATATAGTAGAAAAGTTGTAAATTTATACACACTATACAATATCGTAACAGAAATAATGTAGCACAGATGAACCAAAACTACACAATAAAATATATAAAAATATACAGGTTCCACAACACATTTAAAATTCTTAAAAAGAAGGTAAATGTTTCACATTTGTAATGTGGCTTATGCTGGGGTAAAAGTTAAGCAACAGTGTATAACAATGGATGCGGAAGCTAACATGTGTAATAGAACGATGGTTCTATGGTATAATTGTCTAATGCAGTGGTATTCAACCTGGGGTACGCGTATCCCTTGGGGTACGAGAAGACATCTAATGGGGGTAAGTGAAAAAAAAGTCTGCCAATGCAATGTATAGGTAAATTTAATACTTGGAATTATGCACTAATAATCCTGGGGTACATAGTTAAAGATAAATTATATCTGAGGGTACGCGAACACAAAAGGTTGAATACCACTGGTCTAATGTATCAAAGTATACACGTTTAGCCAGAACTGTAACTATCTATTACGCCCAATGTTATTACACGTGTGAGCCAACGATCTACAGCTAAGCTATAGCTGCTACGTGACAATAATATATTAAAATTAATGAGCGACATGAAATTTACAAATCCTATCTATCACAATACACTTCGAGAGACCGTATAAGTTATAATAAACATTAACATGTGTTAACAAGACTAATAAAATAAAAACTAGACACACGACTTTAACTAATCACCAATATGGAATTCTCCATCCGCTGCCTGATGACAACATACCTGATCTAAATGCCCTGTTGTCATGAAATGTACTGTATATTCCGTGAATGTCACCTTCCGCATGTCAGAATTATATCGATTATTAATAAAGTTATTAATTGTATCTAAAAGACTATTACCGGTGTCAAGAATCTCCAATCATCTTCAGAAACTCGTCTGGTATAGAGGTTCCAATGTTCATGAATAATCCCTTGAGAACCGTCACTTCTTTGCTGAGCAAGTCAACCTTCTTCTGCAGTTGTTCATTTTGTTCAACCAAGTTCCGAACTCGTCCTTCTGTTTCTCTCTGTTTTTCTTTGGCCTTTGCACGACTTTTCCTCACAGCGACGTTGTTGCGGGCTCGTTTCTCAACGTACTCTTGTGTTCCTTTCTCAACATGACGACGTCTGGATTTTGTTGAGTAGGGAGCAGTTGAATCATGAGGGCGGCGGCCACGTGTGGAGGATGACGGTCCTGGGGTGCCAGGACTGGACACTGAATAAACAGTGGAAGCTGGTGAAGGGAGTGATGTGGTGGGTGACGTAACAAAAGGAAATGAAGTAACATCCGAAACTCCCATTTGTGCTGACTGTTGACAAGATGAAAGTCCATATTCTTCCCGCTTCAAACCAAAACTTGATGTATCTGATGGTTTGAAAGAGTAATGTTCCCTTTTGAGGTTGCTACAGCTCGGCCACTGGAAGCTTGTGCTAGGAGCTTCAGCTCCTGGAGATGTGAGCTGACTGAACTCTGGCATGTGATGAGATGTGGCAACGCTGTCGTCACTGTAGTAGCTCGTCACGTCTGATTGTTCGGGGCTCTGTCCAGGCTCAAGAAAGTTGACCACAGGCGGAGGTAGCACTGACCCTTCACCCGGGTATTTCTCCTCGTGAACAACGGCAGTTGCGTCCAGTACCACTTGAGGTAGAGACTGGTGTTCAGAGTAATCTGGGGAAATGTGAGTATAAATGTTGATTCTAGGATTGACAATGTTTGGAGTCATGTAATCACTGAAGTTTAATGCACGTTCAAGAACGGGATCAAGAATGTTTAGTGGAGCACAATCCACCGAATCCACATAAAACTTCTTAGAAGCCAGCTCACCTTTATTAGTGCCGAAGAATGTCTGCAAGTCCAACTCCGAGAGTTGAAGCGAATCCATCAACTCACCAACGCTCGGGCATTTCTGTCCTCGAGAAGTCAGATCTTCAAATGAAGAATTATAGGCTGGTGTAATCGGCTCTATCTTGGCGGTTGAAATAAACACGTGCACAACAACGGCAACTATCCTTTTGTTTAAAAAACAATATACAAGACTACTGGTTTACTGTTTCGGTGATGAAGTTTTTAAATATTGCTATTCTACTTGTTCAACTCTTCGGGGTTCCAAATGCTTATGTCGGGTTTCCAGTGCGGAAAATGCATTTTATACATCAAGGGTAACCTCTGACGTAGTTAGGTGATTGTATTCATACGCACAGCACATCCGGCCAAATTTATCATTAATTTCTTGTAAGCACTAAAATGGGTTGTATTGCAGAATATTTGTTATATTTATTTTTTAAATATGCAATGTATGCGTGTGTACTGTAATCTTATTTTAATTGTTGTAATGAAAGATTTCTATGATTGCCAATTAAAAAAATATCGCGGAAGATCAGGAAAATACTAGTAGTTATGGAGCCGCTAAAAATAAGCAAAGACGTCATTACGTTAAAATGTCATTGGACCAGCCGGTTATGACGCAAAATACGTCCTTGACTTACTTGGGAACCTCTCTGGACAATATTGGCTCTAATGTATGGGGAACTTCGTTACTAAATTTAGAATAATTGTCGCCGCCTGGTGTTGTCTAAATCTTGTGCCTGTAATGTTTAAAATTTCAGATTACAATATATGTCTGTTTCTTTTACACCGAAAACAGACTGCAAATATTTTTTTTCATTAACATAATTTCAATGTTATTGATTTTCTCTGCGGTACAATGTTAAGGGGGAAGAACCATTGGGGAAGTAGATACGATTGCATCAGAGTTTAATTTTACCTATGAAAGATGGCAGAGGTACGACGAAACTGGTCGAATAACTGAGAGAATAGTGCCGATGAGAATTTTACCTGATTTTCACATCAGTGCTTTCAAGATTTTAAACAAAAACTATTTAGTCACTGCGAGACTCATTGGCCGTTGGCCTTTCTGTTTGAGTGAGTATTTGTAGAATGGTTAAGAAATCTTTCTCAAGCAGATCAGCTGACTTTTATGTTACTCTGCTTAAGTTGCGCAATATGCCGGAAAGAAAAACTAAGCTTTCCTACCAAGGATTTTACCCCTACTAAATAATTTGCAATGTTATAAAGTGCGCCATTTTAATTTTGTTTTTCTTTTTTAACTCTGACTGTGGCATCAACCCTAGAAGAGTTTATATTTTACTACATAAGTTCTTGTTTTAGAGATAAACTGAGTTGATGGTAAGCATTGTTTTGAAGTGGGCCTAGCTGATTCCACCCAACATTTTCCACTTTAGTGGACTTTCTTTATATCTTGTATGGCAACATGAAGTACAGACATAAATATCCAAGGGTAAAACATTAATACAGTGCAAACCACTCGATATCTAGGAATGACATTGGACCAACAGCTAAACTGGAATAAACACATAGATAAACTAGTGGAGTCTTGCAGAGGATTGACTAACTTATCAGATATTTGAAAGGTAATGCAAGAAAAGATGAGATAGAATGTTAGTATCAAGATATACGTTTGTATGTTAACAAGGTTTAGCATGTATGTGATAATAAATATGAGGTATTAGTGGCAGGTGTTTTTCAAAAATGGCTTCGTTTATATTATATAATAAAATGTATAGGCTACATAATTTCCAAAGATTATGGACATTTCGAATGTCATGTTTGGAATAATTATTGTTTCATGGAAACAAACTGTGACCTAGCACATTTCAAGAGAGTTGTTACATTTCTCCATTTCTGGTGATTGTTTTGTTTGCTGGTTGAAAATATTGCTACCTCACTTTTTAGTATTTTCAAAAGCAAGCATGGTAACTTTTTTTTTTTTGAGGTCAAAAGCATTTAGAGATCTAAAGAGTTAACACTAAAGGCCAATTAAAGTTTGTTAAATGAATCTTGCTGTTTGGACCACAAACTAGGAAAGCAACACGTTATGATAATAGCAAGCTTTTATTTATAACTTCATGAAAAAACATAACTGATTCCTATCGCCAGATATCATTAACAATATCAACCCACGACAGAAGACATATCATATATTCACAGAAAGGGTATGACGAGAAACTGAAACAACATACTTTACACAAAACCAGTGTGCAGTTTTACTAGATAAGATGTGCCAGGGAATTCACAAGGTAAAGGATGAGGAAGCAACATCTGGGGTAGAGACCAACTGGTAGAGTGTCAACATGATGGGCTATATCTGGAACTAAGTGCTCCAGGAAAGAGGGCACTGGATGCAGTGGTTGACATCCTGTGCCTGTTGCAGGAAGGTTATGGAAAACCAGAGGCTAGGAGGGCACTAGATGCAGTGGTTGACATCCTGTGCCTCTTGCAGGAAGGTTACGGAAAACCAGAGGCTAGGGAAGCAGTCCCAAACAAATGCATGCTGAAGATGGATGCACTGGGGCGCAAGGCGCACAACAAAGTGCAACGAAAACCGCTTTGAGATGACAGATACAAATATGACTCAACGAGATGGTGCTTGACCCAAGGAGACCCGCCAGGTGGGAAGAGTGCCTGACCCTTTGCCTTGACGGGGTCCACTCAAAGCTACTGGTGGTCACCTATCTCCGCAAAGGAGTAGCATATGGCAACAACCGTCTTCACTCCACAAAAAACTGTTTGGAGATGTCGGGAACCTTGAGTTGACTACTGCCTTTATTAGAGTCATTTATGTGGAAGTCTGAAGGTGAATGAGGAAGAAGAAGAAAAAGAAAGGTAATGGATGGGGTGCAAGTACTAAGATAATGCTCACTTTTTATAAATCTTTTATTAGAGGGAAAATAGATTATGAAAGTATAATATATGACACTGCTGCACACAGTAACAAGATTAAATTAGACAGAATTCAGCATCAGGCTTTATGCACAATAGCAGGTGCAATCAGATCAACATCAATGTGAGCTATAGAGTTGGCTTTAGGAATTCTACCCTTAGAATTATGGAGAAAGGAGTTAAGACTAAATTACATGAACAGAGTTATTTTAGATAAGTCTCACCCAGCACATACAGCTTTTACCAGATGCCAACTAACAACTCAGGCCAATCCAATGAATACCGCTAGATACCCTACAGAATGGAAGTGTAGGGAGGAAATTGTCCATCTGGGTACTTTAATTACATCAATTAATAACAGTTGTGAATACAAGCCAGTGATTCCACCCTGGGAGATCAAGAAACCAGACATGGACGACCACCTTGCAGAAATACTTAAGAAAACAAATAACATAGAAAATATTAAAAACACAGCCAATAAATATATACAACAACTATCAAAAAACAGCATTACTGTGTACACAGATGGATCCAAGGGAGAGGATGGCAAATTGAAGATAGGAATATATATTCCAATATGGAAAATGACAAAAGAATATCTTCTTCTCTTCTTCTTCTTCCGTCCTTAGCCACCGACCGTCAAAGCAGTCAGTGGCTATTACGCCTAGTGGCGTCTTAGGGCAACAGCAGATAGGTTTTGGCAAAAGAATATAGTATCACGGAAAATACATCCATTTCACTGCAGAGATGGTGGCAATACCAAAAGCACTAGAAATATTCTCTATTAACCCTCCCAAGAAACTAACAGTTTTAACTTACTCTCTTTCAACAATTCAAGCACTTAGAAACTTACGAGAATGTAGTAGACCTGATATAGCAGAGGAGATATTTCTGGCTACTACATACTTATATTCCAGAGGATGCTCAATCTTAATTGCTTGGATACCTTCTCATGTTGGCATAGAGGGAAATGAAAAGGCAGATAAAGAAAGATCTGATAAAATCTAATAAATGTAGGGATGAGTAAATCAGAGATTTAGAGCTTAATTAAAGATTTAATAACAGATGAATGGAAAGCAGAGTGGAATAAAAATCTGAAAGGAAGACATGCATATTTTGTTTTTAAAATAAAATTTTGCCTCGTTTTGGCGAGGCGTGCACGTTCAACCTAGCCGGTTATATTAGGGCGCATGTCCAAATATAAAAGACCCTTGGGTCTGAGACATATATTATGCATATAAGATGTTCAAGGCTCCAACAAGAAAATGAGAATACCAATATTAGATTATTTGCAGGCATATAAATATAGGTGGGACAATGGTTCTTCTGATGACCAGTGTTTGAAAATCACAGAAGCTGACAAAGATTTCCCCCATTTTCATGTCTATTTCCTTCATTGTTTACCCCCATAATCAATACATAGTTACTAATGTCTGTCCAACTTTTGTATTCATATCTACTGTGGCTATCTTAATGTCTTGCCTTGATGATTTGCCTTTTGCTTCCTGAAGTTTGTGATGGATGTCTTGTTTTAGAGATGATTCTAGGGGCATAGATTTTTATTTTCTCACAGACAGTGTATAATCCTTTATATGTGCTAGCCATCTGAGCCCGTCTGATTTTTTTTACAGTGATTATCAGAACTTGCAACTGGTATAGTTCTTTGTTTGTAGATAGGGGGAGTAGCAGCAGGGTATTAGAGATGAAATTCTTTAAATATCAGAATTCGGATTAGTCTATTGTCTGATAATTTAGAATCCCCCTAAACTTATCAGAATCACCTGTAAGAGTGCATTTTAATCAGAGGTGTTTTGACTTTAAAAATTTGTTAATCTTTTATGAAGGTATGCTTTTCTTATAATAAAGAAAAATGGTAGTTTCTAAGAACCTTATTAATGTCTGATAATTTTCTAGTAGTTTGTTTATTTGTTCATCAGCCTTGAGATTTGGCACAGATACTGTTGATAGCAGTTTAAAACTTTTGACTGAACATATTCTTGATATCTTATAATAGTTATGATTTCAGGCAAACTATGTTGCAACATTTGGCAAAACTTATCACTAAATTGAAAGCCCTGTAGTCATGAATCTGTTAAGTTATCAAAAATCTGATCAGATAAAAGTATTTTTAAAAATCAATATAAGCTCCCTTTTGACACTTAGTCTTCATATCACACAAAAAATAAAAAATTTGTGGTGAACTGTATAGGATAAAAATCCGAATGACCACTGTTTTCATGATATTAATAGTCTCCTTCAGTCATAACTGACTATGGAAATGATGCACACTTGAGGTGATAGCCCTCGGCTGCTGGTTTTTTTTTTTTTTCATTTCCTGGTGTTCCATTCAGCATGTTCTATTCTCTTCAGCTTGTTGTAAGAACTTTTTTCACCCAATCTGAGGTGGTACCATAATAGGGAGCATCTCCACCGGAATGCGATCGGCAGCTTCATCCTTCAAGGTTGCTGGATTTATGTCCAGTGCTTACATGTCTCTCTTGCACACATCTTTATACCTCAGTTACAGTCGCCCAGCCGTTATTTTGCCATCTACCAGTTGTCCGTAGAAAATATTTTTGAGGATGCGACAGTCTTCCACGTGGTGGACAAGGCCAAGCCAGAGTAATCTGTGCTGTCTAAGCAGTGTATACATGCTTTGAAGGCATGACAGCTAATAATAATAATAGCCCCTTCAGTCAAAACTGACTGTGGGAAAGCGCCCCTAAGGCGACACACTAAGCTGATTATTTTTCTGGTGTTTCTTTCGACGTTTTCTCTTCTCTTCTGCTTGTTGTGTGAGCTTCTTTTCGCCTAATCTGAGGTGGCGCTGCAGATAGCATCGCCACTTGGTGTGATCTGCAGCTTCATCCTCCCGGGTTGCTGGATTTATGTCCAGTGCCCTCATATCTCTCTTGCACACATCTTTGAACCTCAGCTGTGGTCGCCCAACTTTTCTTTTGCTATCTGCCAATTGTCCGTAGAAGATATCTTCAGGATGTGACCATCTTCCACCAGCTAGTAATGCTGTACTATTAAACTCTTTGTTACACATGACTAATATTGTTGTAGCTTAAGCCTCTATATTTTACTTGAAGTCCTACTATTATTTATGAAAGTAGCACTTTCCTGTAACCACTCTTCTTAAGTCTGTATAATCTGCTACCTCTGTTGTGCAAAATGTAGTTTGAATGTTCACAGTAAACTGTGGAAGATTATTAGCACAAAGAATCTGTATGTAATAAGATCTTGGATGGCAGTTATACTTATTTGGCATAATAATTTATCTTAACAACATAAGGAGAAAGCGTTAATAATATTTTAATAGTCATTCATAATTGCTCAGTTTTGACATGCTGGTTTAGCATATATGTCTGTACATAAATGTCTCTGTTTACATGGTAAATGTGTTCCTGAGACTGTCACATAAGCAATAAACTCATACAAATAACATTATTTCATTCAAATTTATTAAATAATGGATTGTGGTTCACGACCCTGGAAAATCTGCAAGTGACACTTAACTTACAACTTTTTCTGGGCTTTATAATTATAATGCACATATTATTAATTAACAGTAATAACACATACAGAAAACAAACATAGCTTACCATATAGGAGAGATTTCTAATAGTCCCATCAATTCAAAACTGTTTTCTAGCCCCTAAAGTTGCAGAAACTTTGATCTAGTTTAATTTTTCCCAATGTAATGGATATTCTATCATTTCTTTTTTCTGTGCTTCCAACTTGTTATCAGTATGTCCATTATGATCTAAGCGGTTATCACATATCAAAGTTCCAATAAAGATCATTAACTTAATAAAGAAGACTTTTGAAGACATGACATGCAGAGTTCTTCACGAAGGACAACTTACAAAATTGTTTGGGATAAGAACCGGAGTGTGACAGGGATGCCTCTTGTCTCCATTTCTTTTCTTACTAGCAACAGATTGAGTTAAGAAAACATTGACATCACACAACAGAAATGGAATCCAGTGGAATCTGACTAACAATCATCTAGATTTTGCAGATTTGGCTCTTCTGTCCCAATACCATTATCAGATGCAAGATAAAATGAAAATACACAGGGAAAAGACAAAGATAATGAGAATAAGTGCAAGAAATGAAAACAAAGTTGATCATGAAGAAATGCCACTAACAGATGTAGAATCACACACGTATCTTGGCAGCAATATAGATAAAGTTGGAGGAGCAGAAAGTGATATCAAAATAAGAATGCAAAAAGCAAGAGGAGCTTTCATTGCACTGGGAAACATTTGAAGATCAAGAGAAATTTTTAATCAAGTCCAATATGAAAATAAAAATCTTCTGCTCAAATGTCAAGTCAGTCCTATTGTATGGCTCTGAAACATGGAGAACAACAAAAGCAACAAGAAGAAAGTTACAGACATTCATAGATGGGTGCTTGCGTAGAATAGAAGGATTAAAATGGTATGGCAAAGTCACAAATGTGGAACTGATGACAAGAACCAGACAAGTACCAGTGGAACGAGAGATGAGAAGAAGAAACTGACGATGGATAGGACACACATTGAGGAAACCTGTTGATAGCATTACAAACTAGTCCTTGTTCTGGAATCCCCAGGTAAAGATAGGCAGAGGTAGACCAAAAAACACATGGAGAAGAGAGCTGGAGACAGATGTGAAACTGATGAAAAAAACACGGAAAGTACTTGAGCTGTTGGCACTTGACAGGAGGACTGTGCTCCTTGGGGAGCTAAAGAGTATTGATTGATTGATTGCATATGCAAGGTGTGGTCTTGTTAACAAACAGGTAACATAATTAACACCGGTAATTTGTCCAGTATGACTTGCCACTTTTGTCAGCAGTATGATGCACTGGACAGGAACTGATTAGATTTCATCCTGGAATTTCTCAAATGCAAACTTTGGTCTAAGCTAGTAAACAAAACTAAAATAGCTAAAAATGAGGTTGTGTTAACAGAATTTTGATAAACAAGGAGCTTACTGTACTTTTCTGAAATAACATTTTCAGTCTTTCTTATGTTCACAGAAAATACCATGCCTCCCAAGAAGTCATATGAGTCATATGACTCAGACTCAGATGGTGACTTGCAATCTCCTAAGCGTGGTGGCAAGAAACAAAAGCTGGAAAAAAACAGTGACGAGTACAAGAAACGCAGAGAACGTAATAATGTAGCAGTTCGTAAAAGCCGTGAGGCAAGTCGCCAGAAAGCCAAAGACACCATGGACAAAGTTTCAAAATTGAGGGAGGAAAACACAGCTTTGGAGCAGAAGGTGACCATACTGAACAAAGAACTTGGAGTTCTCAGAGACCTGTTCTTGTCACATGCATCAGCCACAGCCCAGGCTGCTGACACCACCAAAGTAATGCCTAAAACAGAGGACCCTAAAAACGAATACACTGAAGACAGCTCTGTGAAATCTGAGGCCATAGTAACAGACAATTTTTATTTTGTTGCTGAAGGCAGTTCGTAACTTTAAAACTGATACTGTAGAGGTAGATTCATCAGTTATCAAAACATGGCTACTGTCTATACACAGAATGTTTGTGCACGGACCATTCCACAGTGATCATTTATGAGTTATGTTTTTCTTCAGAACATGACAGATGTAAATGTTCATTATCATTGTGCTTTTTTTTTTTTTTTTTTTTTGGATTTTTCTTTTAACATACTCCTTTTTAAAATCCGGTCAAGCACAAAAAGAATCTTCAACTCACATATCAAGTCGCCCTATTTCATGGTTCTGAAACACGGAGAATAAACAACAACAAAATTACGGCCAGAAAAGACTTTCATAAATAGGTGCTGTGCAGAAATGGTATGACTGAGATTCATTAATGTGGAACTGATGATGAAACCAAACAAATACCAGTGGATGTTCGCTGGAGATCTGTTGTTGGATAGGACACACATTTTTTTATTAAAAAGATATGGAAAGACATTGAACATTTGGGACACGATTAGAAAGCTTGGAGTGTATTTGTTGAAGACCTATACTCCACAGGGAGCTAGAGGATAATGATATTAGCGGTATTTGTTTTTCTAAAAGCTTAAGTTAGCTTACATTTAAATATGATATATATTGTTCTGTATCAATCATTCTCATCTTATTTAAGGCGAATAATGTATAATTTGTTTCTTTAATGTTCAGCGTTCTGATTTACATAGAAATTTAATGTTTTATTCATAGAGCACTGTAGAATCTAAAATTGGGAATAACTGAGGCTTTCTAAATAAGAGGGTTTTCCCTTTTTTTTTTTTTTTTCTTGAATACATTTTGGATACATAGAATCTCCTAAAGGAAATTTTAAAATAACAAAACAAAATGCTTACTCTGCCTTCAGATATAACGTTATTTGATTAGTTACGAACTTAATATATAGCAGTTACAAGGGTGAGGCAGTAAGTTATTGATGTGCCTTACAGCTATTGACACATGATATTTCTGAGGAAAACCCTTAATTCAACGCAATAACAAACAAAAGACACAGAGAAGCTAAACAAAACAAATACGGTACTGTACAATGTTGGACTAAATTACAAAACTAATAACATGAAAGGCGCTATAAAGATGTATGGAAAATTTAATTCTACTTTTTCTTTAATCCTACTGGTCTTCTTCTTCTTCTTCTGTCCTTAGCCACAGACCGTCAAAGCAGTCAGTGGCCATTACGCCTAGTGGCGTCTTAGGGCAACAGCAGATAGGTTTTCTTTGCCATTGTTTCCCATCATGCCTAGTGGCGTCTTTAGGGCAACGGCAAATCAACCCATTTGCTGTTGTTTCCGTAATCTAAGTGACTGGCAACGGGTGATCAGCCCGTTGTGAAATCCTACTGGTACTAAGCAGTTTTTATATGTCATAAGTTTGGAACATTTGTCAGCTACGGAGGGGTCTTGTAGAGCTATTTTAAAACATTATTTTGTATTTATATTACTAAAATACTAGACTTGTTAATGTTTACAGGACCCTTCATTTCCTTAATGGAAAGCTAACACACTGAACGTAATGATGGTCTTACGCTGAAAAAAATATTTTCTATAACTAATGTAACTGTTTCCTCAAAATCGAATTGCCGCTTACAGTAGCCGAGATAAAAGTAAGCAGAAAGTCTTTTCAAATGGGGCAAAAACGGTAGATCTTTTCGGTGCCATTTTTTTTCACTCCGTGGGTGGACAAATGAAAAGCAGGACAATCCTTTTAAAAAATATGACGTCAGATAATCCTACGGTGGGCCTCACCCTGTGCGTATTGGATAAAAAATATAAGAAAATTCTGCAAGGAAAAAATGATTTGACAATAATGAGAACATGTCATATAAGCTATTAAAAAGTATTAATTTGTTATATTAATTTTTTTATTGTGTGAAAAACTAACTAACTTGTGAAGAAAATTTTTTTTAATCACACGCGCGCTATCTGTTTGTGCAGAGATGTAAAGTTTGGACGCTATATAGAAAAGTAATATTTAAATGTGTGACGTAGACGCCATGTTGGGCGCTGTATGGAAATGTAATGCGCGGGGCCTTATAGACATACAGTGTTAGCACTATGTAGAGATGTAATGTTTATTGATTTTTTTTAAAAGGTCTAACACTGAGTACAGATGTAATTTTTAACTTAGGATGGAGAGATTGCAATATTTAGTTCTGTCTGGAGAAATTATTTGTGTGTGTAACTCATTAAGAATATGTAGCCACGAATATAAGTGTTTTGTACAACGTTCCAGTACTCAAATAAATTACTTGCGTTAAGGAAATATGTTTAAAAGACACGTTTATTTACCTGTGTGACAAAAATAAGGTTGCGAAATTGTGAACTTATCGTAAGATTGTTTAAATAAACATTGGAGGGACAGCACGTTCGAAATCAAACGCATTTCTGAAATGGGAATGTTGTTGTTGCAACTTCTGCACTTTTCAGTAATTTGTTTATTTCTTGTCATAGCAAGTGGAAAGACCCGCCCACCTTTCTAAGTGAGATTAGTATTGTTTTCCATTGTATTAATCGATACAGATCACAAGAGCAGAGGACTGTGTTACAATAAGGGAAGAATGTTTTCAGCGAAATGAAGGGCTTTGATGGTTCGATATCGTCAGTGTATATGTAATAATTTTTGTTGTCGCCGTATTGATCTGTCGTAATAACGACAGTGGTAGAGTCGACTGTAATAACGACAGTGGTAGAGTCGACTGTCGCATATTGATCTGTCGTAATAACGACAGTGGTAGAGTCGACTGATCTTTAGTGCAGCTTCTTGCTACTCTGTTTTAAGTAAACTAATATGTTCATCTTTGTGTCTGTGTTTTCTTCCGTCGATCCAGCCATCCATCTGATATGTACTAGCAACATTATTTCTACAATTTATAAAATAGGAAAAGCGTAATTAGCTCTATAAAAGCGTCAGCACGTTTAAATACCCAAAAGTCGGTTTAGCAATAACACTTTTCAAAAAAGTCAGTTTAGTAATAATCATTTTCTTTCCCGAATGGTTTGTTCCAAGTTAACATCGCAGCCACAAGATAGCTGTATTGTTATTTGGTTAACTGAGTAATGTACGTCTTGACAGCTACAACAGACATAGTAATTCAGATGGCAGACATCATTATTACCGATACTTGGAGTATTCTGGAGCATATACAGAAACCTAGGCACACATGTCATAAAGACTTTACTTTTTGTATATTCCTACTGTTGCATGTGCCTAAGTTAGTGACGTCACTATATAACCAATAAAGAAGGTTTGGTTTTAATGACTACCTTCATTGCACACGGACAACTCCAGCGCTGCTCCAATCTCCTCCCTTAGATCACACAAGGAGGATGTCAGCACAGTGCATGAACTCCGTAGCACCAGCGATAATCCCAGTGTGGGTATGTAGGAATCACACATTTTATAAATATATTTGATAGGTAGGTTTATAATTTTTTTATAATTTTGCCAGGGCTGCGGCCTTATGGCCTACTCTTTACGATTTCCAACTGATGTGGGATTTTTTTTAACGTGTGCAACATGCACACGGGACCTCCAATTTTTTTTCGCTTTTATCCGAGAAGGCTAGGCATCCGATCACACTACCCATGAGACCAAGGGGGACATCATTAGGACCACTGGTTCTGAAAAAAAATTTCCAAAAATTATATTCCCTCAACTGGGAATCGAACCCGGTACCTGTAGAACTCGAGACGGACGCCATACCTCTTAGCCACTCCGACACCTCATTAAGAAGGCATTTATGCACATGAACATTAAAAAAATAAAAAAATTTTGCTAACGACTACAATAAAACCACTCTAGGGTGGCCATTTTTGTTTTGGCTAAACCACACTTTTTTGCTTGGTACCGAAAAAGTTCAGACTAAACTGTCGTCAGAAATGTCACAAGAAATCTGCAAAACATTGAGTAGGCTTTTTTACATTTACCAGTCGTTTGATTAACATCATCATTTTCATTTGGGCTTTTTTACGGATTGTGGAACCCTGACAGCAGCTGGTCCCGCAGGAAGCCTGCACAAAACAGTTAAGTGCCCTTACAGCAATGGTTTCTGTGGTTTTTTAATTGTTTTGTATAATGACGTTGCCAGCCCCATGAAAACAAAACTTCATATTAGTGACCTTGTATGACATGCCTGGTGGTGTTCAGTGGCCTTGAATGACATGCCTGGTGGTGTTCAGTGGCCTTGTATGACATGCCTGGTGATGTTCAGTGGCCTTGTATGACATGCCTGGTGATGTTCAGTGGCCTTGTATGACATGCCTGGTGGTGTTCAGTGGCCTTGTATGACATGCCTGGTGGTGTTCAGTGGCCTTGTATGACATGCCTGGTGGTGTTCAGTGGCCTTAATTCTTTCTCTGTCACTTCAGAAATCCTCAGGATCTACTTTCTCTGTCACTTCAGAAATCCTCAGGATCTACTTTCTCTGTCACTTCAGAGATCCTCAGGATCTACACGGGCTTTGACTTACGTACTTCACTAAAAGATCATCTCATCTCAGCCCGTTTTCGAAAGGGAGTCATGACGAGTTACCTGCCCAAACCAGGCAAGCTTTCGACGTTTCACTGTTGACAAAAGTGGTTCTTGGTGGCCTGCATAGGTGTTTATCTTCTCTCTAACATAGACATTTGTTTTGTGCTCTTTATAGCAAATGCGCAAAATTCTTCTATAACATTTATGCTCGAAAGCCTGAATCCTTCGCTCCGTATCTGCAGTGAGTGTCCAGCTCTCACACCCACACAAGAGAATAGATAATACAAGTGATTTGTATAATTTGATCTTCACAGGAAAACTGATGTTACTTTTCCAGATCACATTCAACCTTGTCATGGCAGCTGAGGCCATCTCAAGTCTTGTCTTGATTTCTTTAATTGATCTTCCATCACTGCATATAGTGGACCCGAGATATTTAAAGGTGTTAACTTCTTCTAACGTTTGCCCATTTAACGTAATGTTGGTCGGAACATGTTTCTTATGGCTATTCACCAATATCTTGCTTTTTTCTATATTAATTTCCATCCCATACGTTCTTGTTACTTTCTCCAGTCTAGAGGTAAGGTCTTGAAGTTCTGATTCTGATCCAGCTATCAGATCAATATCATCAGCAAAACGTAGGTTGCACAGAGGTCGGCCTCCAATCGATATGGTTGATTTATAATCGTAGAGAGCCTCTTGCATAATATGTTCTAGATAAATATTAAAGAGCACTGGGGACAGGATACATCCCTGCCGAACTCCTACAGTTGTTTTGAAAAATTCTCCAATGTCGTTGCTTGCAAAAACAGCACTGCTTGCGTCCTTGTATAGTGCTTCAATGATATCTATGATGTTGGTATCAAAATTGAATTTTCTCATTACTTGCCATAAGCCTTCATGCCAGACTCGATCGAAGGCTTTTGTGAAATCGATGAAGTTATGGTATAAATCGTGTTGATGTTGGAGATGTTTTTCGCTAAGTAATCTAATATTGAAGATTTGTTCTGAGGTACTTCTTTTTGGTCTAAAGCCAGCCTGTTCCTCTGACAAGATTTCTTCTGATTTCTGTTTTATTCTGTTCAAAAGTATCCTTAACATCACCTTACTTGGATGACTAATATGGCTAATGGTTCTGTAGTTCTTGCACATTTTTAGATTTCCTTTCTTTGGAAGCGGTATTACTAATGACTGCGTCCATTCTTTTGGCCATTTTTTTGTACTCCATATCTTCTGGCAAATTGTTGTCATGATTTTTACTATATCTGGTCCTCCATATTTCAAGAGCTCTGCTGGGATATTATCCACACCCAGTGACTTCCCTCCTTTCATCGAACATATAGCCTCTTCCACTTCTTCCCGTAATATTGCTGCATTTCCGAGTTCCCTGTTTTCGCACTTAATGTTGTTTAATATGCCTAAGTTAGTGTCAAGTTTACAGTTATATAATTCTTTACAATATTCTGTCCATCTTCTCATTACAGCTGTTTTTTCATTGAGCAGAGCCCCATTGCTATCTTCTATGACAGTTACCCTGGGCTGTTGGGGTTTTGATAGTTTTCTTAATGTGTCAAAAGCTGCCTTGCTGTTACCTTTTATTAGCCCCGTATTAATGGACTCACATTGATCAGCTACCCATTTTTCTTTGGCCTGTTTCATTTTCTTCCTAATATTTTTATTCACCATACTGTATTGCCATGCTGCTTCAGGAACCTCTTTCTTAACCTTTTTCATTTCTCGCCGTGTATCACATAACTTCAGAATGTCATCTGTAACCCATGGTTTGTTTCATTTTCTTTCTTTTACCAAGTATTTCTGTTGCTGATTCAATGAGCACGTCTTTCATGTTCTCTGTGATTGAGTTGATATCATCCTCCAAAAAGTTGAGAGCTGCGAATTTTCCTCCAACAGTTGCCTCAAAGATTCCCGCGATTTCTGGATCTTTCAGTTTGTCTAAATTGAATCTTAACTGAGAACATCTGTTTTGATTATAGTTCTTTTTAAGTTTAAGCTTGAGCGTCATCAATACCATGTCGTGATCACTACCAATGTCGGCGCCAGGAAAAGTCCTAGTCTTGGCTTTATTAATACTGGACTTGAATCTTTTGGATACAAGAATAAAATCAATTTGGCCATGTATCTCAGTTTTTGGGGCATGCCACGTTGTTCTTCTTGATAACTTATGAGGAAATAGTGTATTTGCAATGGTTAGTTTATAGTTGCTGGCAAATTCTAAAAGATACGAACCTGAATAAATAAAAAAATTTGTTTATTTTTGTTAAGAAAAAATATCCTGCTCAACCTCTGATGGGTTGGTTATAAATAGAATATATAGTATCGCTAATTCAACATTATAATTTGGGTTTCCGATATCTGAATATGGCATCATTTCACCACTCCACTCAGCCCAAATCTTCTTCTTCTTTGATCCGTAGCCACCCACTGCCAAAGCAGTCAGTGACCATCACGCCTGGTGGCGTGTAGTAGGGCAGCTACAAACTGCTTCCACTCTGCTCGGTCGGTGGCCATCTTTCGTGCAGGGCCCCAGCTCTGATTCATTCTTTGCATCTCGTCCTCCGCAGTTCTCCACCAGGTTTTTTTTTGGGTCGGCCTCTCTTTCGCTTTCCTTCAGGGGTCCATAGCATAGCTGCTCCTGTGATGGCATCAGGGTCTCAGTCCAAATAGACTGACTCAGAAGTGTAAAATAGTGTGAATGTATGTGTGTGTGTGTGCCCTACCCTGTCCCAAAAAGCAGTCTCTAACAATTGCCATGTTGTATTCAAAGGGGAAGAGTGGGAAAGCCCATGGCGTCTGGGATGAAACCAAAGTCACTAGTCATCTGTCATCATCTATATGTGTTACGATAATTTCACTAGGCCCTCACTTTTCCGTCTTACGATCACTAATACTTATATGTTAATTTGTATTCTTGTTATATACTGTATTACTATATTGTGTAATTCTCAAAGTCTGTCGAAAAAGTCATCTTCCTTAACGTCTTATAGTTTTTGTGCAGATGTATTCATTTTGTGACAATAATCCAAACAAGACTCCATCTAATTGTAATGGCCTGTGTGCGCAAACATGTCAAGTAATTTTTTTTTCAAGTGACAAAAAACACGTGCGCGCTAAAATTGAGTGTAAGTAAAATTGCAAACCGGAAATTATTTTGTGTTAATACGCATAGCAACTGTTGTATTATCATGTTTTGACAGAAAATATATGCTGCTTTGTTTTTATGCAGATAAATAGAAAATTAATATGAAAATAGTTTTAATGTTATGCAATTTATAATGCAAATAAATAACACTACGACTGTGTTTGTTTTTGGTTATTATCTCTTTTTTTTTAAATAATGTTTTGTTCGCAGTTTAATTTCATATGTGAGCTGATTTCATGAAATAAAGTGCCCTTAATTTTTATCAGGCCCCTTGTAGTTCTCGGGGGTCTCTGAAAGGGACGAAGAAATAATAGGATTACTGCACCCAGAGGCGTTTCATAGAACGTAACTAATAAGAGCTTGCTCATGGGGGCTGGGGCTGGTAACCTTTTCACATAAAACAAATAGCCCTGTAAACCACTAGTGCAAGAACGTATGAATGCTTGGTGCAGACGTCCCTTACAGGGGGACTAACTGTAATGGTGGCGCCATGCTCCTTAAGGTGCGCAAAGGGATACGACGATGATGATGAATCTATTTGTGTGTGTGTTTGTTTGTTTTTGTGGCTGAGTACTTACAAATGAAACTTTGACAGAATTGATCCAGTAGTTCTTGCCCTTTAGTTGTTTCTTAAGACAAACAGACAGACGGATAGAGTGAAATCAGTAGTGCTTGTTGCAATTTTTCAGCTACGATCGCACTAAAACAGAGAGCGTGAAGTCTGTGAAGTTAATCCTGCAAAAGTTAAAGAGAGGATCAGTAAGAGAGAATAGAAACACATTATCAAGCATGCAAAAAGATAACAGACGGCTGAATTTCCAGAAGATCTAAAGGGTGGAAAATGAAAAGTCTAAACATCATTAGGGCCGGTTATCTTTGATGATCGCGTCACTCCATTTGTTTACGATTTCCGGTATCTTAAATTGGCTGTCTTGAATATTCTTACCTGTATATACTGTATATATATACTGAAGCACATTAAAAACGCACCACCTGTATAATCCAGGAACAGAGTGTGAAATGTAAATATAAGTGTGTACAAGTTTACATATTTGGAATCTTTATTCATTTTCCTATGAATCCATGCTGGTCATTAATTTGTACATTTGATTGTTATGAAATTCATTGCATTCTGTGCAGGCAAGGGAGAAAACCAAAAATACAAAAAAATGCACGTGCGTTATCCTGCTGGAGAAGTTGCAAGTCTGGATAAATTGTGAACGCAGGAGCAACCAGTGCATCCAGAACCTCATCTCGATATGTCACAGCATTAACATTTCCACGGAAGACGTGAAGAGGCAAGCGATGGTGTTAAAAAAACTGAATCCTCCCCAAATGTGAATACTGCCATGTAATTCATCCTTCTGGCAATGGCCCGCGAGCTCATTGTCTCAGAAGGCTCGTTGGCTGTCCTTCTCGCTACCACTACGACCTCACATTTTCTTATCTGTAGTGGGTTTTTTTTTTTTTTCTAATGAGGTCAGCTGTGTGGCTACGATAAAATGTAAATGTCTAGGGTAATGATATGTAATGTGGTGTGATAGTTTATAGACACACACACAGATATTTACTAAGTCTAATAATATTAACAAATGTTATAATACACTGAACTAACTCAAGTGTGTAAAATTTTTGATAGAAATTTTTTTTACATTTATTTTGTTCTGGATCAAGTTTTATTTTGACCAGAACTTATAAAAGATTTAGAAATTATGAAAGAAATGCATGGAATATTACATAATAAATGCAAGAGTGTACATATGTAAGTACTAGACTATTTAGTTTTATTAATGTTTATACTAGTCATCTAATTGGGAGGATAGTTAATGGTTGTGCTGTTGGGGTGGCCTCATCACTCCAGTCTATATTGACTACACCTTGTCCAGAAATGGCAGGAATTTTATGGGATTGTTAGTAACTAAATGGAGTTGGTGAATTTCCAGCAGACCAGAGGCTCACTCAACTTTGAAGATGTAGCTCTGGTGCTGAGATCTGGTGGCCCCACCTCTCCGTGCTTGGGGGCAATAATAGTCTGCTCTGACACAACGTTACTGCACGGATCCACTCTGGTAAAATCACCAACTTAGTTTACACCGCCTTGGTGACAACTGAAACTCACAGCTCTGCAATCAAAGTATTGGCTATGTGTCAAAAGTCCATTCTCTAACCATGTCTGGACACAACACTACACAACAACAACACCATATAGACAGGTCAGATCTCTCTGACCATACAGCACATTTTACCATGGTGGTTTCACATCAGATAGGTCCTCCCAGACTACAGATTCTGAAATATGTTTATTAGTTTCCTCCCCTAAAATAGTATAGGTAATATGTTTCATTGATCTCAACACTTGATCTGTCCTTCCTAATCCTTGCTGGAGTTTATGTATTTTATTTGTCTCTAGACCCTGAACTGGGGCGGGGGGTCCAGAGCAAATCCTTACTTGTTTGTAAGGCTAGATTTCGATATGGCAGTATCAAATCACTCGAAACATTAAACAATATTCAAAATATACAAAGAAATAATTTCAATCTTACCAGATTATGAATAAAGAACACAGAAATGCTAGCAAAACTCAGCTGAGCTGCTGGCTATAGTATGGCGTCCCTGAACTTATTTCAATTTATTTCATTTGGAAATCACCACACTTGAAATTTACTGTGTCTATCACTGGACAACTATTGAGGAATGGCCCCAAATGCGCGTCTGAGCGCCTATAATATGATTGTCTGTGGCCAATCACTGCCTTGTGTTTTTCAATTCAAATTTCCTACACTAAAGTCATTTCAGTCATGCTTCAGTCAAGTATGGATTTTTATCTGTTAGTCTGTCCGTCTCTACTTGCGTTTTCACAAAAACGTACTTGTTTTTTTGAACCAACCTATTCATCCCCTCTACAATTTTGCCTGAAAAGTTATTTTTAGCCACAGCTTCCACCAATTCCCCTTCTCTTTCATTCTAACTAGATTTGGACACTTGAGTCTTCAAGGTCGCGATTTTTGTGCAAATAGTGAGATGTTTGATTCAATGCAGTCTTTCGCTGTTGTGAACAACACAGTCTTTTGTCAATGTCTTCATTATTATCTATCCGTCTGTATAATTAAAAGCATATTATTTCACTGCTCAGAATGGGCCATCCGGCCAGCTAATTTTTATATTCCTAACATTAATATTAAGAAAAAGTTACTTTTTGAATTTTGTAATATTTCAAGCATCTGCGTTTAGCCGCTGAATTCAAATAAAAGGCTTGGTATCGCAAAAGCGTCCAATAAATGACTGTGGCGTATCATATCCAAGGTCCCTTCTGTCGAATTCCTTACTTTATGTCAACTTGGGGGGGGGGGGGGGGGGGGAACGTGACTTTTCCTCCTTGCCCCACCAATTTGCGTCCATTAACCTCGCTAGTTCAAGTACGCGTTCAGTCAGATTTTTTTGTCTTTTGATCCTCGTTCCGTTTTGCCTTCAAGTCTAACACCTGATGACCCGCGGCGCGGGCGATCATGTATTCCAGCAGCTTACGCATTGGTTTTTTATCCCTACGTTGTATCATTGGAGATATTTTGACGTTGTATCACTGTTAATTTTTACGACACATCTCCCCACCTGAAAACATGCCTACGGCAAGTTCTAAAACCAGTGATACACATAGACAAAATCTCTCCTTACACCTGCCATTACTCTAATTTTGATTGTGGTCTAGGTGCTCTCTGCAGTTTTTCCAAGTTCTTAGGATCAGGGGTCATATTACCCTGATATACAGTGTGCCCCAAGAATTCCAACTCTTTGCATCCAATACAACATTTTGTTGGCCTAGCAGTTAAGTTCGCCTCCCGAAGCCTATTAAATAACATTTCTAGAGCTTCAATGTGTTCTTCAAATGTCTCTGTGGCGACGAGAATATCATCCATGAAATTCGTGATACATGGGTTATTCAGGGGATCCAACAATTTGCGCATCATCCTTGAAAACACACTCGGAGCATTTTTCAGTCCGAATGGTAGCATATTGAATTCATAATGTCCATCCGAAGTGCTAAAAGCCAAATAAGGTCTCACTTCAGGCTTCACTGGGATCTGGTAATAGCCTTTACTAAGATCCACCTTTGAAAAGTATTTTGCCTTGTTCAGTCTGGCAAATAACTGTTTTGTGTCTGGTAATGGATCCACTTGTCCTTCTGTGACAGCATTCAGTTTCCTGTAATCTATGCACAGTCTGTGTTCCCCAGACGTTTTTCTCAGCAATACGACACTAGAACTAAAAGATGATTCACTGTGCGAAATAATCCCCTCCTTCAACAAATAATCTATTTCTTCCTTCAATGCCTTCTCCTTCGCGAACGGAATAGAATAGGCTCTCATACAGATTGGGTTTGAGTCTACCAGTTTCATGTCATACTGTAGCAAATTTGTATGTCCTGGTTTATCTGTTAATACATCTGTATGTTCCTCCAGAACCTGTTGAACTCTCTCCCTCTGATTTTTAGTCAGGTGCTTACTGACTTTTACCTGTGCTGCTGTTTCACAAGGATGTAATGGGTATTCATGTGAGGTGAGTGGTTCCCTTTGCATCTGAGTTGCAATAGCCAAGGTCAATAAGGGGGTGCTTTCCTGGAGTGGTCTGTCCAGATACTTCTTTAACAAGTTTACATGATAAACTTTCTCCTTCCCCTTTTTGTCAATTTTATAGTTTGTTCTAGACACCTTCTCTAGAACCATATATGGACCTTGCCAACCAATTTGTAATTTATTCTGGCTACCGGGTAGTAGAAGAAGCACCTTCTCTCCCACAGCTAGTTCTCGGTCCTTTGCCTTCCTATTAAAATATGCTGCATGTTTCTTCCTGGCTTGTTTCAAATTATCATTTGCCAGTTTCCATCCAGCTTTCAAACGAGTGGTCAGTTCGTTCACGTATTGATAAGATGAGGTAACAGTCTCTTCCGCCTTCTCATCTGTCCAGGTCCTTAATAGAGCTTCTAATGGACCTTTTATTGGCCTCCCAAATAGCAGAGTTGCAGGAGCCATCCCGGTTGAACTATGTGGTACCTCCCGGTACGCAAACAATGCGGCGGGCAGGAATTGATCCCACAGATCCGGTTTTTCGTGTGCCAGCTTTCTCAGGATAGAAATGAGAGTCCCGTTGAACCTCTCTACCTGGCCGTTCCCTTGTGGATGGTACGGACTACAATGAAAGTGTCTGGCTTGAAATAGTTTAAAAACCTCTTCCGTTAGTTTCCCCTTGAACTGAGATCCATTATCCGTCAAGATTTGATGCGGGAATCCTAATCGGGTAAATATTGTAAGTAGTGCCTCTGCTACATGTTTTGAATCAATTGATGGCAGGGCTACCGCCTCTCCCCACATAGAACAAGTGTCCACCAGAGTAAGGATGTAACTGTTCCTCCTCTTGGTCCGAGTGAGAGGTCCCACAATATCCACTGCAACCCTCTCAAAAGGTGTTCCCACTATGGGCATTTCCCCTAGAGTTGCAGGAGCAGTCCAGTGCTTTGGAGCTACCCTTTGACATTCTGGGCTGGATTTGACATATCTTTTTATATCCTCCGTTATCCCTGGCCAGAAGTAATGACAAGCTATACGCTGTCCTGTGGCGCTGATCCCCATGTGACCACTGAAGGGAATCGCATGCCCGAGTTCCATCACTTTATCTCTATATGAAGTGGGAAGAACCAGCTGGTTGTGACCATTTATTCCAGTTCCGGCCTTCCTGTATAATAGTTTGTTCTTCATGAAATATTCTCCCTTGCTCGGAGGTGTGTGGCATTTGGGCAATTTTTTAAAACATGGCTTGAGTGTCCTATCCTCAGCCTGCGCCTTCCTCATCTCCTCTGGATGAGCATTTATAGGTTCACCTTCTTCCTCCTTCTTCTGTGACCTGGTCTGCACTGTCGCCATGATCACAGGTCTCTCGGGATTCCCCAAGAAGACGTATCTACACCCCAATATCAGAGGGTAGATTGGTTCATCTATCACTGCTGCTCTGATTTCTCCTTCCACATAGCGAGTTTTCACCGTTATCCTTGCGATGGGAAGTGTCATGAGTGGTATGTCCTTAGTTGCCCCTTGTATTTCCACTGTTTCTGTGGTATACTGACTTGGGTCCACTAGGCTAGACTTCACAACTGAATCATAATCCAAACCTGTATCATAAAGGCACCTTATGGTGACCCCATTACAAATAACATCCTCACAAACTGGGGGGTGATAAGGTTCCTGTTGTCCATTAGGATTAACCTTTAATCTTTGCGTCCCCGACTTCATTGCAGCAATGTTTGAAGGTTTCCTTCTACAAAATTCGGTGTTATGGTTATCCTTCTTGCACCATTTACACCATCTTTTTCCTTGGTTCAACGGTTTTCTTTCATTGAATTTTTGGTCATTGAACTGTGAGTTTCTGTCTCTGTAGTCATTTCTTGGCCGTTCAAAGTTTGTCCTACCTTTATTTCCCTGCTCCCTATTATCAAATTTATTAAATTGCTGTGGAGCTTTAAAATTATCTATGTGCTTCTTTTTAGCACCACTTACCTCTGCCTGGCCTGCCTGATACCTCTCAGCAACATTTAAAACCTCCCCCAACTTCTCTGCACCTTGTTCCATGAGAAATTTTCTCATGTCTGGAGCCATGGACTCTCTCAATTGCTCAATCATGATCATTTCTTTAAGATCTTGGGTCTTCCCCAGAGCAGTCCATTTCTCCAAATAGGTTTCTAGTCTGGCAGAGAATTGGTGGTATGTCTCCCCAGACAACAGTTTGGCATTTCTAAATTTCTTACGGTAAAATTCCCCATTTTTTTCGTACCTCAATAACAAAGCCTGCTTTAACATGTCATAATTGTCTTGGTCTTCCCTGTTCATTTTAGCAAATACTTCATAAGAAGTACCTCTCAGTCCCTGTGATAGCTTTAAACTCCACCTCTCTCTCTCTCTAACCCATAGGTAGTAGCTAATAACTCAAAACGTCCTAGGTACCCCTCTATGTCATCGTCTTTTTCAACAAAATGGTCTAAATGAAATCCCATAGCTGAGTTTGAGGCTCCCAGACTAGGCGCAGCATCTGAGGCAAAAGGGCTGGCACCATTTTCAGGAGCCTGGCCTTGTAATTCCAGCTCCCTTAGTCGTAATTCGTGCTCCCTTTGCAACCTTCTATTTCTGCCTCCCTTTCGGCCTTTTTATCTTCTGCTTCCCTTTCGGCCTTTTTATCTTCTGCTTCCCTTTCGGCCTTTTTATCTTCTGCTTCCCTTTCGGCAGTCAATCTTTTTTCTGCTGCCTCTAATGCCTTTGCCTCTTTGTCAGCCTCAATCTGCAACCTCTTAGTCTCAGCCTCAATCTGTAACCTCTTCTCTTCAGCCAACCTTTCAGACTCTAATTTTCTTTCAGCCTCTTTTTCTAATCTCCTTTCTTCCCGTTCAATATATTTATCACATTCAGCCGTTACGTATTGAATTAAAATCTGACCATCCATTCCCATCTCCTTTGCGGTCAGCACAGCAGCTGATCGGAATTTTGCTAGCTCCGCCATACTTTTTAGACAATATAATAATAATATACAAGATAAATCTCTAACCACTAACTTACTTCTAATTACTATAGTCTAAATACTTCTAATTAATTAATTAACTAATTACTTATTACTGGCTGTGAAGATTCACCAACTTTTATATGCAGGGACACTTTTAATTTTAAAGGGAATTTTACAATTTTGTTTCCCTAATTTTATTTCTCCCACCAGGAGATCCTAATATTACTGTTGGGCTAATGATCCCGGGACAAAGAGACCCCAATATATGTAGTGGGTTTGATGGTATTGTATGGTGGTGGTGATGGTACTACGTGTGATGCATGAGGTCAGCTGTGAAGGCTCCTGAGATAAAATGTAACTGAGAGTTGTCAGAAGGCCCTTCTCGCTACCACTACGACCTCACACTTATCTTTTTTTTTTTTTTTTTCTAATGAATGTGGCTACGTTAAATGTCTAGGGTAATGATATGTAATGTGGTGTGATAGTTTATAGACACACACACAGATATTTACTAAGTCTAATAATATTAACAAATGTTATAATACACTGAACTAACTCAAGTGTGTAAAATTTTTGATAGAAATTTTTTTACATTTATTTTGTTCTGGATCAAGTTTTATTTTGACCAGAACTTATAAAAGATTTAGAAATTATGAAAGAAATGCATGGAATATTACATAATAAATGCAAGAGTGTACATATGTAAGTACTAGACTATTTAGTTTTATTAATGTTTATACTAGTCATCTAATTGGGAGGATAGTTAATGGTTGTGCTGTTGGGGTGGCCTCATCACTCCAGTCTATATTGACTACACCTTGTCCAGAAATGGCAGGAATTTTATGGGATTGTTAGTAACTAAATGGAGTTGGTGAATTTCCAGCAGACCAGAGGCTCACTCAACTTTGAAGATGTAGCTCTGGTGCTGAGATCTGGTGGCCCCACCTCTCCGTGCTTGGGGGCAATAATAGTCTGCTCTGACACAACGTTACTGCACGGATCCACTCTGGTAAAAATCACCAACTTAGTTTACACCGCCTTGGTGACAACTGAAACTCACAGCTCTGCAATCAAAGTATTGGCTATGTGTCAAAAGTCCATTCTCTAACCATGTCTGGACACAACACTACACAACAACAACAACACCATATAGACAGGTCAGATCTCTCTGACCATACAGCACATTTTACCATGGTGGTTTCACATCAGATAGGTCCTCCCAGACTACAGATTCTGAAATATGTTTATTAGTTTCCTCCCCTAAAATAGTATAGGTAATATGTTTCATTGATCTCAACACTTGATCTGTCCTTCCTAATCCTTGCTGGAGTTTATGTATTTTATTTGTCTCTAGACCCTGAACTGGGGCGGGGGGTCCAGAGCAAATCCTTACTTGTTTGTAAGGCTAGATTTCGATATGGCAGTATCAAATCACTCGAAACATTAAACAATATTCAAAATATACAAAGAAATAATTTCAATCTTACCAGATTATGAATAAAGAACACAGAAATGCTAGCAAAACTCAGCTGAGCTGCTGGCTATAGTATGGCGTCCCTGAACTTATTTCAATTTATTTCATTTGGAAATCACCACACTTGAAATTTACTGTGTCTATCACTGGACAACTATTGAGGAATGGCCCCAAATGCGCGTCTGAGCGCCTATAATATGATTGTCTGTGGCCAATCACTGCCTTGTGTTTTTCAATTCAAATTTCCTACACTAAAGTCATTTCAGTCATGCTTCAGTCAAGTATGGATTTTTATCTGTTAGTCTGTCCGTCTCTACTTGCGTTTTCACAAAAACGTACTTGTTTTTTTTTTTAACCAACCTATTCATCCCCTCTACAATTTTGCCTGAAAAGTTATTTTTAGCCACAGCTTCCACCAATTCCCCTTCTCTTTCATTCTAACTAGATTTGGACACTTGAGTCTTCAAGGTCGCGATTTTTGTGCAAATAGTGAGATGTTTGATTCAATGCAGTCTTTCGCTGTTGTGAACAACACAGTCTTTTGTCAATGTCTTCATTATTATCTATCCGTCTGTATAATTAAAAGCATATTATTTCACTGCTCAGAATGGGCCATCCGGCCAGCTAATTTTTATATTCCTAACATTAATATTAAGAAAAAGTTACTTTTTGAATTTTGTAATATTTCAAGCATCTGCGTTTAGCCGCTGAATTCAAATAAAAGGCTTGGTATCGCAAAAGCGTCCAATAAATGACTGTGGCGTATCATATCCAAGGTCCCTTCTGTCGAATTCCTTACTTTATGTCAACTTGGGGGGGGGGGGGGGGGGAACGTGACTTTTCCTCCTTGCCCCCCCAATTTGCGTCCATTAACCTCGCTAGTTCAAGTACGCGTTCAGTCAGATTTTTTTGTCTTTTGATCCTCGTTCCGTTTTGCCTTCAAGTCTAACACCTGATGACCCGCGGCGCGGGCGATCATGTATTCCAGCAGCTTACGCATTGGTTTTTTATCCCTACGTTGTATCATTGGAGATATTTTGACGTTGTATCGCTGTTAATTTTTACGACAATAGCTGTTGAGAATCGTGTTGCACGTGTAACTTTCATCGTTTTCATGTAGTCTGTACACACACCCATGGGTTGAATCTTGCACTTTCCATTCCAGCAGCCATTCGCTCTCTACCTCATGGCAAACACGGGGAAACTCCATTCCCACACTTTTTTTTGCCAGCTTCTCGGCATCAGTATATATAATAGTGGTGCGTTTTTAATGTGCTTCAGTATATATATATATATATATATATATATATATATATAATCTGTGTCTATTTCTCTCTTTCTACTACTGCTGCTGCTACTACTTTCTCTGTCTTTGACCTATCTTCTCATTGAGCTAATTTTACTATTAGCTCTAGTTTTTCACTTCTCATGACGCAGTCCGAAGAACTTTGTCTCAGCCATTGCGCTTTGAGTAAATGAGACCGACGTTGATTAAATGATGACTAACGTTAATTAATTTATGACTAACGTTGATTAATTGATGACAAACGTTAATTAATTAATGATTTAACATTAATTAACTGACGGCTTACGTTAATTACTTGATTCCTAACGTTGATTGATTGATGACTAATGTTGATTAATTGATGGTTAACGTTGATTACTGAAGAGTTTCAAGACTTGGGAAATGGAGTGGAGTTAATGACGAAAAATCTAAAAGTCTGGGAAAACTGAAGACATATCGGCTAGTTCAAAATGTAAAAGTGAAGACGAAGGGTATAAATATTGTGAAGCTGAAGATGAACTATCTAAATTATTTTGAAAACTGAAGTTGATGATTATAAAATGTTGTGAAAACTGTAGTCGATAATTCTAAAATGCTGTGAAAAATGAAGACGGTGATTCTAAAATGTTGTGAAAACTGAAGACGATGATTCCAAAATGTTGTGAAAACTGAAGACGGTGATTCTAAAATGTTGTGAAAACTGAAGACGATGATTCCAAAATGTTGTGAAAACTGAAGACGGTGATTCTAAAATGTTGTGAAAACTGAAGACGATGATTCTAAAATGTTGTGAAAACTGAAGACGATGATTCTAAAATGTTATGAAAAATGAAGACGATGATTCTAAAATGTTGTGAAAATTGAAGACGACGGTTCTAAAATGTTGTGAAAATTGAAGACGACGGTTCTAAAATGTTGTGAAAATTGAAGACCAAGAGTAATAAATGCTGGGAAAACTGTACCTCTAGAATTATTCTGGGTATAATCTATTTATAATACTTAAACACCTTGGCCTAACATGTTTTCTTATTTTTGTTGTCGTCAACATCTACATCTACATAGCATTTATTCTCGTGTTATCGTTTTATACTACTTACTACTTTCTCAGCATCATTTGTAACCATAACCTACTACTTGTCGTTGCGTGGGTTTTTAAAAAAGTCTGATTGTTTAGTAAAGGAATAAAAAGAGAAGTAATGAAGGAGATTAAAATTAGCTTAAAATATTTTGGTCATATTGTCGTGAAATGACGTCAGTTTCACATCACGAATTCTAATAACTCTGGTCCTACGGCGCGCCATACAAAGACATGATACACCGACCAATGAAAACGCTTTTTTGGTGCAGCAGTATGGAAGAAGTACCACTTGGCAGAGGTTATCAAAACAATATTAGGGATGTTATTCTACCCGTAAGTAGTAATACTTTTACTAATACTATTAAAGGACGGGATAAATCTTAGGTTAAATGCATTCGAAGCTTCAGGTTGGCTTAAGTTTAGCTGTTTAAACTATGCATAACAGAAAATGCAAGCAGTAACCAAAAAGATTATTATATAGATATGTAAAGCCTAATTCGAAGTATAAGGTAAACTTTAATTGACTAAATTCGCATCAGGAATAACGGAGATAATTAAAACAGCAGTTTTCCTACATTGTACAAAAGGCCAAACGGTACCCACATTTTAGGATAGTTATTGCATTCTTAGGGGGATTCCGTCTCGTACGGCCGAGGTCAGACTATAAATAGACTTGCCTAAACAAACTCCGGTCAGTCACTATTTGAAAAAACACAGAGAGAGTGGGGAAAGCATAGCATATATTAATGCCAGCGTTTGCCTTCTGCAGTTGTTAGCAGACCTTATTCAACCATTGAGGACTAGTCTGTGTGTGTGCCTGAGGGTAAGAACGAATCTATTTATATATATCTCTATAAATGTATATAGTTGTGTGTAATTATATTGATTAATCCAACTGTGCGATACGATGTGTATAAGACGTGTAGGAATGGACTGTGTCTTCTGATGAAACTTACATGCTCATGTGTACTTCTAGAGGCAAAGCCCGCCTTCGGAAATATTTAAAATATTGAGAAAGATGGCTAATTGTGTCTGTAAGTTGGGAAAGGTATTTAAAGAAGTATTTCTTGAACAGAATGAGACACCTTTCAGGAACATAAAGAAGGATAAAAAGGATTGATTCACAATATCGTTTGACATATTATTTAATAGTTTTACTCACAACCAAATTATTGTATGGGGGCGAATCATGGGAAAATACTTATAATTAAGAAGGTAGAAGTAAATTGTGATCACTTTGAATTAAAATGATTATTGAAGCTATACTATACCTTGTGCCTCTGCTTGCACGCTTATCCGAAACTGTCCATCGTCCCCATCTGTGTCCTAGGAGGGATATGGATAGAAGAATACAGGGATTGCATTTGAATTCATTGCAGGTTTAATCCTTTAACCAAAAAGTCTCAAAATCAGAGGAGGCTGCTCTTATTGAAAGTTAAAACGAATGCAGTGCCAGTCTATAATACAGTGCCAGCCATTACGTTTGTGACTACTGGAACGAGTTCAGATGAATCTTATATCCAGCATCTAAGGGAGCCATCTCCAGTGACTCAGTTAAGTTGCATGGGACAATTGTGCAGCTTATCTATATTCAACAAAAACTAAAAACGCATCCAGTTTGTGATGACAAAACTAGTATAGTGTTTCTATAAACTTATAGTAATAATAATAATAATTCTACACGTGAATAATCAAGCAAGCGAAGTTGTCTACAAGATGATAGAAATTTTGATCCAAGTGAAAAACATTTGTTAACTTTTATTATTTATTTAATGTTGTAAAATATTTGAGTTTAACACTTTTCAAACTGAAAAGAGAAACTGTTTAATTAAATTGTTCATATTCACCAGAAGACTTTCTTAGATTCTTTAAGTTGAATTACAGTTCTTGTTGGTGAATATAGTTATATAAATTACCCCTAACAGAGTCAGAAACATATTAAATTCCATAATCACAGAGGCGGATCAGGAGAGGTAGCAGTTAGGGACTCAGAGTACTACATCACCATCTTCTCTGGGAACTTACATAGCTTGACCCTACCTTTGTGTCTATACACCCTTACTCTCTTCAGAGAAGGGGGTATTACTGATAAGACCAGACTCTTATCTGGCACTATCCTGGTATCATCTGATACACCTTTATGTCCAGGATATCTTATTCTTTAATAACATCTCAAACCTCTCGCGACACATAAAAAGACATACCACCTCACTGAAGACCGTTATGGAAGGAAGAAGACAAACGTACAAGAGGAAGACGGCGCTATAAGTGGGAAGATAATATCAAGAGATAGTCAGGAAAGAGTATCGAGTGAACCATCAAGATAAGAGGTGGACGACGTTGGAGTATACTTTTGTTGTGGATATGGCAGCTGATGAAGATAAGTGTTGTAACTGGCTCGGCGGTTGCTCGCTTCTGTGCATGTTCATACACTACTGCTCGTTTGATATAGTTTAAGCAGTAATTTTTTTTACATGTTAGTTTGAGATTGGTATAACTTCTAATAAATGTCTTTCATTAAACTTTATTTCAACTCCCCACCCCCTTGATTTCCGCTTGTTAATGTTTTCTTCTATAATATCTTGTGTTGATCTTTTATATGAGGTCGTTTTTAGATATCTAATTTATCTTGTTAAAATTGTTCTGGCTTTTAACATTATTCTTGGCAGTAATCATCATAACTCTTTAGCTCCCTGGGTAGCCCAAGTGTTCAATAACTACACTCTAAGTCTTCCTTCCTGTGCCATCTGTTTAAGGTATTTCCATGTCTCATTTACCCCTTTCATGTTTATCTATTGTTCTCTTCCTCGTGTGTGTGTTTATTTATTTTTTTTATTATTTTTTTGTGGGGGGTGTTCTCCCTCTGTTTTTCTTGTTCTTGTAAGGATTCTAGCACATGGACTGTCTTGTAATGGTATCAGCAGACTTTTGACACGGCTCTCAATCTCAAAGTTTACATAGATAAATTTACGTCTGCTCCGTTCTTCGAAAAGGTAGGTTATCCGGATCTATCTCCCGTGGTGTGGGAAAAACCTAAGACTACAATATCTGCGTTTAATTACTTCTCAAGATTCTTGTGATCTTATTTTTAGGCAGTAAAATTTGTGATTGCTTTGGCAGCTAGCGCCTTCAATAGATTACACAAGTTGTCTGTTTAATTATGTTATGGAAAAATAACAAAATCATTGGAGAACAATCTGAATACATTCGAGAACAAATGTCTTAGAAAACTCATGAACATCAGTTGGAAAGAATTCAAGACTAATCGACAAATAAGAGAAGACTCTAGGCACTATATAAGGAAAAGACGATGGTATATCGGTCATGTCCCCGAATGCAAAACAACAGAATACCACTACAGGCGCTCATTGTTCCTGAGAGGTTCCGATCAGATAGAACAATAATAAGAGAAGGAAGAACGTTGGGCCTAAATAATGTGCAAGAGCTAAGAGGAGTGGCGTCACAACGAACAACCTGGAGGGCACTGGTTTCTGCCTTATGCGCCGTGTTTGGCGCTTAAAGAATTTATTATTATTATTATTATATGGCTACTGATGACTGGTTTCCAACCAACGTTCTTTTCCACTGTATTCACCGCACCATTGTTCTCTCTAGGTTCAAAAACTGTGCGCACGGAAAAGCATCATGCGTTAAAAACATTCAGGATGCTGGCACACTTTCTCATTGTGTGCCCAGCGTTTTCTCCTGTCATATTTGTTTCACTTGTGTCTGTCTGTTTTTTTTTCCATAGTTCCGCAATTAGCCTTCTGTAATTTGTGCAATCTGACTATTGAGATCACTCGTCTTTTTGCAACTTGGCAAAATATCCTTCTCTTGATGCTAAATTTAGTATGTACCACTTAATGTGTTGTATTTACTGAGTACATGTGATTTCTCTTTCAATTTCTCGCTTACTCTCTTTCTTCAATTTTCTTCACTGAGCAAATTCTTCCCATTATTCAGTCATGCTGTGCCTGTTTTATTCATTGCTTATGTGCCTCTTTTCTTGGTGTTTACGTATTTTTAAACTATATTTACAAAGCATATTTTTACAAGTACTTTGCTGCTGTTTTTCCATTGTCGTGTATGTCGTGAAATGACGTCTGTCTCACATCACGAATTCTAAATAATTCTGACCATACCGCGCACCATACATTGTAGAACGATATGATACACTAACCAATGAAAAAGATTTCTTGGTCTCGTGTTTACTACCGCTGGGAAAATAAAGATGACAAGGCCCAATCTGTGTAACCTGATTAACTTCGGAATTTTACTACAACATGATGGAAGAAGTACCACTGAAAATATGTTACCAAATCGATATTAGAGATCTTACTCTACCCGTAAGTAATAATACTTTTACTAATAATAATATAGGACGGGAGAAATCTTAGGTTGAATGCATTCGAAGCTTCAGGTTGTCCTCAATTTAGCTGTTTAAAGTATGCATAACATAAAATGCAATTATGAAACTAAAAGATTATTACATATATATATATAAAGCCTAATTCCGGGTATAATTTAAGCTTGGAATTAACAAAATCGCATCAGGAATAACTTAGATAATTTAAAAAGTAGTTTTCCTACATTGAACGATAGGCAAAAAGGTACCCATATTTTCTGATCGTGATTACATTCCTCGGGGTTTCCATCTCGTACGTCCGAGGTCACACTATAAATAGACTTGCCTAACAAACTCGGGTCAGTAACTATTATTTGAATATACAGAGAGCGGCAGAAAAGAAGAGCATCTGTTAATGCAAGTGTTTGCCTTTTGTACCTGTTAGCAGACCTTAATAAACCATTAAGGGCTCGTCTGTGTGTGCCTGAGGGTAAGAACGAATATATATATATATATATATATATATATATATGTGTGTGTGTGTGTGTGTAATTATATTGATTAATCCATCTGTGCGATAAGACGTGTATAGATGTGTTAGGAATGGACAGTGTGTACTGGTGAAACTTACAGTTTAATTCTAGAGACACAGCCCGCTTTCGGAAATATTCAAAAAATATTGAGAATGATGGCCAAGAGTGTATATGAGTTTAGAAATGTATTTAAAGAAGTATTTCTTGAATGGAATGAGACACCTACCAGGAACATAAGGAAGGATGAAAGGGATTGAAGTACTGTATAATTTGACCTATTACTTGGTAGTTTTATTCGCGACCAAATTATTGTATGGAGGCCAATCATGGGAAACGAATGATAATTAAGAAGGTAGAAGAAAATTATGATCACACTGAACTAAAATGATTGTTGCTACTATACTATACCTTGTGCATCTGCTAGCACGCTAGTCTGAAACTGTCTATCGTCCCCATCTGTGTCATAGAGGGATATTCATAGGCAAATACAGGGATTGCGTTTGACTTCGTTTCAGGTTTAATCCTTTAACCTAAAGCCTACAACAAATAAGAAGAGGTTTCTCTTAATAGAGTTGCAACGAATGCAGTGCCAGTCTATGGTAGAGGGCCAGCAATATCGTGTGTAACAGTTGGAAGGTTTTCATCGGAAGATTCTCTCTAGCATCAGAGGGAGCCATCTGCAGTGACTCAGTTAAGGTGCTCTCAGGGCAACTGTGTAGCGTATGCCTGCTCACCAAAAATAAACGCATCCAGTTCCTGATGAACAGAACAGTATAGAGCTTCAATTAAATTGTACTAAAAACACTAATAATTCTTCAGTGAAAGATCAAGCGAGCTAAACTGTCTACAAAATGATAGACATCTTAACACAAGTGAAAGACATTTGTTGAACTGTTCTTATTTATTTACTTTTGTAAAATATTTGATTAAAAAAAAAACTTTTCAAACAGAAAAGAGTACATGTATAAATAAATTGTAAATATTTACCAGCAGACTTACTTAAATTCTTTAAGTTAAGTTTTTATTCAATGTTGGTAAATTTTAATTAAATAATTTCCCCTAGCAGAGTCAGAAACAATATTATCTACCATAATCACAGAGGTGGATCAGGAGAGGTAGCAGATAGGGACTCAGAGTACTACATCACCATCTTCTGTGGGAACTTACACAGCTTGACCCTACCTTTGTGGTCTATACACCCTTACTATTCAGAGAAGGGGGTATTACTGATAAGACCAGACTCTTATCTGGCACTATCATAGTATCATCTGATACACCTGTATGTCCAGGATATCTTCTTATTCTCAATAACATCTGAACCTCTCGCGACAGTGTACTGGAAACACAATACTTTGACTATTAGAGATAAAATGTATTTTTTTTTTTAAGTATGTTTTATCCAAGCGTATTACATAATTCAAGGGAATACACACACACACACACACACACACACACACACATATATATATATATATATATATATATATATATATATATATATATATATATATATATATATATATAATAATAATAATAGCCCCTTCAGTCATAACTGACTATGGGAATGCGCCCCTGAGGTGACAGCCCTCAGCTGCTTATTTTCATGGTGCTCCTTTCGACGTTTTCTCCTCACCTCTGCTTCTTGTGTGAGCCTCTCTTCGCCCAATCTGAGGTGGCGCCGTAAATAGCATCGCCACTTAGTGCGATCGGCAGCTTCATCCTCCCATGTTGCTGAATCCATGTCCAGTGCCCTCATATCTCTCTTGCACACATCTTTGAACCTCAGCTGTGGTCGCCCAACTGTTCTCTTGCCATCTGCTAAAATATATATATATATATATATATATATATATATATATATATATATATATATATATATATATATATATATATATATATATATATATATATATATATATATATACGGGCTGATCACCCGTTTGCCAGTCACTTCGATTACGGAAACAACAGCAGATGGATTGATTTGCCATTGCCCTAAAGACGCCAATAGGCGTGATGGGAAACAGTGGCGAAGAAAACTTATCTGCTGTTGCCCTAAGACGCCACTAGGCGTAATGGCCACTGACTGCTTTGACGGTCGGTGGCTAAGGACGGAAGAATATATATATATATATATATATATATATATATATATATATATATATATATATATATATATATATATATATATATATATATATACACACACACACATAAAACAAATTCTGCTCGTAAACAAGTATATTTGTTGTAATTACATCTGTGTGATTATAATACGATAATGAAACGAATTCAACATAAGCATCTCCCTGTGTCTGTAGCAAACACTGTAAACCTGTAACGGCAGTCTAATAATTATCAGGTATATTAAGATATTGACTGTAGAATTCGAGGTACAGAAACCACTCGCGAGAGAATTACATTGATTTTTATTTTACATATGCGGTTCTCCATTGCTTAGGTTGCCAGTTCTGTTTTTGATTCTATGACGTAGGTGGTAACAACAGAATGTGAACTATTGATCTGCTCACATTCTACTGTCTTACAAAGAAGTTTGTTTTGAGGGTAACGCACTGCGTTATATCTGGAGCACTTTTTGATGACGTCAAAGTGAACTTTTACTATTATTCCAAACGTTGTGATTGGATAGTTGGTAGAAAACACCTCTCTTAATCTATTTATAAATTCATTTTCGGGCAGTGACGGGGACTCCTTACACTTATTTTTGTAAAAATAAACGTTGTGACGTCAAATGGAGAATCACCAAAACACATGGGCGGACTTTTTAAAGCGATTTCATTGGCTGTTGCTAGAAAGTCTTAGAAAACACTGCCCAAATTTAGCAAACTAGGAACAAAAGGCCACACTTTTACAAACCGTTTCCATGGTAATTTCATTTTCTGAGGGACTACTTTTCTAACGATTAATATCTATTTTTGAAAGCTTTCGAGCTATTTTGAGCAGCTATATGGAGACTTCCTCTTTCATTTTTCCAGCTCGTGAACAGTCTAGGAAAATGGCTTGTTCCGACCCGCGGTTGTTTTGTCCCCACAGATGTCGCTATAGAACTTATTGGCTGATATAACAAGCGCAATAACGTTGTATTGGCTGATATAACAAGCGCAATAACGTTGTATCTGAGTAATGTCTTTGGATGTCGATAGTGAAAAAAACTTCGTAGAGTAGAGTCCTCTTGGAAACTTGTTGGAATGTTAGTATGACTGCTTGAAGTAAAATCAGGGTAGCACTAGCAAGGTGTAGAACTGTTTATTCATTATTGTAGTCTTGTTTAAATGCATTATTATCTTTAAAGTTCTCAACACATACATGTGGTTTGAAATTTAATATGAAGCAGAAAATAAAACCCACTTGTGAATGAAATACTGTAAGACAGAAAATACAACACACACACGTGGTTTGAAATATACTGTAAGACAGAAAATAAAACCCACTTGTGAATGAAATACTGTAAGACAGAAAATACAACACATACACATGTGGTTTGAAATATACTGTAAAGCAGAAAATACAATACACACATGGTTTGAAATATAACGTGAGACAGAAAATAAAACCCACTGTGAATGAAATACACTGTAAGACAGAAAATACAACACACACACATGTGGTTTGAAATATAATGTGAGGCAGCAGAGTAAAATGCAGCACACCGATCGTCGGAATGATGAAACATTACTCTGTTTAAAAAAAGCCTAGGAAGATTATATGTAATATAGGATGATGCGAGAAACAGCCAAAACTAGGGAGGGAGGATTGATTATAACGAATCAAGAAGAAAATACCCCGATAACTTCAATGAATTTCATCACTTTTTCAGCTCCAGAACTATTCCTAAAATTGTTGAAATCAAAATGTTTCCATAGTATGTATGTATGTATATGTATATATATACAGCTCGGAATAATATGTATATATATATATATATATATATATATATATATATATATATATATATATATATATATATATATATATATATATATATATATATATATATATATATATATATAACAAGCCATTTTAACACACTCCCTTGGTGCACAGTTCTTTACTCCCAAAGATATGTTGGTAAATTTTATTCTTACTTTCAAAGATACGTTGACCAACAGATACACAGAGAAAGTTTAATAACCTCTAAAGAGGAGAAAGTACCTTGGCTCACTAATTAGCTAATTATTGAGATTAGTCACTGCACTCTTCAACACGAAACTTACCATCCGTTAAAAAACAATAACATAAAGGAAGTTTTTTCTACAGACTGTTAAATCAAGTGGGAAAAAAAATAATTTCATAGCCATGATCTATTCATAGTAAAGGGATACTAAACGTCAATGTAGGTAAAAATAACGCTTAACTAAACTCACACGTGAGTGACGGACTTACTGATGGTAATAATAAAGGCGAAACAATTATATAAATTCTGCACATACTTACTTACTTAGTCATTCCCTTTCTACCATGAGGTGTAGAGGTTTGGAAGAGAGTGCGCCAGACTATCCTATCGGCTGTCTTCCTCCTGGCCTGGTTCCATTCTAATTCTGCACATACCGAGGACTAAACATGGGGAGGTACTCTTGTTATGTAGATTGGAATCAGAACTTTAGGATGAAGGAAATACAAAACTGGAGATAGAGATCATGGATCAGATAAATTTGAAGCTTATAGTAAATTGTAAATGGGTACCTGACTCTGCTCTTAAATTAGGGAAACCAAGTCAGCATGGAAGAGAGCTTGGTCACCCCCACCTCAAAAAGCTGAACATTGTGTAGTAAAGTCTCTAACAACTCGCTCTCCTAAGGCATTGTCTGTTATGGGACTACCTTCATCTTTCATTTGGTCGTCTTTAGGTGTGAGAAGAGGACAGGAGAATAATTATTCTTGGGGAAATGATCCTATAGAGGACGTAATCTTGAAATATGTCACGATAGTAACGCAATATTGACTATTTATACCTTGTTTACGAGGCTGCTCAGTCACATACTAACACTGCAGCTGAAAGAACTTTAGACTCGGTCAAAATGTTTGTGAAATCTTTCTAGTCTTACAGCTATAGATTTCCACTACCCCCACATTCGCAGACACCAGGACAGTAGCGTTAGCAAAATCATTATTGGAAATAGAGGTTAAGCAAGGGAACGTAAACTTAAGCCTGTTTAGGGGATCTGCATGCACACCGGGACAGAATATCGATCGAGGAGTCAAATCTCTCGCTCATTACTGTTCTCAACACCAGTGAAGCCTTCAATGGAATTTTCATTTCTATTTTTTCCCCACAGAAGCCAAGCGTTCTTCTAGTCTACTTACTGTTACGTTGTTCGATATTGGTTGAATATATCTACTTTAGAGTAAAGATGCGAAGTGAGGGAGAAAGGCGCTAACAGGTACACACACTCACACAGACACACACATTCTCAAGGGTACAGCTCTGTTATGGTGCAACGGAAATTGATCTATTAAGATAAGCTTGGTGGTAGGGTGAAATATGTGATGTGTAAATGTTAAATATATTTAGTTTGTGATGTATCGGAGTTGAATTTGTGAAGTATTACGAATAAATGTTTTGCTGTGCCAGCTTTAAGTGCAAGAGATGTTGTACAAAGGAAGATAAATATATAATGTGCAACGATGAAATATGTGATGTGCCGGGGTTATGGGTATCATGTGACAGCTTTCACTGTTTAATATGCCAGCGAGATGTGGCAGGGTTACATGTGTCGTGTGCCAAATTAATGTTAGATGTGTCAGGAGTCAGTGGAACAAAGGAATAATTGTCACAGAAGGGTGACCTCACTGACTGCAACACCTGTAGAGGAATTACTCATCTATCACTTACCAGCAAGATATTGGGCGGGATACTTATTCAAAGACTTTCAGGAACACTAGACCATAAACTGAGGAGGGAACAAGCAGGATTCAGAAGAAAAAGGCAATATGCAGACCACATGTTCACTTTTAGGAACAGAATAGAGCAGTGTTCAGAATGGCAGAGACATTTCTCTTAATTTATATAACTGTTGTAGATTTTGAAAAGGCATTTGACAGCATACACTGGGGTCAACTATGAAAATACTGAGGTCTTATGAAATCCCAAAGTTCATGGTTTTCATCACCAAAAGCTTGTATGCTAATTTCACATACAGTGTTGGACACAGCAATCTAACTTTTAAGGTGAAAACAGGAGTGCGGCAGGAAAGCCCCTTGCCAAACACATACTCTTGTTAACTGTCACTGGGTGGTGAGCCAGACAACAGAGATGGATCTGAAGTACGTAGATGACATTGCACTATTCGCACACTCACATCAACACTGCTGTCACGGATTGCCTCCCATTAGCTCTGCAGTAGTGATCCAACAGTGGCCAAAACTCAAGAGTATCTAATATGGGCCTTCAAAGGTGTCTACCCTCGCACAAGATTACTCTTGGCAGAGTTGTAGATAGAAGGGTAATGACGCTTGTATCCCAAGGGAGTTTCATAAGATATTTCCGAAGTCAAGAACAATACTGCATTGGCAGGGCAATTGTTAACTTATATCGGTCCGCCGCCTTTTATGAAGAATTAAGCAATGGTTTTAGCCCGTTCAAGCCCCCAGCTGGTGTAAATCCAGCGAAATTCTTTTCTAAGAATTAGCTCTATATATTTACATATATATATATATATATATATATATATATATATATATATATATATATATATATATATGTATATGAGTATATATATATATATATATATATATATATATATATATATATATATATATATATATATATATATATATATATATAAGAGTCTTGCTCATACGTTTCCTTTCATTCGTATAATAACTGAATCAACTACGATTGTTATGTTTTAAAATAACATGTAACAAATTTAAAAATCAATTAGTTTTAACCGGTTAAAATTGAGATGACATGATGGTGAATTTTAGGTGAAAGTTTTATCTTCATAGAGACTGGAAAGAGGTATGTTAATGTTCCTTGCTGTTGCCTTTTAGTAAGCACTTAGCTTAGAATCGATGACTACTACAGCCATGGTTTCGTCAATTCTTCTGTGATTATGACACTTCACAGTCTGATAGCTTTGTTCCACGAACTTGAGACAAAAATAAAAAGAACAAATGCCTCTGCTAAGTACATTTGTGGGCCGCAAATTAACAAGCTCATTGTCTCGCTGTGCACCCACCAATGTTAGCCTCTCTGAATAATTATATACTTGAGTATACATAGCGTAACACAGGGAAGATGATTAGAAATCACCAATATTCTTCTGGGTATAAAACCGGGAAAATATGTGCTTGGACAGTGCGGGGCAATGTCGTGCCTGAATTACCATTATTAAGGTACGCATATCTCACAAAATAATACTACATACTTGAGGCACATGTGATGTAATCATCACTCACCACTGCTCAACTCGGAGTCTGGGGTTGCTGCTGCTTTCTCGTTTCTGAGCAAATTAGCATAAAACAAACACCAGTGCTTGCTGTAGTGGTTTATGAACATACTATTTTCACATGTTGAGGTTGCCAGCCTCATATATAACCACGTAGCAAGGAAAATATTTCAAATTCACATTTGTAAAATAAATGTTTACACTTACCCCAAAGTAACTTTTGGGAACACAATCTCCTGGCACAGTTTAGAATGGACACTAGCAACTTAGGTTATATGCTTTCGAATCACTTGGTCTGGAAATTTGAATATTCCTTCTATGACGGGTGATCTGATTCCTTAGGTCTCCAGTCTTTGTATTTAAAATGCGGGTTTACTTTTTTAAGTTGCCCATATACTTTGATCTTGGTCCTTTAAGTTTCCAGTCTTTGTATTTAAATATGCGGGTTTACTTGTAAGTTTCAAAGTTGCCCAAATAGTTCGATCTTCGTCCTTTAAGTTTTTCAGTCTCTTTATTTAAAAATGCGGGTTTACTTTTTTTAGTTTTAAAGTTGCCCAAATACTTCGATCTGTCATTGATAATTTTGGAATCCTTTGTCCACACCTTCTCTTTCTGGCCCTGGTGAATTGCTAGCTTGACGTGGCGATGAAGTCTGATCTGTGACTCCGATTTCGCTAGATTATATTTCCAATTCTCGGTTTAAAAACCCCAGATTGTACTCCCGACGAATTTGCCAATGAGAACTGTTGTTTATTCCGGCTCTCACTTTACACCAATCCAATCTCTTTTGCGATTGATGGGTATTTAAATCATAATACCCCGCGTGTTTAAAATATTACATTGTAAAATTCCAACGCGTGACCTCTTTCTAATGGCTCCGCTTGCATCTTTATGCAAACTCCCAAACAAACCTGTGAACGCATTTCTAATACTTTCCGCCCATATTGTCTCCTCTGGCAGGCTATCTGTAATAATGATACCAAGACGGTCCAGCGGAAGCTATTATCTAATTATCACCTGTGTCTTCACCCATCCCTCAGACGGCTTTCTTTTCGTCGCTCGTACGAGACCATATTGTGTCCATAGAGATCGACTTCTATCAAAGGTGTCTAGACGACTTATGTGATAAACGTTTCACTCGCTGACCTGTTTAATTAACCTGGTATTGTTACAGTTCACCTAGCGCAACGTAAACAAGTCTGGGAGCGACGAGGCAAAATGTAGGGCATAAAATATGCCGAATAATAGGACGATGAATGAAGAAATAAAGAAATACTGCAGGAGAGAACGACAGTTATGAAAAGTGCACCCAAATAATAGGCGAGTGAAAGAGATAGAGAGGGGCACAAAAGTATATGAAAAAATCATTTTGTAACAACTGCCAAGAAAAAACAGGCAAACTGAATAAACATAGCTCACAGGTGGAACGAAACATTAATCTCAAGAAGATAAAAGATATGACATCCAGTGTAAGAAATCATGCGCCCATAGAAATAAGGGACCCATCATTTTTGTAATGCTGTACGGTGCAAAATGTTGCAGAGAGTTAGTTACAGGATAGGAAATTTCCAAAATGCCCTCTTTCCACGTAACCCCGTCCAAAGAAAATTCTTCGAATCTTCAGGCCATCAAGTGCTAACTCGGAGCCACCAAAAAGACATGCGCACCATCATAGCGAGTAGATGCTGGAATTGAGTTGGCCCCATCCTCAGAAGAGACCTTAACACTATCACTAGAACTGCCATGCTATGGACCCCAGAAAGAAAGCAAAAAAAAAAAAAAAAAAACCCGGCCAAAAGCTACATGGAGAAGAACTGCGGAGGCCGAGACGACAAGCATGAACCAGAGCGGGGCACCACACAAAAGATGGCTGCCGTCTGAGTGTGGCAATTATCTCCCTTGGCCTGCTGCTGTAGTGTTTCCGCAAATGTGGTCAGAAAGCTGGAGTAAAGGATGAGTTTGTAAAATGGTATTAACCTTTACTCAAGACCTAATCTCAGCAGTAGTATAAATAGGAGGGTTGGAACGTATTTTATGGGGGCCTTGCAGTTTTTTTTAGGAGGGCAACTACAAAAATTGAATCTTCTCGGTTTTTTTAAAGGTTGTTTCCGTCGCTCTTCTGCGAGATTAATATTTGCCACTGTGTGACAATAGCTCGAGTTCAATGAACCCCAGCCGAAGGTAATTCAGCACAATATATGTATGTATGTATGTATGTATGTATGTATGTATGTATGTATGTATGTATGTATGTATGTATGTATGTGTGTGTGTGTGTGTGTGTGTGTGTGTGTGTGCGTGCGTGCGTGCGTGCGTGCGTGCGTGCGTGCGTGCGTGCGTGTGTGTGTGTGTGTGTGTGTGTGAAAGGGCTGTGATGTGCTTCAAGCATATTAGACTGTCCCCTTCTGTCGTGAAATATTCTAATCCACATATATAAATTAAAAGGTAAATATAAAGCCTAACAAATAAATTTAATAAAAGGAAGAAGAATGGTAAAGAACAGTGCTGTCACAATGACTGTACTCGAAATCCCCCTTGTTTTCTACTTCGTCGGCAAATTGTAACGCCTTCACGTTGATAGTAAAAGCCTACTATATTATTACCCGCTTTCTTCAATGAAACGTGTGCTGTATTTCTTGGAAAAACATTGAGATACCAAGCTGATCAATGACCTAATTTTAATATTTCATTCATTCCATTTTATACACGGCGTAACTAAAGACAGATGGACTAAAGGATAGAGAGAAGGGAGAGGCATAAAGCCGAACTCGTGCAACACTGAACACGCGTCGCGCGATATACAATTACTACTATCACGCGTGTGAGGCCACATGCACTAACTTTTTTCAGACGGACAGTGATAAAAACACTAACCTTCCCAGAGTTAGGTTTTTAAATCCTGAAAAACTCTTATTAGAAAAGATAACATTAGATGGGTTTACGTTTGAAAACGTTACAGTACCCAGACAGCACATCTTCGAAACAGGAGGTAGAAGGAATTGCATATTTTGAACGCAGCATATTAGCTCTATTAAATTTGTATATTTGGGTTCCTTAGGGCTTGCTGACAAAGAATATGTAAACCGTTACGCAAATAGTCTAGGAATTAACAAGTTATAACCAAAATAAAATAGTGGGGATGCCTGACAGCATGAAATCATTTCTGCTCATAAAATTTTTTTATAACGTGTTTGAAAAAACCTTGCGTACGGAAATAGCCTACCATGTAAACTCCAAATTGATTGGAGCGCAACAAATATAAGACTAAACACGATTGGTCGGACTATAAATACTATCTTTGGTTGTTAGGGGAGACGTAGGAAGGTAACATTTTTTCAAACACTTGTCGAAACGTGGCTCCATTGGCCAGACTCGCTGATATAATCACTTAGGAGCGTTAGTTCGAGACCACTAGTTCAAATAAGCTTGATAAAGCAACAGTGCGTTGAAGCCAGCTCATATTTTTGCTAAATAAAAGCCTGGAACATAAGCAGATGGGAGTTTGTGCCAGTATTTGTGCCAGAATTCATTGCTAGTCAACGTATCTGTGTATTTCCATGAATTGTGGTAAGCTTGAAACATTCAGTATCTTTTAATGAAAATTGAATGTGAATTGTTAATTTATGCCTGTATATATGTGTAGTTCAGTAGCAAACATGATGTAAAGCCTATAATGCTCCAGCCTGAACAGAAGGTGTCGGAGGAAAGTAAAACGGCATGGAATGGCCAAACAGTACACTGACACCTAGATGATTGACTAGAAAGAAATAATGCTGGAAGTGCAGAGGCGTAGTAACCCTTAAGGAGGTTAAATACTGGTATAAAGTATTTCAGATGAAGCTGACAGTTGGCCTAACGCTCTGAACTCAATGTTTGTGATGTATTGTGCTCAGTGTAAAAAGAGAGTATAAATTAGTTATGACGTAGAAGGTACATCCTTCTTGTTTTCAGGGACCGTGGTCTTGATGGTATTGAGCAGCACCTGGTCAGAGCTTTGCTGAATCCAGAGTCGGACAGCATACTCCTTGGTCCATTTAGCTATCAGTGAGGTGTCTCCAGAGCCCAGGGGAGAAATCGAGCAGAGGAGTCTTTTCCTACCGCCATCACGCAAGATAAGCTGATGTGGCCAGCTGAGCTCAAAATTATGTACCCCCATCTTAAAATAACATTGTAACATAAACTTAAGAGGGGAAGTAAATTGTTTTAATATCAGGAACTGAGAACATCTCCAATACTAGTTCCAATAAAGACAAAACTATTGAAGTCATGATGACAAATACCAACAGAGCTTGAACAAAACAAAACCAGTATTACCTCATATTACTACTACACAACTGACACACATAGGATACTTTTAATAATATATGTCACTACAATATTCATATTGATAAATTCTGTACATATAACTTGTAAGTAAAATTGATTGTGATTCCTGGTTCCCTTTGTATTTGAATCAGGACACATATTCATTCATAACAGCAATGAATACATATTGTTATTTGAAAAGTTATCAGTGACTCCTTTAAGATATCCTTGTAGAGTGTTTTATGTATGTGAGTGTCACAGTGTTGTCAAGTGTGGTGGAATAAATTAAATTGTTTATCTGTCTGTTGTTGTTATGACTTACACTTCATCATGCACATACCCTAGACATACAACGTAGTCATCACACTATTCCAGAATAATTCTGACTGAGGTATACATATGTGGCAGCAAGTAAGGTTATATATAATACACTACTCTTATTAGATATATATACCTTCACAGCTGATCTCAGTCAGTACACTAAGTCCCCTATAAATATTTATAACATCCCACTTCACCACATATATTGGGGGCTCGTCCGGGATTTTGAATCTTTCCCTATTAAAAATATTGGGGGTAATTCACTTCAGGGAATATAAGAATTAAAAGGTATCCTTGGGTGGAATTAAATAAGGTTGAGCTCACGGTGCCTGTGTTGTCCATTAGATATATATTTAGAGGCTGAATTGTTGGTTAGACATTGTATAAATTTACCTGATAGACAATGGCGGACCTGGCCAAGTTTCGATCTGCTGCTGTTCAGACTGCAAAAGAGTTAGGATTAGATGGGCAAGTTATGGTTGCCTATGTCACTACGGAATGTGACAAATTTATTGAACGCGAAGAAAGAAGATTAGAAAAAGAGGCCGAAAGAAAGTTAGAGGCTGAAAGGGAAATTAAGAAGTTACAATTTGAGGCTGAGGCTGAGACTAAGAGGTTGCAGATTGAGGCTGAGGCTAAGAAATTGGAGGCAGAAAGAGAAGACAAAAGATTGGCTGCAGAAAGGGAAGAGAAGAAATTAGCTGCAGAAAGGGAAGCAGAAGAAAGAAGATTGGCTGCAGAAAGGGAAGAGAAGAAATTAGCTGCAGAAAGGGAAGCAGAAGAAAGAAGATTTACTGCAGAGAGGGAAGCAGAAAAGGAGGAGAAGAGATTACAAAGGGAACATGAGTTACGACTAAGGGAGTTTGAGTTTCAGGGCCATTCTCCTGAAAATGGTGCCAGTCCCTTTGCCTCTGATGCCACTGCTAGCCAAGGAGCCTCAACCTCAGCTATGAATTTTCATTTAGATCATTTTGTTGAGAAAGACGATGATATAGAGAGCTACCTAAATAGGTATGAACTATTAGCTACCACATAAGGGTTAGAGAGAGAAAGGTGGAGCTTAAAGTTATCTCAAGGACTTCGTGGGGCAGCTTATGAAGTTTTTGCAAAAATGAGCAGAGGTGATCAGGAAAATTATGACATGCTAAAGCAGGCTCTTTTGTTAAGGTATGAAAAGAATGCAGAATTCTATAGGAAAAAATTTAGGAATGCTAAACTACTGTCAGGTGAAACCTATCACCAGTTCTCTGCACGAATAGAGACATACTTGGAGAAATGGACTTCTCTGGGGAAAACCCAAGATCTTAAGGAAATGGTCCTTATAGAGCAATTAAGAGAGTCCATGGCTCCAGACCTGAGAAAGTTTCTCATGGAACAAGGTGCAGAGAGGCTGGGTGAGTTGCTAAATGTTGCTGAAAGGTATCAAGCAGCTCAAGCAGAGGTAACAGGTAATAAAAAGAAACAAGTGGATAACTTTAGGGCACCACAGAACTTTAATAAATTTGATCCTAGGGATCAAAACAAAGGTAAGCACCAGTTTGATAGGCCACGGTATGAAAATAAAAATAAATTCCCACAATTCGATGAAAGGAAATATGATGAAAGAAAATCTTTCAACCAAGGAAAAAGGTGGTGTAAGAATTGTCAGATGGACAATCATGACACTGACCGTTGCAGAAGGAAACCTGTGTATATGGCCACCCTTCAGGTCAGGTCGACCTCAAGACAGGAGGAGGATATTATGTTAGATACCACTCCAGAAGAGATGAGGAAGGCACAGGCTGGGGATAAAACACTCAAGCCTTGTTTCAGGAAATTGTCAACTTGTCATACAACTCCAGGCAAGGGAGAGTTTTACATGAAAAACAAGTTGATGTATAGGAAGACTGGAGCTAGATCCAAAGGTCAGGGACAGCTGGTACTTCCTAAAAGATATAGGGCAGACTTAATAAGGAGCCTACATGTGAAACCAGATGGGGACCATGAGAAGATAGGTACCATCATTCAAAAGGTGGCTCACAATTATTATTGGCCCAAAGCAAGATGGGACATTGAGAATTTTGTAGAAAGGTGTAGCATAGCACATGAGGGAACACCCACAAGTGGGAACATGGATCAGGACCTGGACACGCCACGGGGCAAAATTAGGCCTGATAATAAAAAGAGATATAAATTTGAAAAAGTGGACCAAATGGAATGGGAAGCCCCTTTTCACGGACAAGCTTCACTTAACTGTTTTACAATGGCCACTATGCGGAGAGTGCAAAAAAATGTCTTACCCCAGGATAAGCCGAAAATCCCTCAATCGGACTTAAACAAACTGGAGGAAGAGGATGTAGAGAGGAAATCTCTCATCAAGAATTTTAAGTGGGGAGAAAACCCCGAAAGAAAAATTGGTAGCGGTCGTTTTGTGAATGATAATTCTGGGAGGAAAAATCATCACTATAGAGCTTCGAGTGGAAGAGACCATACCGGTGCATGGACAAATAGGTCCACACAATTAAAGGTCCATATGTAGCTTTGTTAAGAACGTGGACTGATGAAAAGGCAGAGGAAAACATTACATCTTCATACCAATATGTGAATGAGCTGACCACTCGTTTAAAACTGGCTGGAAACTTGCCAATGAAAATTTGAAACAAGCCAGGAAGAAACATGCTGCCTATTATAACAGGAAGGCGAAAGACAGAAATTTGGCTGTGGGAGAGAAAGTACTGCTTCTTTTGCCCGGGAGTCAGAATAAGTTACAAATTGGATGGCAGGGTCCATATACAGTTCTAGAGAAGGTGTCTAGAACAAATTATAAGATAGATAAGAAGGGGAAAGAAAAAAATCTATCATGTGAATCTCCTGAAGAATATTTGGAAAGAGAACATCAGGAAGAGACACACTTGTTGACCTTGTCCATCGCCATGGAGATGAAAAAGGAACCACTTTCATCATTTGAGTATCCATTACACCCCTGTGAGACAGCAGCACAGGTGAAAATCAGTACACATTTAACGAAAACTCAGAAAGAGAGAGTGCAACAGGTTCTAAATAATCATGCAGAGGTGTTAACAGACCGACCAGGGCATACAAACCTATTGGAATATGATATGAAACTGATAGACCCCACACCTGTCTGTATGAAACCATATTCGATTCCGTTTGCTAAGGAGAAAGCTTTGAAGGAAGAGATAGACTATCTGTTGAAGGAAGGAATTATTTCGCACAGTGAATCCTCATATAGTTCCGGTGTTGTACTCTTAAGGAAGCCCTCTGGAGAACATAGACTCTGTATAGATTACAGGAGACTGAATGCTATTACAGAAGGACAGGTGGATCCATTGCCGGATACAAATCAGCTGTTTGCCAGATTAAATAAAGCTAAATATTTCTCAAAAGTGGATCTGAGTAAAGGATACTATCAGATTCCAGTAAAGCCTGAGGTTAGACCATACCTAGCTTTTAGTACCTCAGAAGGACACTATGAGTTCAATAGATTGCCATTTGGATTGAAGAATGCGCCTAGTGTCTTCTCTAGAATGATGAGAAAATTTGTTGGATGTAAACATTTCGGAGGAACGTAATGAATCCCTGAGTTGCCTCTTTGATTGAGGATATTCCGAATGTTTCATACAGGATAATAAGAAGATTATGGGATCCACTACGAAAACTCTGCTATCACCAGGTATATGTTATCTCCTCATAACGTACATTTTGAGGGAAATATAATGTTCTCTGGACATGTCATTGCGCAGACTCAGAGAAGAGAAATGGTGAATACGGGTTGCGAAGCAGCATTAAGACAAGCACTCACACTTGCGGCTGTTCAGTAACATAACCGAAATATATTATTGGTTGTAGAAGTCTGAGGCAGATTTCATGAGTAGTGCCTACTCTGAATGGACCCAACTACATAAAACCATGATAGCACCACAGCAGAGTAAAGTCAAGTTGACTTACATTTATCTATGTGTATATAGAATAAAGGACTGACATGGGATGTCTGTTTTAAGAGGGGAGGTGTCGTGAAATATTCTAATCCACATATATAAATTAAAAGGTAAATATAAAGCCTAACAAATAAATTTAATAAAAGGAAGAAGAATGGTAAAGAACAGTGCTGTCACAATGACTGTACTCGAAATCTTCCTTGTTTTCTACTTCGTCGGCAAATTGTAACGCCTTCACGTTGATAGTAAAAGCCTACTATATTATTACCCGCTTTCTTCAATGAAACGTGTGCTGTATTTCTTGGAAAAACATTGAGATACCAAGCTGATCAATGACCTAATTTTAATATTTCATTCATTCCATTTTATACACGGCGTAACTAAAGACAGATGGACTAAAGGATAGAGAGAAGGGAGAGGCATAAAGCCGAACTCGTGCAACACTGAACACGCGTCGCGCGATATACAATTACTACTATCACGCGTGTGAGGCCACATGCACTAACTTTTTTCAGACGGACAGTGATAAAAACACTAACCTTCCCAGAGTTAGGTTTTTAAATCCTGAAAAACTCTTATTAGAAAAGATAACATTAGATGGGTTTACGTTTGAAAACGTTACAGTACCCAGACAGCACATCTTCGAAACAGGAGGTAGAAGAAATTGCATATTTTGAACGCAGCCACTTAGCTCTTTTAAATTTGTATATTTGGGTTCCTTAGGGCTTGCTGACAAAGAATATGTAAACCGTTACGCAAATAGTCTAGGAATTAATAAATTATAACCAAAATAAAATAGTGGGGATGCCTGACAGCATGAAATCATTTCTGCTCATAAAATTTTTTTATAACGTGTTTGAAAAAACCTTGCGTACGGAAATAGCCTACCATGTAAACTCCAAATTGATTGGAGCGCAACAAATATAAGACTAAACACGATTGGTCGGACTATAAATACTATCTTTGGTTGTTAGGGGAGACGTAGGAAGGTAACATTTTTTTTCAAACACTTGTCGAAACGTGGCTCCATTGGCCAGACTCGCTGATATAATCACTTAGGAGCGTTAGTTCGAGACCACTAGTTCAAATAAGCTTGATAAAGCAACAGTGCGTTGAAGCCAGCTCATATTTTTGCTAAATAAAAGCCTGGAACATAAGCAGATGGGAAGTTGTGCCAGTATTTGTGCCAGAATTCATTGCTAGTCAACGTATCTGTGTATTTCCATGAATTGTGGTAAGCTTGAAACATTCAGTATCTTTTAATGAAAATTGAATGTGAATTGTTAATTTATGCCTGTATATATGTGTAGTTCAGTAGCAAACATGATGTAAAGCCTATAATGCTCCAGCCTGAACAGAAGGTGTCGGAGGAAAGTAAAACGGCATGGAATGGCCAAACAGTACACTGACACCTAGATGATTGACTAGAAAGAAATAATGCTGGAAGTGCAGAGGCGTAGTAACCCTTAAGGAGGTTAAATACTGGTATAAAGTATTTCAGATGAAGCTGACAGTTGGCCTAACGCTCTGAACTCAATGTTTGTGATGTATTGTGCTCAGTGTAAAAAAGAGAGTATAAATTAGTTATGACGTAGAAGGTACATCCTTCTTGTTTTCAGGGACCGTGGTCTTGATGGTATTGAGCAGCACCTGGTCAGAGCTTTGCTGAATCCAGAGTCGGACAGCATACTCCTTGGTCCATTTAGCTATCAGTGAGGTGTCTCCAGAGCCCAGGGGAGAAATCGAGCAGAGGAGTCTTTTCCTGCCGCCATCACGCAAGATAAGCTGATGTGGCCAGCTGAGCTCAAAATTATGTACCCCCATCTTAAAATAACATTGTAACATAAACTTAAGAGGGGAAGTAAATTGTTTTAATATCAGGAACTGAGAACATCTCCAATACTAGTTCCAATAAAGACAAACTATTGAAGTCATGATGACAAATACCAACAGAGCTTGAACAAAACAAAACCAGTATTACCTCATATTACTACTACACAACTGACACACATAGGATACTTTTTAATAATATATGTCACTACAATATTCATATTGATAAATTCTGTACATATAACTTGTAAGTAAAATTGATTGTGATTCCTGGTTCCCTTTGTATTTGAATCAGGACACATATTCATTCATAACAGCAATGAATACATATTGTTATTTGAAAAGTTATCAGTGACTCCTTTAAGATATCCTTGTAGAGTGTTTTATGTATGTGAGTGTCACAGTGTTGTCAAGTGTGGTGGAATAAATTAAATTGTTTATCTGTCTGTTGTTGTTATGACTTACACTTCATCATGCACATACCCTAGACATACAACGTAGTCATCACACTATTCCAGAATAATTCTGACTGAGGTATACATATGTGGCAGCAAGTAAGGTTATATATAATACACTACTCTTATTAGATATATATACCTTCACAGCTGATCTCAGTCAGTACACTAAGTCCCCTATAAATATTTATAACATCCCACTTCACCACACCTTCATGTGTTAATGGAATGACTTTATCATTTGCAGCAATTTAGTGGGGCTGCCTATTTTCAGGAGGATTCTGAAAGAGTCCATTCCAGCTAGGATGTAGGATAAAGAGAGAGGGATAGCACCTCACGGTGAGAGACAGCCATGTCCTTTTTAGGATAGTCAGGATCTTATTTGGTTCTCCTCTCTTTATCTAGCTCATGTATGGCTCCTCGAATACCGCTTGTGTACGGCGGTGGCCACATCCCGGGCAACAGTCTTGGCTGACTGGCTAAACTACATGGGTGGAGTAGGAGCAATCTTACTCAAGGGAATGTCCATCCCTAGTACACAAAGACTGAGACGGTGAGTGAGGCGGAGGAATCTGAGAAGATCAACGGCTCGCAAAGCGAAACAGCAAAGTGTGTGGCGCACTAGAGGCATGTCGGACATAGAAAAAGACAATGGCTAGCCACAGTGGAAGAGATTGGGGCCTTACCACGTACTTCCTACAGAACGTAATGGGATCACAACAACAAGATAAGAACCGATATGTAGAGAACTCTCTGTCCCCTGGGGAAGAATCTACTGTACAAATTAACAGGGAAGAGGCAACTCCTCTAATGAGTAAGGAAGTACATAATGACGAGTGTTCCTTAAATTCTGTTGAAAGGGAGCATTCTGAGAAAGACCACCTAAAAACTAGTAGGAGAAGCCTAAAAATAGGAACATGGAATGTTAGAACTCTAAACGGAGAAGGAAAGCTTGACAATCTTATATTAGAGGCAACAGACATGAAACTCTATATACTGGGAGTTGCAGAGACAAGACTTTTGGATACAGGCTACAAAACAAGAGACCAGTACACGCTTATACACTCAGGAGGAGAAAAACATGAAAGAGGGGTAGGAATGTTGATAAAGAAGGAGTTAGAAAAATACGTATGTGGATACTGGACACACAATGACAGAATGATGTTACTAAAGATGAGAGCAAAGCCATTCGACATATCGATCTTACAAACTTATGCACCAACTAAAGATCACAGCGAGGAAGAAATAGAAGAATACTATGAAGAGCTACAACACACACTTAAACCAGTCAAATCTACAGATGTGTTGATAGTAATGGGTGATATGAATGCAAAAGTAGGAAAAGGAAAATACAAGAAAATAGTAGGACAGTATGGATTAGGGACAAGAAATGATAGAGGAGACAGACTTATCCAGTTCTGTGAAGAAAACCAGCTGGTCATATGTAACACCTTTTTTGAACACCACCCAAGGAAATTATACACATGGAAAAGCCCAGGAGATGCAACACGAAATCAAATCGACTATATGATGATAAAACATAGATTTAAGAACAGTGTCACAAGTGCAAAGACACATCCTGGCGCCGACATAAATTCAGATCACAATCCAGTCGTCATCAAAGTAAATATAAAGCTGAAAAGAGCAGGAAACAGAAGACAGGAGGAACCCCAGATAGAAATATCAGCGCTGAAACAACCAGATATAAAACAGAAATAGTTAATCGGTGTCAAAAATAAATATCAACAGTTATTGACAGAAAGCATTGAGCAGTATAGAAGAGAAAACCCAGAAAAAAACAGCAACCGCAAAATAGGAATGCTTAAAAACAAGCATACAATCAGCAAATGCAAATTTACCTAAAAAGGAGTCTAAGAAAAATCAAATTTGGATGACAGATGACATCTTGAATAAAATGGCAGAAAGAAAGAAAGCAAAAAACACTCCAGAATATAAAACAATAGACAATGACATACGTACTATGTGTAGAGAAGCAAAAGAACGGTGGATAGAAACAAAATGCAAGGAAATAGAAGACTTGGAAGCAAAGCACATGACAAGAGATATGCATGAAGAAATAAAGAAATTATCAAATCGGTCGCGGTTTGCACAAGGAGGAAGCTGTATCAAGAACAAACATGCTGTAATATTATTTGATGAGAAAGACATATCAAACAGATGGGCAGAATACGTAAAAGAACTATTCGAGGACAACAGAGGTAAAAAACCATCACCAGATTCTAATGAAGGCCCAAAAATTCTCAGATCAGAAGTAGAGAATGCCATTCATATGATACAAAAAGGAAAATCAGCAGGCATGGATAACATAAAAATTGAAATGATAGAAGCTCTGGAGAGCTTTGGTATAGATACAATCACAGAAATATGCAACGATATATATACAATACATGATATATACCACACGACATGAAGACATCAGTTTTTATAACATTGCCCAAAAAACCAAATGCAACAGAATGTTCAGACTTCAGAACAATCAGCCTGATGAGTCATGCAATTAAGATACTGCTCAAAATCATACAGGAAAGAATAAAAAGTAAAGTAGACAGCGAAATCCAAGAAGAACAGTTTGGTTTTAGACGGAACAGTGAAACAAGAGAGGCAATATTTTGCCTAAGAATATTAGCAGAAAAATATACAGAGGTCCAAAAAAGTATGTAAATGTGCTTCATTGACTATAAGAAGGCTTTTTACAGAGTCCATCATGAGAAAATAATTGAATGCCTCAAAGACATAGGTATTGATGGAAAAGATATAAGAATACTCAGTAACCTTTATTGGGAGCAAACTGCCACAGTAAGATCGGGAAGGAATTATTCACCATACATAGACATAAAAAGAGGTGTCAGACAAGGTTGTGTGCTGTCCCCCTGCCTATTTAATTTATACACCGAAAAAAATTTTCAAACAGATACAGGAAATACCAGGACTGAACATCAATAAACAACCTTAGATATGCAGATGATACCGTGTTGTTAGCTGAAAGCGAACAGGAGTTACAAGAACTAGTGATGCAAGTGAACAGTATAAGTCATGAATATGGACTCGACATTAATATTGAGAAAACAAAAAGTATGATAATTAGCAAAACAGACTGTGACGTACATATTATATGCAGGTATTTATTTCCTTATATCTAGCTATATTAAATAGCTTCGCCCACAAGTTTTTATTACGGCCTGTCGCATTGCGGCAGATACCACTAATTAGTATGCAAGAGAGATGATAGCCAAGGGTTCACGGGGCATTGGGGGTGTGTCGTGGAAGAGTGAGGATGCATGTGTGAATTGCTCCGAGATATTTCGGGTGTCAGTGTGTTGGATAGATATGTTCTGAAGTTATTGTGGTCATCCTGGAATGACAGAGTGCCTGATTCATTCACAGGATAGGTAGATGAGTGGATAGAAATGATATAGTGATGTTTGCAGACTGGAGACGGGCGTTGTTCCGGTTCTTATATATTCGTATGTTCATAGATACAGCTGATTACAGGACTGGATCTCGACATCTACTGACAGACTGTTATATGCCAGTATCTGTATTTACCCTATGCCATGGGAGTTAGAGATGTGCAGTGAAAGAGGTCTTACAAGTAATACTTCATTGGAGCATACGTTTTATTCATAATAAACATGTTTGTGATGTGAATAAGATGGACGTTTCTTCAATTCTTGTGTGGCTGTTTATGTAGCGAGTTTAAGGACTCTCGTATGACCACTTGGCTACTGCTAATATGTTTACTCTTCCAAGAATTAAATCATTAATCCTTAGCGCAAGTTGGAGAACGCCACAGCTTTTTGGGGGCCAAGTACCGTGGATTTTGAACTTGTAAAGTACATTTTTTAAAAAACCAATTCTACAAGCAAATGTTTACCGTAAGTTTGTCCCACTTACGGAAGGTCACATCTGCTCAGAGCGGTGTTTGCATGGAGGAGAGAAAATTTTTGAAGTAACTTTCGAAATATATTATGAATTAACTGTTCATTATTATCAAGGTGTCGGCAGTGGAAAAGTTAAGAGGGCCAGCGTTATCGAAGAATTTTATTCATTAGAGGAAAATATCAATTTACCAGCAGTCACTACTTCAAGTGAGCGACTTCTGCGAGTCTACAATCAAATTCAAAATGGAGTCCTGTCAGACCGGAGTGTAGGGAAGGACTAGTGACGAATCGTTTTACATTGTTGTGGAGTGCTTCAGAGCGGCACATCCATTTCTTAGCACCATATCTCAGGCCAGGAAGGAGACTGTTTTATTTTCATACAAGATAAGTGCGATTTTTTTACATCTTTCGGTCTGTGTTCATGAATATTTAGGTTGGATCTCCATCAGCTCTGATGTTTGTTTTCCTTTTTTAATGTATTAATATATGTAATTCTTGTATAAGCGGGCAAGGTTGGCTCGGCTGTCTTGTTGTGTGATACATCTCGCCGTAAAGCGGGCACACACAAATTGTTCTATAGGTACTGTATGGTGATCATAACTTATTAGATCATTACAATTATTATTATAATTTTTTTGTTCTTCTTTATTAGTTTCGGACTTGTTTTAATGTTGGTCTTTGTCATATTCTGTTGATTATTTTAATTTTTCGTCATTATTGGTCGTGCTCTGTTTATCGAATCTGACTATCAATTCAGTTGATTCATGTATTAAAAATGGGTGGATCTTCTACTGATTACTTTTTTTTCTTTATCTGTTAAATATTTTATATTTTATCTTTCTTTATACCTTAGTTTTGTCCTTTTTAGTTTTTATCTATTGTATATATATATATATATATATATATATATATATATATATATATATATATATATATATATATATATATATATATATATATATATATATATATATATATATAAAAATAACTTAAATTGTATTGTCTTGGCTGCTCCTTTGGAAATATATTACTGTCTCCTTTGAAAATAGTGCAGAATTGTTCAGTTCTGATATAAAGTATAAGGCAATTTGTTGGAAAGTGATATAATTTTATTTAAGATTTATTATTGGTGTAACTGATTGATTTACATCAAGGTACCTCAACATGGCTCGCCTAGAACATTTTGTCACCGTGGGTGAACGACTTGGGTTTCAAGCGAAGGCTTTGAAAGAGTTTGCTTTAGAGCAGGTGGCTAAGGAAGAGAAAAAATTAGAACAAGAATTAGCTGAGATGAGAAGGCGAGAAGACAGAGAAGCAGCTGCAGTTGAGAAAAAAATTAGAACAAGAATTAGCGGAGAAGAAGAGGCAAGATGAAAGAGAAGAAAAGCTTAAGCTAGCACAGTTTGAGCATGAGAAAAAATGGCTGAATTTCAGCTTCAAAAACTTAAACTTTGAGAATGATAACAAACGGCGGAGAGCAACTATTCAGGGCACGACAAAAAGGGATCATGGGTGTCCTTTTAAGGTTCATTTACCCAAATTTCATCCATCCGATGACATATCGTGTTACTTGAATAGGTTTCAGACAATTTGCCAGGAACATAAACTTGACAAATCTGAATGGCCTAGTAAATTAATGTCATTATTTTCAGGTGAAGCTCTTACAGCTATCTGCACTTTGGATGATGCCTCTAGAAGTGACTATGATTCTATAAAGGCATTATTATTGAAAAAAAATTCCAGCTGGATACTCACGGTTAAAGATTAAAATTCAAAACTTTATTGCCTGACTCGGCCAAGGACTTCGCAGAATACATTGCATCTATCAAGCTTACTTTTCAGAGATGGATTGAACTTTCACGAATCGATCATACTTCTGAGTCGCTTATGGATCTCATACTAAGAGATAAGGTTCTCTCTTCAGTCAGTCCAGAATTTTTGACCTATCTCCAAGAGAGGGATCCGCAAACCATTGCTGAAATGGAAATTTTGCGGCGACGTTTCATGACCGCACATCCTGGGAGGAATATAAGCAACTCGAACATCAAGGAGGCATTACCAGTTGCTTCAGCAAAGGCTATATATACAAGAAATCAAAAACAGGGACCACCTGATAATTCTTCAGGCTGAGGAAGAAATTTTAGCCATAATGCCGGATCCTTCAGGGGTCGGTATAACTTTGCATACAGTCAATTTCGACCATATAACCAGGGAAATATGCCTCAACAACAATTTAATAGACCAAACAGAGGCTGGACCAGAACTCAGAATTCTTATTCTAACAGAGGAAGATCAAATTATAATAATGATTGTAATTACTAGAACAACAGGAATAATCAGCACTACAGAGGCTCTCGACCCCCACATAGGTCTAATGCTGCTGTTGAACAAAACAACCATTCAGTTGCTGGGAATCAAGGGTTTGAGACAATGTCTCATGCCAATGCATGCAGTGTTGATCTTTCTAATAAAGCAAATTGCTCTGCTTGCAATACTCTTTTTCAGACAGATGAAGTACCCAGATTAATTTGTGGTCACCCTCTACCAGTACTTGCTTCTCATGATGGAAAAGGTTCACTTAAATTTTGCAGGGGGTTTGTTAATCATAGACTTGTTTCCGTCCTCAGGGATACGGGATGCACTATCATAGGGGTGCAACAATCTTTGGTTGATAACTCATGTTACACAGGTAAACAGATGAAATGTGTTACCTTCGGGGGCACAGTTGAATATTATCAGACTGCCTTTGTGTACATAAACACACCCTACTTCACAGGGAACGTTCTTGCTTGTATGTTGGAAAATCCTGTCAGCGAGTTGATTCTGGGTAACCTCCCTGGGCTGAAGGAGTGCTCAGATGATGATACTAAAAGTTGGGAAAACCAGCATTTAGTGACTGCTAATGCAGTTACTACACGGGCACAGGCTCAGGCAGAGGCCAATGATAGTACGGCATCAGGGAATGAGGATGATGACAATTTAGAAGTTTCACTTGTCAGTAAAGAGTCGTTCATTACTATGCAACATAATGATGACTCATTGAAAAAATTTTTCAAGGCTGCTAGAAAAGATGATGTTGTGTACAACGAGAGGGCTATTCACTGGTACACCATCAAAATGGTATTCTAATTAGAAATTTTAATGATGCTAATTCTGAGAAAAAACAGATCATGGTGCCAACTAATTTTAGACCTTTTACTTTACAACATGCCCATGATGTCAACTGTGCAGCCATTTGGGGATAGCTCGTACTAAACAAAGAGTGCTGTCCAATGTTGTCTGGCCTGGGGGCACCAAAGATATAAAAACTTTTTGTAGAACTTGCAAGACGTGCCAAAGCATGGCTGCGAAAGGTGCATATCACAAAGCACCTATACGGGCCTTTGATATCTCTGACAGACCATTCGCTAAGATGGCAATTGACATCATAGGACCATTACCAGTAGTATCAGCAAGAGGCCACAGATTCATTCTTACGTGCATTGACATGTGCACACACGGTGGCCTGAAGCAATAACCACTTAAGAACATCACAACTAGAGATGTTGCTGATGCACTCATGATCATTTTCAGTAGATTGGGGTTTCCGGAGGAAAATACTATCAGACAGAGTAGACAATTTACATCAGAAGTTATGGCACAGGTTATGAAGGATTTTCAAATTGAGAGGTCTCTAAAGCAGGGCCTATCACCCAGAAGGTAACGGCACAGTAGAACGATTCAATAAGACACTCAAACAGATGTTGGGTAAGGTTACCTCACAATGTCCAGAGACTGGGACAGAATTTTTACCAGCTGTTTGGTTCGCCTATCGGGAAATCCCAAACGAACAAACTGGGTTTTCGCCATTCGAATTAATTTTTGGGGCAAAGCCTAGAGGTCCCATGTCGATCTTAAAAACAGCTTCTCGTGGGCTCCGAGTTGTCAGAGGAGGTTCAATCCTCTTATGAGTATGTTGTAAATCTACGAAAAAAGATTGTGGAAGCATGCCAGATAGCAGTGGATGCTTCTGAGAAAGCAAAAGGAAAAACCAGACTATTCACTAATGAGAAGAGAAAATTACGCTTATTATGGCCTGGGGATGAAGCATATGTGCTTCTCCCCACAAAAGAGAATAAACTATTAATTGCATGGAGGGAACCGTATAAAGTGGTTTCACAGTTAACTGATGTTGATTATATTGTGGATATAAAGGGTCAACATAGAACATTTCACATCAATATGCTCCAAAAATTCCATTCTCGACCTGGTAATCTTCAACCAGTTTTCGAGGCCATTGATGCGTCTGACTCAAACTATTCTTCGCTTGCTGTAATTCATGATGAGGAGTCTTCATTCGAGGATGTCTCTCTGCGATTGTCTTTTGTGCCGGTTCAAGCATCAGAATCTTGGAATGACGTTTCTATATCTCCAGATCTATCAGTCGATCAACACACTCAAAATTTCTACTCTATTACAATCCTATCAGGGTGTGTTGACTGATATCCCAGGTAGTACGGATGTCATCTCTCACGACATTCTACTTCAAGATCAAACATCTATCCGGATAAAGCCATATCCCATACCAATTCATTTTCAGGCTCAAGTGGATAAGGAAATTGATAACATGCTTAAAATGGGTATTATAGAATCATCTCAATCACCTTACTCATTTCCTCTAGTGATTGTTAGGAAAAAAGATAAGTCCATTAGAATCTGTATAGACTTCCGTCATCTTAACGGTATAACTTCTACTGATGCAGAGCCTATGCCTGTTCTTGATTCCTTACTGGAAAAGATGTCTGATGCCACATATTTCAGTAACCTTGATCTTTCAAAAGGCTACTGGCAGATTCCCTTAACAGATAGATCTAAGCCTTACACTGCCTTTGCCACTCCTAATGGATTATATCAGTGGACTCATATGTGTTTTGGGCTAGTGAACGCACCGGCAACGTTTGTCCGGATGATGAGATTATTATTTGCTGGTCGGCCTGATATCATAACATATATCGACGATATCTGTCTCTTCCAAAATTCTTGGCAGGACAATATCTTAGGTCTTAAATCTTTATTGGACATTCAACGCAGTCAGCACCTCACTGCTAGACCTTCGAAAGTCCAGATTGGCTATAAAGAAATTTCTTTTCTGGGACATAGAATTTCTCAAGGATTCTTGAAAACAGATGATGACACTGTCTCAAAAATTCTTAATCTTGAGGTTCCTAAAACAAAAAAACAAGTCATGAGTTTGTTAGGTCTAATCAACTTTTACAGGAAATTCATTCCTCGTTTCTCGGAATTAACTTCCATTTTGTCATCTTTGCTGAAAAAGGGATGTCCTAACAAAATAGTCTGGACACAGCCATGTCAAGATGTATTAAACCGTATTAAATCTTTATTTTCACAGGCACCAATATTGAAACTGCCTAATCCATTTATCTCCTTTACTCTCAGGTGTGACGCGTCTCAATATGCGATAGGAGCGTCTTTGATGCAACTCCACAACAATGTTTTGCATCCAGTATTGTATGTGAGCCACAAGTTATCTTCAACAGAATCGAAATACCCCATTCTGGAAAGAGAACTCCTAGCTATATCATGGAGTGTTTCCAAACTACAAAAATACTTGATTGGGGCACCATTTGTCATCGAAACCGACCAGAGGGCGCTAGCATATCTACAAAATGCGAATTTCTCAAACCAAAGAACAGCTAGATATGCCCTAAGTCTACAGCCATACTCTTACACCATCCGGGCGATCAAGGGTTCTGAGAACAATCTTGCGGACGTCCTGTCACGCTGTACAACCATCTAGTACTGGTTTGATACATCACGGAATTACCCCAGATGGAGAAAATCTGAGAACTGTCATATTCAAGTTAGTGTCTTCGACAACCTATAGGTACACTTATATTTGCCACATTTGACTATCTTTATGTTCATTCCATGAGACTGTTATTCGCATAGTTCAAGGACTTTGTTTACAGCAACTAGTATGCATGGATACTTGCATTATGTGTTGGTATGAAACTTTATCACTGATGGAAAGTCAAGGGACACTACAGAGTGTATAACTTTTCCTCCAAGGGACATTAATCATACTCAGGATTCAGGTACTTCGCAGTACACATTGTGAACCAAAGAAACTCTCCAGGGATAATTTATTACCTTTTATTTGATAACCCATGGACATGGATCGTGAACTTGAATTATCTTCATGGATTTATGAACACTCACAATTTTTGTGCTCAACAAACTTAATAGTTATATTTACCTAATATATTCTTCTTTTTTGGACACATTAATTTTTATTACTATCTTTGTGCTTAGACTTTGATTAATGGACACACAGGGTTTAAGGAGTATCTCTATGCATTGTCCCTGTACTCTGCTTTACTAATCTTCTTGCATCTACTGAAGTCTTATACCAACTGAGCATCTGTCTTGTCTTCATAGACATTAACTACTTTTACCAAACTACACAGGGTCGTTAGGACTTATTATGCTTGTCTTAATCATCATGGTATATCATCCATTGAGATTGTGAATAAAGACTCGTGTGAGAGAAGAAAACAAAACATAATATGAATGGAAAAAAAAAATTAGAAAAACAGAAAACATTTTTCTCTTATCATGAAGGTATTACATCATGTACTTCATTGCATGTGGCTTACAACTTTCATATATTAGGTTAGAATTACTTAATGGTCATCTGTAGCATAATGACTTTGCAATTGTATTAAGTGACAATATTCACTCAGTCTCTGACCTGACAGGACTTAGACTGAAAGTATGTGACATTAGAGTGAAAATGATTGTCAGGTATGGATGGGTTCATATAACATGTAGTCTTAGTTACTGGAAGGCAGGTCATCTACTTCATATGTGTCAAACTGTCTCGACTTGTGTAAGACTTAGGCTTTGATATTTTGATATCAATGTCCTCACTTTGTGTTAAATTTGGCTTTCTCATGACAGACACAGGTGTTGGAGTACTTCCTGGTCTCCGCTCGCATTATATTTGAACTGGCTACTTGGGGCGCACTATAATCTCACTTTATATTTTGTTTACCTCAGACAGGGGAGGGGGGAAGATGTGACGTACATATTATATGCAGGTATTTATTTCCTTATATCTAGCTATTAAATAGCTTTGCCCACAAGTTTTTATTACGGCCTGTCGCATTGCGGCAGATACCACTAATTAGTATGCAAGAGAGGTCAACAGGAGGGGAGATGATAGCCAAGGGTTCACGGGGCATTGGGGGTGTGTCGTGGAAGAGTGAGGATGCATGTGTGAATTGCTCCGAGATATTTCGGGTGTCAGTGTGTTGGATAGATATGTTCTGAAGTTATTGTGGTCATCCTGGAATGACAGAGTGCCTGATTCATTCACAGGATAGGTAGATGAGTGGATAGAAATGATATAGTGATGTTTGCAGACTGGAGACGGGCGATGTTCCGGTTCTTATATATTCGTATGTTCATAGATACAGCTGATTACAGGACTGGATCTCGACGTCTACTGACAGACTGTTATATGCCAGTATCTGTATTTACCCTATGCCATGGGAGTTAGAGATGTGTAGTGAAAGAGGTCTTACAAGTAATACTTCATTGGAGCATATGTTTTATTCATAACAAACATGTTTGTGACGTGAATAAGCTGGACGTTTCTTCAATTCTTGTGTGGCTGTTTATGTAGCAAGTTTAAGGACTCTCGTATGACCACTTGGCTACTGCTAATATGTTTACTCTTCCATGAATTAAATCATTAATCCTAAGCGTAAGTTGGAGAACGCCACACAGACGATAAACCCACATTAAAGATAAGCGTAAATGGGAAAATCTTGGAACAAGTCAAGAGCTACGTATATCTTGGTCATATAATAACAGAAGATGGCAGATGTGAAACAGAAATCAAGAAAAGAATAGGAATGGCCAAAGCTACATTCAACAACATGAAACATATACTGACATCCAAACAGTTATCTCACAAATTAAAACTGAGAATCATAAAGTGTTATATATATATTCTGCATTTCTGTATGGTGCAGAAACATGGACGATGAATAAGCATTTGGAAGAAAGAATTGAGGCTCTTGAAATGTGGATATATAGAAGAATGGTGCGCATCTCATGGAAAGAGATGAAAACAAATAAGGAGGTCCTAGAAAATCTAAGTATGAAAAGAGAACTAATAAGGGAGGTCAAAGTTCGGCAGCTAAAATACTTTGGCCACATAAAAAGGCATAACACCTTGCAGAAGACCATAACAAAAGGGAGAGTTGAAGGCAAACGTGCAAGGGGAAGACAGCGCCATAAGTGGGAAGTGTGGTAAAGTGGGATGATATAAATATTTATAGGGGACTTAGTGTAATGACTGAGATCAGCTGTGAAGGTATCTGTATCTAATAAGTGTGGTGTATTACAGATGACCTTACTTGCTACCACATTTATACCTCAGTCAGAATTATTCTGGAATATTGTGATGACTACGTTAAATGTCTAGGGTTATGATAATGATGAAGTGTAAGTCACAACAACAACAGACAGATAAACAATTTAATTTATTCCACAACACTTACAACACTATGACACTCACACACATATAACACTCTATAAGACTATCTTAAATGAGTCAAGTGTTTAAGTTTAAAAATATATGTATTAATTCCTTTCAATAATAGATATCCTGATTCAACTACACAGTGAACCAGGAATCACAATCAAATGTAATTACAAGTTATATGTACACAATTTATAGTTATGATCTTTGTATTGACATATTTTATTATTATTATCATATGTGTGTAAGTTGTGATGTAGTACTATGAGGTAATACTGGTTTTGTTTCTCAAGCTAGATTGTTGTTTGTCATCATGACTTCAAGTGTTTGATTATCGTGGAAATAGTATTGGGAAAAGTTCACAGTTCCTGTCATTTGAAACAATTTATTGTCCCTCTGTGCTTAATATAATGTCAATTTTAGAGGGGGGCACATAATGTTGAGCTGCTCTGGCCACAGAAGCTTATCTTTCGTGATGGCGGCAGGAAAAGACTCCTCTGCTCGATTGCTTCACTGTGTTCTGGAGACACCTCACTGGTCGCTATCTGGACCAAGGAGTATGCTGTCAGCCTCTGGATTCAGCAAAACTCAGACCAGGTGCTGCTTCAATAACTTAGGACCACGGTCCCTGAAACAAGAAGGTTGTACCTCCTACCTTAGAACTAATTTATACTCTATTTCCACACTGAGCACAATACATAACAAACACTGAGTTCAGAGCGGTAGGCCAACTGCTAGCTTCATCTGAAACAATTTACACCAGTATACTCCTCCCTAATGGTTACTACGCCTCTGCAATTCCAGCATTATTTTCTTCTATTCAATAAGATAGGTGTCACATTACTATTTGGCAATTCCATGCAGTTTTACTTTCCTCCGACAAGTTCTGTTCAGGTTGGAGCAATATCTAGGCTTTGCCTCATGTTTGCTACTGAACCATATACATATACAGACATAAATTATCAAGTCACATTCAATTTTCATCCAAAAAGATATCAAATATGTCAAGCTTACCACAATTCATGGAAATAATACACAAATACGTTGACTGGCGATGAATATGGCACAAATTCCGATCTGCCTCTGTCCCAGGCTTTTATTTAGAAAAAATATAAGCTGGTTCTCAACGCACTGTTTCTGAGTAAGTTTATTTTAAAATGTGGCACTGAACTGACGCTCCTAATTGACTATATTGGCGGGTCTAACCAATCGGGCCATGTTTACACAGCTTTTCAAAAAAAGTACCCCTACTACCGTTTCCCCTAACAACAAAAAATTAGTATTTGTAGTCTGACTAATTGTGTTTCGCCTTACATTTACTTCTATCCAATCAAATAGGATTTAACATGGTGGCCTATTTCCCGTAAAATGGTGGTTTCAAAACATGCCACTGTGCGATTATTATTTGGTGTTGTCTGACACCCTCACTATTTTCTTTTGGCTATAATTTGTTAATTCCTAGACTATTTGCGTAACACTTAACATATTCTTTGTCAGCAAGTCCTAAGGAACCCAAATATATAAGTTTTAAGGGAGCTAAGTGGCGGCGTTCAAAATATGTATTTTCTTCTAGGATAGTCGTGCTGTTGGCACCTCCTCACTTCCAAACTTTAGGGTGTCTGCTGTACTGTCAGGCTTTCAAACGTAAACCAGTATAATGTCATGTTTCCTAATAAGAATTTTACAGGTTTTTAAACCTAACTCTCGTAGTTGTAGTGTTTTTTATCACTGACTATTTGAAAAAAAAGTTAGTGCTTCATGCCTTACGCTTGGGGTGGCATTAATTATATATCGCGAGACGCGTGTTAGTGTTGCCGGCGTTCCTGCTTTCAGCCCTCCCTCTTTCTATCCTAAGTTCATCTGTCTTTTCATTACGCAGTGTATAAAATGAAATTAATGCTAGTTTTAATTTAGGTCATTAAGCAGCTTGCGTATCTCAAGGTTTTCTAAGAAATACAGTACACGTTTTATTGTTTTGTTGAAACGCGTGTATGCTGCTGTAGGCTTTACTAGTGAACGTGAAAGCGTGAGAATATGCAGACGAAGCAGAAAAAGGGGATCTCGAGTACAGTCATTGTGACAGCACTGTTCTTTACCATTCTTCTTTCCCTGTTATTGAATTTATGTGTTAGGCTTTACATTTACCTTTTAATTTATATATGTGGATTTAGAATGTTTCACGACAGGAAGATAACATCAAGAGATGGACAGGAAAGAGTCTATCAGAGTGCACCACCAAGACAAGAGACAGAAGACGTCGGAGATCCATTACAGCCAACCTTCGTTGTGGAGATGGCAACTGATGATGATGATGATTCCAGCTAACCAGGACAAAGATCTTTGTGAGGTCTATAAAGGCGATATATAAAGGACGTTTCTGCTCTCTTGATTTTTCCTGAAGTTGACGGAGGGAAAAGATCTACCAGCTCGGAATCCATTTATTAATAACAGACAATAAAAGGTTAATAAACTGACGAGCACGTTAACGGTGGCACGTTACAATGTTAACATTCATTACACGCGCGTGAACGTAATCGTCGGGTTGACTCGCCGAACATTGGACCGTCTCGGTTTACGATGTCTTCAATTAGTTAGTTCTGTTGCTGTAAACATAAGCATTCTCTGTTTTCTCGCGCTTCTTCTTACTCTCTCTCTCTCTCTCTCTCTCTCTCTCTCTCTCTCTCTCTCTCTCTCTCTCTCTCTCTCTCTCTCTCTCTCTCTCTCTCTCTCTCTCTCTCTCTTTCGAGCTAGTTCCCCATCTTCCCCTCCCCCTCCACTCGGTCTATCAATATACCTTTCTATTTCATAAATACTTTGCTCCAGCCATGCCACCCCCCCCCGCCCCCTCCCCCCCCCCCCAGACCCCCCCCCCCCCCCCCCCCCCCCCCCCCCCCCCCCCCCCCCCCCCCCCACCCCCCCCCCCCCCCCCCCCCCATTAGGTGTAGTTGCTTTTATTTTTCACTATTTTTCTTTTAAACTTAGTTCTCATTTTCTTTCCTTTCTGTCCCCTGACGACGAAGACCATTATGACCACAGCCAAGTTTTTTTTTTTAATCGTCTTTTGCCTTACTAAGACGTATTGCCTTTTTAATTTTTTTTCTTCCAGCACTTCTTCCTAACTCATACGATGCAGCCTCAGGCTGTTCAATGATGCCATATTTATCCATTTTCATCTATTTTATACAATTTTTCTTTCATTTCTGTATTTTCGTTCGTGTACAAGATAACACCACAAGAACTTCTGTGGATGTAAAATATTACGAACATTCATTTTGGGTAATTTATATAAGTTATTTAAAATAATCAAAATTCTTGCAGTCAAATTTTTCCCCCAATGTTAGATTGGTCATACAAAATGGCGATGATACATACCATTTATAATTTGGCATACAACGCCTTGCAAAATATATCACGTGGTCTAAAAGACACAATTTTTATTTTAAAAGGAATAACATGAATTTGTATTTGCTTGCTTCCTATAACAAATAAATTCCGAATAGTCGAACACGCAGAAGGGTGAATGGATGCACTGCTTAATCTTTATCTTGCAATTACAAAAACTTGCCACATAACTACATTAACCTGTGGAGTTCACGTGATGAAGACGAGAGGGAGTATGCTACTCTAACCATTGGATATTAAAAACTTACTGGGCAATCCCAGTTATCCAGACGTTTAAAAGTTTACTCCAATCGATTTGTGAAATGATACTTTGTTTACCCCAGTGCGAAAAACTAAATTAACAAAAGAAGTCTGTTAGGGCTGCATTATCTATTACGCTGCCTCAAATGCGGACCAAAGTTTTACACTTCCCTGCCGAATGTGTTGGTTTTTACGCATCGATCTATTTTCGGCCAAGCAATGACGTCAATCGTTGATTTTTTTTTAGTAACAATGTTGTACAGGCGACTCTCTCATGACCCTGGCTCTCGGTTTTTGGCAGCGAGGTTCCCGTTCACTGAGAGGGGATGCCCATGACGTCAAAGAAATTACTATTTATAGACAGGGAAGCAAGGTTAACCGTCAAATATGTATGTATAAGGGTCAATTTGTTCAGACAAAATATGAAACCCATGAAGTTAACCTCATGAGTGCCCGGCGCTATAGGTTCAGTCGCCTTCACCCATGTCTTTATTTGACGTCCCCCCTGTCTCTACATATTATATATCATCATCAGTTGCCATCTCCACAACGAAGGTTGGCTGTAATGGATCTCCAACGTCTTCTGTCTCTTGTCTTGGTGGTGCACTCTGATAGACTCTTTCCAGTCCATCTCTTGATGTTATCTTCCCACTTATAGCGCTGTCTTCCCCTTGCACGTTTGCCTTCAGCTCTCCCTTCTGTTATGGTCTTCTGCAAGGTGTTATGCCTTTTTATGTGGCCAAAGTATTTTAGCTGCCGAACTTTGACCTCCCTCATTAGTTCTCTTTTCATACCTAGATTTTCTAGGACCTCCTTATTTGTTGTCATCTCTTTCCATGAGATACACCCCACTCTTCTATATATCCACATTTCAAGAGCCTCAATTCTTTCTTCCAAATGCTTATTCATCGCCCATGTTTCCGCACCATACAGAAATGCAGAATATATATAACACTTTATGATTCTCAGTTTTAATTTGTGAGATAACTGTTTAGATGTCAGTATATGTTTCATGTTGTTGAATGTAGCTTTGGCCATTCCTATTCTCTTCTTGATTTCTGTTTCACATCTGCCATCTTCTGTTATTATATGACCAAGATATACGTAGCTTTTGACTTGTTCCAGGATTTTCCCATTTACGCTTATCTTTAATGTGGGTTTATCGTCTGTTTTGCTAATTATCATAGTTTTTGTTTTCTCAATATTAATGTCGAGTCCATATTCATGACTTATACTGTTCACTTGCTTCACTAGTTCTTGTAACTCCTGTTCGCTTTCAGCTAACAACACGGTATCATCTGCATATCTAAGGCTGTTTATTGACCTTCCACTGATGTTCAGTCCTGGTATTTCCTGTATCTGTTTGACATTTTTTTTCGGTGTATAAATTAAATAGGCAGGGGGACAGCACACAACCTTGTCTGCCACCTCTTTTTATGTCTATGTATGATGAATAATTCCTTCCAGATCTTACTGTGGCAGTTTGCTCCCAATAAAGGTTACTGAGTATTCTTATATCTTTTCCATCAATACCTATGTCTTCGAGGCATTCAATTATTTTCTCATGATGGACTCTGTCAAAAGCCTTCTTGTAGTCAATGGAGCACATGTACATACTTTTTTGGACCTCTGTATATTTTTCTGCTAATATTCTTAGGCAAAATATTGCCTCTCTTGTTCCACTGTTCCGTCTAAAACCAAACTGTTCTTCTTGGATTTCGCTGTCTACCTTACTTTTTATTCTTTCCTGTATGATTTTGAGCAGTATCTTAATTGCATGACTCATCAGGCTGATTGTTCTGAAGTCTGAACATTCTGTTGCATTTGGTTTTTTGGGCAATGTTATAAAAACTGATGTCTTCATGTCGTGTGGTATATATCCTGTATTGTATATATCGTTGCATAGATCTGTTATTGTATCTATACCAAAGCTCTCCAGAGCTTCTATCATTTCAATGTTTATGTTATCCATGCCTGCTGATTTTTCTTTTTGTATCATATGTATGGCATTCTCTACTTCTGATCTGAGAATGTCTGGGCCTTCATTAGAATCTGGTGATGGTTTTTTACCTCTGTTGTCCTCGAATAGTTCTTTTACGTATTCTGCCCATCTGTTTGATATGTCTTTCTCATCAAGTAATATTACACCATTTTTGTTCTTGATACAGTTTCCTCCTTGTGCAAACCGCGACCTTTTTGACAATTTCTTTATTTCTTCATGCATATCTCTTGTCATGTGCTTTGCTTCCATGTCTTCTATTTCCTTGCATTTTGTTTCTATCCACCGTTCTTTTGCTTGTCTACTCATAGTACGTATGTCATTGTCTATTGTTTTATATTTTGGAGTGTTTTTTTGCTTTCTTTCTTTCTGCCATTTTATTCAGGATGTCATCTGTCATCCAAATTTGATTTTTCTTAGACTCCTTTTTAGGTAAATTTACATATTATATATACGGATTTTTAATTATAGTGTGATGTTTCCGTTCCCGGATGAGCAGATAGAAGTACATTCTTAGAGTGTTTTTGGTTTCTTTCCATTATACAGTGTAATCAAACTGTTCATGAACACCGTCATTTGAACGCTTTTCTTTATTGATTGCACGAGTATTTTCGGGAGAGTATATATAATGGAAACAATAAAATGTTTCAACACGGTTGCATTCCTCAGCTGTGACCAACGTACGAACGGCGAGAATTATGTTATTTTAGATTCAATTTAAAAGTTCTTTGATGACAACATTTCGTGTGAAAGTGCGTGGATTGTTTTCAAAGAGTGTTCCCTGATAATAAGTGGCTTTAACAAAAACTTTCAAGTTTTCATGATTTGTACATCGGGTGAGGGCGACATAGAGCTGGCCGTGTCCGAAAATACAATTCACTTTGGTATGTTATTGGTTCATGCACACCAATTTTTACGCACTTTTTCTTTGTCGATTCGCGCGAGATAAAGTGTAACCCATTTTATGCCATTCGCGGACACCTCGCGGGTCTTTGCGACCATGCGCAGTAGGTAAAAATTTTTGAGACGCCTATCAGCTTCAGCTCATCGAGTAAAAAAAAAGGCTACCTCCCTGAGTATTGGTACACCAAAAGATTGTACATACTGTACTATTACAAAGAAAATATGTATAAAATACATTTATAAAGTGCATATTATAATAAATAAGCTGTTTTTTACAAGAAGGGTACACGAAATGATGAGTTCATGGTAATTGGTAGAAAAGTGTCTGGTGAACAGGGTCCCGCAAAACTAAAAAAAAAAAAAAAATAGTTCAAATATCCTGGCCTCGAAAACTGGTCTCCTATCACAGGCGTTTGGGAAAATCGGCCCCAGAAGCTGGCCTCTCGTCCTATAAGAGTTAACATTTTTTTTTCAAAATGAAGAGATGCGCAAAGTCTTGGGCTGTACGCGAGATGCCCCCATTTTGACAATGTGGCATATTCTTGGATTGCTGTCAATTAGATCCAGATAATGCAATGGCTCTGGCAATAGCATATATGCGAATAACCACGGACAAAAGGCATCCCCTGCATGGGAACATAGCTGACATCAGAGGAGCAAGAATAAAGTGGGGGATATCATGAATTGCGCAAAGGCAGAGGCAACTATTAGATTGGTGACCACAGCTGAAAACATATTCAAAGGGAAAGAGTGGAGTGGGTGTCGTGAGAAATTCTAAATCCACATATATAAATTAAAAAGGAAATGTAAAGCCTAACGAATTAATTCAATACAAGGAAAGAAGAATGGTAAAAGAACAGTGCGGTCACAATAGCGTACGCCTGTATTATAGAACGTCATGCTAGTTAAACAAGAAATCCCCTTTTTCTACTTCGTCTGCATAATTGTAACGCTTTCACGTTTGATAGTAAAGCCTACTGTATAAAATACACGCGTTTCTAAAAAGAAAACTGGTACTGTGTTTCTTAGAACACCTTGAGATAGACACACTGCGTAATGACCTAGATTTAATATTCCATTAATGTCATTTTATGCACTAAGTAAAAGAAAAGACAGACGAGCTTAGAAGAGAGAGAGAGAGAGAGAGATGTACGGAGGAACGCATTCAATACTACCACGTCGTCTCGCGATGAAAAAGTGAACGCGAAAGGCATGAAGCACTAAATTTTTTCAAATAAACAGTAAAAAAAAAAAACACTACCAATACACGGTTAGGTTTTGAAAACATGTTTAATGCTTATTAGGAAACATGACACAATACTGTTTTACGTCTGAAATCCTGACATTAGCCTGACAGTACAGAAGACACCCCATAGTATGGAAGTGAGGAGGTGGTAACAGCACGACTATCCTAGAAGAAAATACATATTTTGAACGAAACCACTTAGCCCCATTAAACTTATATATTTGGGTGCCTTAGGTCTTGCTGACAAAGAATATGTTAGGTGTTAAGCCAATAGTCTAATAATTAACAAATTATAGCCAAAATATTATAGTGGTGTTGTCTGACAACACAGGATCATATTTGCTCATAATGGCGTGTTATGGACACTGCTTTAAAGGAAATGAGGCCACCACGTTAAATCCGATTTGATTGGCTAGAATAATATGTAAGGCTAAACATGATTAGTCGATTGCAGATACTATTTTTGGTTGTTAATGGAAACGATAGGAAGGGTACTTTTTTTCAAAAGCTTTTGTAAACATGGTCTCATTGGCTAGACCATTTAATATAGTCAATTAGGAGCGTCAGTTCAGTGCCACTTTTTGAAAATCCAATTTGTAAAAGCAAGTGCGTTGAGATCCAGCTCATATTTTTCTAATAAAAGCCTGGGACAGAGGCAGATCGGAATTGTGCCATAACTCATCGCCAGTCAACGTATTTGTTTAATATTTCCATGAATTGTGGTAAGCTAGAAATATTTGATATCTTTTAGATGAAAATTGAATGTGAATTGATAAATTTATGTCTGTATGTGTGTGGTTCAGTAACAAACATGAGGCAAAGCCTAGATATTGCTCTATCATGAGAAAAACTTGTCGGAGAGGAGTATAACTGCATGGGATTGCCAAATAGTACTATGACACCTATCTTATTGAATAGAAGGAAATAATACTGGAATTGCAGAGGCGTTGTAACCATTAGGGAGAGGAATACTGGTGTATATTGTACATGAGAAGCTAGCAGTTGGCCTACCGCGCTGAACTCGGTGTTTGTTATGTATTGTGCTTCAGTGTGGAAATAGAGTATAAATTAGTTCTGAAGTAGGAGGTACAACCTTCTTGTTTCAGGGACCGTGGTACTAAAGTATTAAAGCAGCACCTGGTCTGAGTTTTGCTGAATCCAGAGGCTGGTAGCATACTCCTTGGTCAAGATATCGACCAGCGTTGTTTCTGAAGAAAACGGTGAAGCAAACGAGCAGTGGAGACTGTTTCCTGCCGCCCACACAGAAGTTAAGATTTCGTGGCCAGAGCAGCTCAATCTTGTGTATACCCCCCTCTAAAAGTGACTTTACATTAAATCAAGAGGGACATTTATTTGTTTCAAATAAAAAGAAACTGTGCACCTTTCCAATATTATTTCCACCAGAAACAAACACTTGTAGTCATGATGACAAACAACAACCTAGCTTGAAAAGCCAGTATTATCTCATAGTACTACATCACTACTTACACACATATTGTAATAATAATATATGTCAATACAAAGATCCTATCTATAAATTGTGTACATACAACTTGTGATTTCATTTGATTGTGATTCCTGGTTCACTTTGTAGTTGAATCAGGATATCTATTATTGAAAGGAATTAATACATATTTTAAAAGTTGACACTTGACTTATTAAGATAGTATTATAGAGTGTTCTATGTATTTGAGTGTCACAGTGTTGTAAAGTATTGTGGATTAAATTAAATTTTTTATCTGTCTGTTGGTTGTTGTGAACATACACTTCATCACTATCATAACCCTAGACATTCAACGTAGTCATCACAATATTCCAGAATAAGTCTGACTGAGGTCTAAATGTGGTAGCACAGTAAGGTCATCTGTAACACACCACACTTATTAGATACAGATACCTTCACAGCTGATCTCAGTCAGTACACTAAGTCCCCTATAAATATTTATATTATCCCACTTTACCACATATAATGGGGGCTCGTCCGGGATTTTGAATCTTCTCCTATTATATATATTGGGGGTAATTCACTTCAGGGAATAATAAAAAATTAAAAGTTATCCTTGGGTGAAAATAAATAAGGTTGAGCTCTCAGTGCCTGTGGTTGTCCTTAGATAATTAGTTATAGATTGACTTGTTTAAGTTAGACATTGTATAAATTTGCCTGTTAGACAATGGCCGACCTGGCAAAATTTCGATCTGCTGCTATGCAGGCTGCTAAAGAGTTAGGAATGGACGGGCAAGATATGATTGCTTTTGTAACTACTGAATGTGACAAATTTATGGAACGCAAAGAAAAAAGATTAGAAAAAGAAGCTGAAAGAAAATTACAGGCAGAAAAAGAAATTAAGAGGTTGCAGATTGAGGCTGATAAAGAGGCTAGGGCATTAGAGGCTGAGGCTAAGAAGTTACAATTGGAGGCTGAGGCTAAGAAGTTACAATTGGAGACAGAAAGAGAAGAGACAAGCTGCTGAAAGGGAAGACAAGCGATTAACTGCAGAAAGGGAAGCAGAAAAGGAGGAGAAGAGATTACAAAGGGAACATGAGTTACGACTAAGGGAGTTTGAGTTTCAAAGCCATGCTCCTGAAAATGGTGCCAGTCCCTTTGCCTCTGATGCCTCTGCTAGTCAGGGAGCCTCAACCTCAGCTATGAACTTCCATTTAGATCATTTTGTTGAGAAAGAAGGTGATATTGAGAGCTATCTAAATAGGTATGAACTATTAGCTACCACGTATGGGTTAGAGAGAGAAAGGTGGAGCTTAAAGTTATCTCAAGGGCTTTGTGGTACGGCTTATGATGTTTTCGCCAAAATGAGCAGAGATGATCAAGAAAATTATGACATGCTAAAGCAGGCTCTTTTGTTAAGATATGAAAAGAATGGTGAATTTTATAGAAAAAAATTTAGGAATGCTAACCTACTGTCAGGTGAAACCTATCACCAGTTCTCTGCACGGTTAGAGACATACTTGGAGAAATGGACTTCTCTGGGGAAAACCCAAGATCTTAAGGAAATGATCCTTATAGAACAATTAAGAGAGTCCATGGCTCCAGAGCTGAGAAAGTTTCTCATGGAACAAGGTGCAGAGAGACTGGGTGAGTTATTAAATGTCGCTGAAAGGTATCAAGCAGCTCAGGCAGAGGTAACAAGTAATAGAAAGAAACAGGTAGATAATTTTAAGGCACCACAGAACTTTAATAAATTTGATCCTAGAGATCAGAACAAAGGTAAGCACCAGTTTGATAGGCCACGGTATGACAATAAGAATAAAACCCCACAATTCGATGAAAGGAAATATGATGAAAGAAAATCTTTCAACCAAGGAAGGAAGTGGTGTACAAAGTGTAAGATGAACAATCATACCACTGAAAATTGTAGGAATAAAACTCCTCGTTTTGCTGCTATGAAATCTTGGAAGAAGGGAACAAAGGTCAAACCTGAGGAACTACAGGAACCGTACCACCCCCCAGTGTGTGAAGATGTAATCTGTAATGGTGTCACCATAAGGTGTTTATATGATACAGGTTTAGATTATGATTCAGTTGTGAGTTCTCACCTGGTGCAAGCAGATCAATACACCACAGAAACAGTGGAGATTCAAGCTGCACCCAAGGAAGTAGCGACCATGACACTCCTTATCGCTAAGATAATGTAAAAACGCGATATGTGGAGGGAATAATCAAAGCAGCAGTGATAAATGAACCAATCTACCCTCTGATATTGGGGTGTAGATATGTCTTCCTGGGGAATCCCAAGAGACCTGTGATATTGGCAACGGTGCAGACCAGATCACAGTCCAAAAAGGAGGAGGAAAATCCAATAAATACTCATCCAGATGAGATGAGGAAGGCACAGGCGGAGGACAAAACACTCAAGCCGTGTTTCAAGAAGTTGCCCAAATGACATACACCTCCAGGCAAGGGAGAATTTTATATGAAGAACAAGTTGATTTATAGGAAGGCTGGAGCTGAATCCAATGGTCACGGACAGCTGGTCCTTCCCACTTCATATAGGACTAAAGTGTTGGAACTAGGGCATGCGATTTCCTTCAGTGGTCATATGGGGATCAGCGCAACAGGACAGCGTATAGCTTGTCACTATTTCTGGCCAGGGATAACTGAAGATATCAAACGATATGTAAAATCCTGTCCAGAGTGCCAACGAGTAGCACCTAAGCATTGGACTGCACCAGCAACTCTAGGGGAAATGCCCATAGTGGGAACACCCTTTGAGAGAGTTGCCGTGGACATTGTGGGACCTCTCACTCGAACCAAGAGAAGGAACAGCTACATTCTGACTCTGGTGGACACCTGTTCTATGTGGGGAGAGGCGGTAGCCCTGTCATCCATTGACTCTAAACATGTGGCAGAGGCATTACTCACAATTTTCACTAGGTTAGGCTTTCCCAACCAAATCTTGACTGATAATGGCTCTCAGTTCAAGGGGAAACTAACAGAAGTTTTCAGGATCTTCCAGGCCAAACACTTCCAGTGTAGTGTGTACCATCCCCAAGGGAACGGCCAAGTGGAAAGATTTCATGGCACGTTGATGTCGATCCTGAGAAAGTTGGCACACGAAAAACCAGATACATGGGACCAGTACCTTCACGCCGCCCTCTTTGCTTATCGGGAGGTACCCCATAGTTCAACCGGTATGGCCCCGGCAACATTATTATTTGGAAGGCCAATAAAAGGTCCACTCGAAGCTCTGTTAAGAACGTGGACTGATGAAAAGGCAGAGGAAAATATTACCTCATACCAATATGTGAATGAGCTGACCACTCGTTTAAAAACTGGCTGGAAACTTGCCAATGAAAATTTGAGACAAGCCAGGAAAAAACATGCTGCCTATTACAACAGGAAAGCTAAAGACAGAGATTTGGCTGTGGGAGAGAAGGTACTGCTTCTTCTACCCGGTAGTCAGAATAAGTTACAAATTGGATGGCAAGGTCCATATACAGTTCTAGAGAAGGTGTCTAGAACCAATTATAAGATAGATAAGAAGGGGAAAGAAAAAACCTATCATGTGAATCTCCTGAAGAAATATTTGGAAAGAGAACATCAGGAAGAGACACACTTGTTGACCTTGTCCATTGCAATGGAGATGAAAAAGGAACCACTTTCATCATTTGAATATCCATTACATCCCTGTGAGACAGCGGCACAGGTGAAAATCAGTACACATTTAACGAAAAATCAGAAGGAGAGAGTGCAACAGGTTCTAGATGATCATACAGAGGTGTTAACGGACCGACCGGGGCATACAAACTTATTGGAATATGATATGAAACTGATAGACCCCACACCTGTCTGTATGAAAGCCTATTCGATTCCTTTTGCTAAGGAGAAAGCCTTGAAGGAAGAGATAGACTATCTGTTGAAGGAAGGAATAATTTCACACAGTGAATCTTCGTATAGTTCCAGTGTGGTACTCTTAAGGAAACCCTCTGGAGAACATAGACTCTGTATAGATTACAGGAGACTGAATGCTATCACAGAAGGTCAGGTGGATCCATTGCCGGATACAAATCAGTTGTTTGCCAGGCTAAATAAAGCTAAATATTTCTCAAAAGTGGATCTGAGTAAAGGATACTATCAGATTCCAGTAAAGCCTGAGGTTAGACCGTACCTAGCTTTTAGTACCTCAGAGGGACACTATGAGTTTAACAGATTGCCATTTGGATTGAAGAATGCGCCTAGTGTCTTCTCTAGAATGATGAGAAAATTGTTGGATCCTCTGAATAATCCATGCATCACAAATTTCATGGATGATATCCTTATAGCAACAGAAACATTTGAGGAACACATTGACTCTCTGAACATGCTGTTTAATCGACTTAGAGAAGCGAATTTAACAGCCGGACCAACCAAATGTTGCGTTGGATGTAAAGAATTAGAATTATTGGGACACACAGTCCATCAGGGAAACATGACCCCTGACCCCAAGAATTTAGAGAAACTAAAGAAAGCCCCGAGACCACAAACCAAGAAAGACGTGAGATCCTTTGTCTCATTATGTGGTTTCTACCAAAAGTATATCAAAAACTTTAATTCCATATATGCACCGTTAACTGATTTGACACGTAAGGGAAATCCAGATCGAATTACATGGACAGCACAATGTGAATAGGCATACCAGGAATTGAAGGAAAAGCTCACAAGCAAACCTATTTTGAAATTACCTGACTTAAGTCAAGAATTCATTGTGAGAACGGATGCAAGTAATAACGGGTTGGGCGCGACCCTGTTACAGAAATCAGATGCACTGGATGGGGAATTAACCCCAGTGGCATATGCTAGCAGAAAGTTGAATAAAGCTGAAACCAATTATTCAACTAGCGAAAAAGAATGTCTGGCAGTAATATGGGCGATCAAGAAATTCAATATTTATCTGTATGGGAAGGCATTCAAGTTGCAAACGGATCACAAACCCTTGTCGTTTCTAGCGCAGGCTAGGCATGAAAATTCGAGGTTACTCAGATGGTCCTTACTTTTGCAGCCATTCCAGTTCAGCATAGAGTATATTTCTGGAAAAACTAACCTGGGTGCGGATTTTCTAAGCCGCCATCCGTGTGATGAGAATCACCGTAAGCACCAGGAATAATATTTGATTTCTCTATGTGTATATAGAATTATAGACTGACATATAACGTCTGTTTTAAGTGGGGAGAATTTGTCGTGAGAAATTCTAAATCCACATATATAAATTAAAAAGGAAATGTAAAGCCTAACGAATTAATTCAATACAAGGAAAGAAGAATGGTAAAAGAACAGTGCGGTCACAATAGTGTACGCCTGTATTATAGAACGTCATGCTAGTTAAACAAGAAATCCCCTTTTTCTACTTCGTCTGCATAATTGTAACGCTTTCACGTTTGATAGTAAAGCCTACTGTATAAAATACACGCGTTTCTAAAAAGAAAACTGGTACTGTGTTTCTTAGAACACCTTGAGATAGACACACTGCGTAATGACCTAGATTTAATATTCCATTAATGTCATTTTATGCACTAAGTAAAAGAAAAGACAGACGAGCTTAGAAGAGAGAGAGAGAGACAGAGAGAGAGAGAGAGAGAGAGATGTACGGAGGAACGCATTCAATACTACCACGTCGTCTCGCGATGAAAAAGTGAACGCGAAAGGCATGAAGCACTAAATTTTTTCAAATAAACAGTAAAAAAAAACACTACCAATACACGGTTAGGTTTTGAAAACATGTTTAATGCTTATTAGGAAACATGACACAATACTGTTTTACGTCTGAAATCCTGACATTAGCCTGACAGTACAGAAGACACCCCATAGTATGGAAGTGAGGAGGTGGTAACAGCACTACTATCCTAGAAGAAAATACATATTTTGAACGAAACCACTTAGCCCCATTAAACTTATATATTTGGGTGCCTTAGGTCTTGCTGACAAAGAATATGTTAGGTGTTAAGCCAATAGTCTAATAATTAACAAATTATAGCCAAAATATTATAGTGGTGTTGTCTGACAACATAGGATCATATTTGCTCATAATGGCGTGTTTGGACACTGCTTTAAAGGAAATGAGGCCACCACGTTAAATCCGATTTGATTGGCTAGAATAATATGTAAGGCTAAACATGATTAGTCGATTGCAGATACTATTTTTGGTTGTTAATGGAAACGATAGGAAGGGTACTTTTTTCCAAAAGCTTTTGTAAACATGGTCTCATTGGCTAGACCATTTAATATAGTCAATTAGGAGCGTCAGTTCAGTGCCACTTTTTGAAAATCCAATTTGTAAAAGCAAGTGCGTTGAGATCCAGCTCATATTTTTCTAATAAAAGCCTGGGACAGAGGCAGATCGGAATTGTGCCATAACTCATCGCCAGTCAACGTATTTGTTTAATATTTCCATGAATTGTGGTAAGCTAGAAATATTTGATATCTTTTAGATGAAAATTGAATGTGAATTGATAAATTTATGTCTGTATGTGTGTGGTTCAGTAACAAACATGAGGCAAAGCCTAGATATTGCTCTATCATGAGAAAAACTTGTCGGAGAGGAGTATAACTGCATGGGATTGCCAAATAGTACTATGACACCTATCTTATTGAATAGAAGGAAATAATGCTGGAATTGCAGAGGCGTTGTAACCATTAGGGAGAGGAATACTGGTGTATATTGTTCATGAGAAGCTAGCAGTTGGCCTACCGCGCTGAACTCGGTGTTTGTTATGTATTGTGCTTCAGTGTGGAAATAGAGTATAAATTAGTTCTGAAGTAGGAGGTACAACCTTCTTGTTTCAGGTTCCGTGGTACTAAAGTATTAAAGCAGCACCTGGTCTGAGTTTTGCTGAATCCAGAGGCTGGTAGCATACTCCTTGGTCAAGATATCGACCAGTGTTGTTTCTGAAGAAAACGGTGAAGAAAGCGAGCAGTGGAGACTATTTCCTGCCGCCCACACAGAAGTTAAGATTTCGTGGCCAGAGCAGCTCAATCTTGTGTATACCCCCCTCTAAAAGTGATTTTACATTAAATCAAGAGGGACATTTATTTGTTTCAAATAAAAAGAAACTGTGAACCTTTCCAATATTATTTCCACCAGAAACAAACACTTGAAGTCATGATGACAAACAACAACCTAGCTTGAAAAGCCAGTATTATCTCATAGTACTACATCACTACTTACACACATATTGTAATAATAATATATGTCAATACAAAGATCCTATCTATAAATTGTGTACATACAACTTGTGATTTCATTTGATTGTGATTCCTGGTTCACTTTGTAGTTGAATCAGGATATCTATTATTGAAAGGAATTAATACATATTTTAAAAGTTGACACTTGACTTATTAAGATAGTATTATAGAGTGTTCTATGTATTTGAGTGTCACAGTGTTGTAAAGTATTGTGGATTAAATTAAATTGTTTATCTGTCTGTTGGTTGTTGTGAACATACACTTCATCACTATCATAACCCTAGACATTCAACGTAGTCATCACAATATTCCAGAATAAGTCTGACTGAGGTCTAAATGTGGTAGCACAGTAAGGTCATCTGTAACACACCACACTTATTAGATACAGATACCTTCACAGCTGATCTCAGTCAGTACACTAAGTCCCCTATAAATATTTATATCATCCCACTTTACCACAGTGGGTCAGGTGAGAGCAGGGCGAGCTGCCAGTGAGTCATCATCGTCCTTGGTGAAGTGTGTGGGGCGTGGGGCAATGGGAGGGCAGAGCTGGAAATTGATCAACTGATACGCGATCATGCTGGGTATGATGATGCTATTGTGCACTCTAATGGATCTTTAATACGCGGTGAGAAACATGGCTTCTCTGCCAGAGTTAAGGGCAGAATCGTCGCTGGACATAACGGGCCTTGCATGACAACAGCCTCCAGAATGAGAATGGAGGTAAAGGCAGCCATTGCAGCCTTAAGGTGGCTGTCTGAAACTTCATTGATAAGGACAGTTATTGTGTCCATGCTTCGGAAGTTCCAGAATAGATGGCTACGGATGAATGGAAAACCTCAATAAAAGCCCCGAATCTTCAGGAACTGTTGTGAATCCACTGTCCTGGTCGTGCAGGGTGTCATGAAATATTCTTATTTCTTGAAAAAAACATTGAGAGGCCATGCGTAATGACCTAAATTAATCCTAACATTAATTATATTACGTTACCAAAACGAACGAACAGATGGACAAAAGGATAGCGAGAGGGGAGGGCTGAAAATCAGGAACGCATGCAACACGCGACGCGCGATATACAAATGCTGGCATCACGCGTGTAAGTCTACAAGCACTAACTTTTTCAGACGGACAGTGATAAAATACACTACCCTTTCCCAGAGTTAGGTTTATAAATCATAACAAACTCTTATTAGAAAAGATAACAATAGATGGGTTTACGTTTGAACACATAACAGTACCCAGACAGCACATCTTCCAAACAGGAGGTAGAAGAAATTGCATATTTTGAACGCAGCCACGTAGCTCCTTTAAATTAGTATTTTTGGGTTCCTTAGGGCTTGCTGACAAATAATATGTAAAACGTTACGCAAATAGTCCAGGAATTAATAAATTATACCCAAAATAAAATATTGGGGGTGCCTGACAGCATAAAATCATTTCTGCTCATAAGATTTTTTTTTTAACGTGTTTGAAAAAAATTTACGTTACAGAAATAGCCTACCATGTAAACTCCAAATTGATTGGAGCGCAACAAATGAAAGCCTAACCACGATTGGTCGGGCTATAAATACTATCTTGGTTGTTAGGGGAAACGGGGAAAGGTAACATTTTTTCAAACACTTGTCGAAACGTGGCTCATTGGCCAGTCTCGCTGATATACACACTTGGGAGCGTTAGTTCGAGACCACTTGTTTAAAATAGCTTGATAAAGCATCAGTGCGTTGAAGCCAGCATATATTTGGCTAAATAAAAGCCTGGAAGATAAGCAGAAGGAAATTTGTGCCAGTTTGTGCCAGAATTCATTGCTAATCAACGTATCTGTGTTATTCGTATGAATTGTGGTAAGCTTGAACCATTTAATATCTTTTAATGAAAATTGAATGTGAATTGTTGATTTATGCCTGTATATATATGTGTAGTTCAGTGGCAAACGTGAGGTAAAGCCTAAAATGCTCCAGCCTGAACAGAGGGTGTCGGAGAGAAGTAAAACGGCATGGAATGGCCAAACAGTACACTGACACCTGGATGATTGACTAGAAAGAAATAATGCTGGAAGTGCAGAGGCGTAGTGACCATTAAGGATGGTAATGCTGGTATAAAGTATTTCAGATGAAGCTGACTGTTGGCCTAACGCTCTGAACGCAATGTTTGTGCTGTATTGTGATCAGTGTAAAAGAGAATATAAATTAGTTATGAAGTAGAAGGTACATCCTTCTTGATTTCAGGGACAGTGGTCTTGATGGTACTGAGCAGCATCTGGTCAGAGATTTGCTGAATCCAGTGTCGGACAGCATACTCCTTGGTCTTTTTAGCTATCAGTGAGGTGTCTCCTGAACCCAGAGGAGAATTCGAGCAGAGGAGTCCTTTCCTGCCGCCATCACGCCAGATAAGCGAATTGGCCAGCTGAGCTCAACATTATGTCCCCTCATCTTGAACTGACTTTTTTTAAATTAACATTAAGAGGGGAATTTATTTGTCTTAAAATCAGGAACTGTGAACATCTCCAATACTGGTCCCTAAAGACAAACTATTGAAGTCATGATGACAAATACCAACAGAGCTTGAACAAAATAAAACCAGTATTACCTCATTTTACTACTACACAACTGACACACATAGAACATTTGTAATAATATATGTCACTACAATATTCATATTAAATACATTCTGTACATAACTTGTAATTTAAATTGATTGTGATTCCTGGTTCCCTTGTAGTTGAATCAGGACACATATTCATTCATGCTAGTAATGAATACATATTGTTATTTGAACCGTTACGAGTGACTTCTTTAAGCTATTCTCATAGAGTGTTATATGTATGTGAGTGTCACAGTGTTGTTAAGAGTAGTGGATTAAATTAAATTGTTTATCTGTCTGTTGTTGTGACTTACACTTCACCATACTCATACCCTAGACACATAACGTAGCATCACACTATTCCAGAATAATTCTGACTGAGATATATAGATATGTGGTAGCAAGTAAGGTTATCTATAATACACTACTCTTAATAGATATAGATACCTTCACAGCTGATCTCAGTCAGTACACTAAGTTCCCTATAAGTATTTATAACATCCCACTTCACCACATATATTGGGGTCTCGCTCTTGGGATTTTGAATCTTTAACTATTAAAAATATTGGGGGTAATTCACTTCAGGGAATATAAGAATTAAAAGGTATCCTTGGGTGGAATTAAATAAGGTTGAGCTCACGGTGCCTGTGTTGTCCATTAGAGATTGAATTGTTGGTTAGACATTGTATAAATTTACATAATAGACAATGGCGGACCTGGCCAAATTTCGATCTGCTGCGGTTCAGACTGCAAAAGAGTTAGGATTAGATGGGCAAGTTATGGTTGCCTATGTTACTACGGAATGTGACAAATTTATTGAACGCGAAGAAAGAAGGTTTGAAGCCGAAAGAAAGTTAGAGGCTGACAGGGAAATTAAGAAGTTACAATTTGAAGCTGAGGCTGAGACTAAGAGATTGCAGATTGAGGCTGACAAAGAGGCTAAGAAATTGGAAGCAGAAAGAGAAGACAAAAGATTAGCTGCAGAAGAGAAGAAATTGGCTGCAGAAAGGGAAGAGAAGAAATTAGCTGCAGAGAGGGAAGCAGAAAAGGAGGAGAAAAGATTACAAAGGGAACATGAGTTACGACTAAGGGAGTTTGAGTTTCAAGGCCATGCTCCTGAAAATGGTGCCAGTCCCTTTGCCTCTGATGCTACGGTTACTCAAGGAGCCTCAATCTCAGCTATGAACTTTCATTTAGATCATTTTGTTGAGAAAGACGATGATATTGAGAGCTATATAAATAGGTATGAACTATTAGCCACCACGTATGGGTTAGAGAGAGAAAGGTGGAGCTTAAAGTTATCTCAGGGACTTCGTGGGGCAGCTTATGAAGTTTTTGCAAAAATGAGCAGAGGTGATCAGGAAAATTATGACATGCTAAAGCAGGCTCTTTTGTTAAGGTATGAAAAGAATGCAGAGTTTTACAGGAAAAAATTTAGGAATGCTAAACTACTGTCAGGTGAAACCTATCACCAGTTCTCTGCACGAATCGAGACATACTTGGAGAAATGGACTTCTCTGGGGAAAACCCAAGATCTTAAGGAAATGGTCCTTATAGAGCAACTAAGAGAGTCCATGGCTCCAGACCTGAGAAAGTTTCTCATGGAACAAGGTGCAGAGAGGCTGGGTGAGTTGCTAAATGTTGCTGAAAGGTATCAAGCAGCTCAAGCAGAGGTAACAGGTAATAAAAAGAAACAGGTGGATAACTTCAGGGCACCACAGAACTTTAATAAATTTGATCCTAGGGATCAAAATAAAGGTAAGCACCAATTTGATAGGCCACGGTATGAAAATAAAAAATAAAGTCCCACAATTCGATGAAAGGAAATATGATGAAAGAAAATCTTTCAACCAAGGAAAAAGGTGGTGTAAGAATTGTAAGATGAACAATCATGACACTGACCATTGTAGAAGGAAACCTCCTCATTTTGCTGCTATGACATCGGGGAAAAAGGAAAAGAAGGGCAAACCTGAAGAATTACAGGAACCATACCACCCCCCAGTGTGTGAAGATGTCATTTGTAATGGTGTCACTATAAGATGTTTATATGATACCGGTTTAGATTACGATTCCGTTGTGAGTTCTCACCTGGTGCAGGCCGATCAATACACCACAGAAACAGTGGAGATTCAAACTGCAACCAAGGATGTAGCTACCATGACACTTCCCGTCGCCCGTATAAAAGTGAAAACGCGATATGTGGAAGGAATCATAAAAGCAGCAGTGATAAATGAGCCAATCTACCCTCTAATATTGGGGTGTAGATATGTCTTCTTGGGGAATCCCAAGAGACCTGTGATATTGGCAACAGTGCAGACCAGATCACAGACAAAGAAGGAGGAGGATAATCCAATAAATACTCACCCAGATGAGATGAGGAAGGCACAGGCTGAGGACAAAACACTCAAGCCATGTTTCAAGAAGTTGCCCAAATCTCATACACCTCCAGGCAAGGGAGAGTTTTATATGAAGAACAAATTGATATATAGGAAGGCTGGATCTGAATCCAATGGTCACGGACAGCTGGTCCTTCCCACTTCATATAGGACTAAAGTGTTGGAACTAGGGCATGCGATTCCCTTCAGTGGTCATATGGGAATCAGCGCAACAGGACAGCGAATAGCTTGTCACTATTTCTGGCCAGGAATAACTGAAGATATCAAACGATATGTAAAATCCTGTCCAGAGTGCCAACGAGTAGCACCTAAACATTGGACTGCACCAGCAACTCTGGGGGAAATGCCCATAGTGGGAACACCCTTTGAGAGAGTTGCCGTGGATCTTGTGGGACCTCTCACCCGAACCAAGAGAAGGAACAGCTACATTCTGACTCTGGTGGACACTTGTTCTATGTGGGGAGAGGCAGTAGCCCTGTCATCGATTGATTCAAAACATGTGGCAGAGGCATTGCTCACAATTTTCACAAGGTTAGGCTTTCCCAATCAAATCTTGACTGATAATGGCTCTCAGTTCAAGGGGAAACTAACTGAAGAAGTTTTCAGGATCTTCCAGGCCAAACACTTCCATTGTAGTGTGTATCATCCCCAAGGGAACGGCCAAGTGGAAAGATTTAACGGCACATTGATGTCGATCCTGAGAAAGTTGGCACACGAAAAACCAGATACATGGGACCAGTACCTGCACGCCGCCCTCTTTGCTTATCGGGAGGTACCCCATAGTTCAACCGGTATGGCCCCGGCAACATTATTGTTTGGAAGGCCAATAAAAGGTCCACTTGAAGCTTTGTTAAGAACGTGGACTGATGAAAAGGCAGAGGAAAACATTACATCTTCATACCAATATGTGAATGAGCTGACCACTCGGTTAAAAACTGGCTGGAAACTTGCCAATGAAAATTTGAAACAAGCCAGGAAGAAACATGCTGCCTATTATAACAGGAAGGCGAAAGACAGGAATTTGGCTGTGGGAGAGAAGGTACTGCTTCTTTTGCCCGGGAGTCAGAATAAGTTACAAATTGGATGGCAGGGTCCATATACAGTTCTAGAGAAGGTGTCTAGAACAAATTATAAGATAGATAAGAAGGGGAAAGAAAAAATCTATCATGTGAATCTCCTGAAGAAATATTTGGAAAGAGAACATCAGGAAGAGACACACTTGTTGACCTTGTCCATCGCCATGGAGATGAAAAAGGAACCACTTTCATCATTTGAATATCCATTACACCCTTGTGAGACAGCAGCACAGGTGAAAATCAGTACACATTTAACGAAAACTCAGAAAGAGAGAGTGCAACAGGTTCTAAATAATCATGCAGAGGTGTTAACAGACCGACCAGGGCATACAAACCTATTGGAATATGATATGAAACTCATAGACTCCACACCTGTCTGTATGAAACCATATTCGATTCCGTTTGCTAAGGAAAAAGCTTTGAAGGAAGAGATAGACTATCTATTGAAGGAAGGAATTATTTCGCACAGTGAGTCTTCGTATAGTTCCGGTGTTGTACTTTTAAGGAAGCCCTCTGGAGAACATAGACTCTGTATAGATTACAGGAGACTGAATGCTATTACAGAAGGACAGGTGGATCCATTGCCGGATACAAATCAGCTGTTTGCCAGGCTAAATAAAGCTAAATATTTCTCAAAAGTGGATCTGAGTAAAGGATACTATCAGATTCCAGTAAAGCCTGAGGTTAGACCATACCTAGCTTTTAGTACCTCAGAAGGACACTATGAGTTTAATAGATTGCCATTTGGATTGAAGAATGCACCTAGTGTCTTCTCTAGAATGATGAGAAAATTATTGGATCCTCTGAATAATCCCTGTATAACAAATTTTATGGATGATATCCTTATAGCAACAGAAACATTTGAGGAACACATTGACTCTCTGAACATGCTGTTTACTCGACTTAGGGAGGCAAATTTAACAGCCCGTCCAACCAAATGTTGCGTTGGATGTAAAGAATTGGAATTTTTGGGACACACAGTTTATCAGGGAAACATGACCCCTGACCCAAAGAATTTAGAGAAACTACAGAAAGCCCCGAGACCACAAACCAAGAAGGACGTGAGATCCTTTGTCTCATTATGTGGTTTCTACCAGAAGTATATCAAAAACTTTAATTCCATATGTGCACCTTTAACGGAATTGACACGTAAAGGACTTCCAGATCGCATTACATGGACACCACAATGTGAAATGACTTACCAAGAATTGAAGGAAAAGCTCACAAGTAAACCCATTTTGAAATTACCTGACTTAAGTCAAGAATTCATAGTAAGGACGGATGCAAGTAATATTGGGTTAGGTGCAACTTTACTACAGAAATCAGATGCATTGGATGGGGAATTAAGCCCAGTGGCATATGCTAGCAGAAAGTTGAATAAAGCTGAAATCAACTACTCAACTAGCGAAAAAGAATGTCTTGCAGTAATATGGGCAATAAAGAAATTCAATATTTATCTATATGGGAAGGCATTTAAGTTGCAAACTGACCACAAACCTTTATCGTTTTTAGCACAGGCTAAGCATGAGAACTCTAGGTTACTCCGATGGTCTTTGCTTCTGGCTCCATATAATTTTAGCATTGAGTATATATCTGGAAAAACCAATCTGGGAGCGGATTTTTTAAGCCGCCATCCGTGTGATGAGAATCACCGTAAACCCCAGAAATAATAATAAATTTCTCTATGTGTATATAGAATAAAGGACTGACATATAATGTCTGTTTTAAGAGGGGAGGTGTCATGAAATATTCTAATCCACATATATAAATTATTAGGTAAATATGAAGCCTAACAAATAAAATTAATAAAGAGAAGAGCAATGGTAAAATAACAGTGCTGTCACAAAGAATGTACTCGAAATCCCCCTTGTTTTCTGCTTCGTCTGCAAATTGTAACGCTTTCACGTTGATAGTAAAGCTTACTGTATTATTACCCGCCTTCTTCAATGAAACGTGTGCTGTATTTCTTGAAAAAAAACATTGAGAGGCCATGCGTAATGACCTAAATTAATCCTAACATTAATTATATTACGTTACCAAAACGAACGAACAGATGGACAAAAGGATAGCGAGAGGGGAGGGCTGAAAATCAGGAACGCATGCAACACGCGACGCGCGATATACAAATGCTGGCATCACGCGTGTAAGTCTACAAGCACTAACTTTTTCAGACGGACAGTGATAAAATACACTACCCTTTCCCAGAGTTAGGTTTATAAATCATAACAAACTCTTATTAGAAAAGATAACAATAGATGGGTTTACGTTTGAACACATAACAGTACCCAGACAGCACATCTTCCAAACAGGAGGTAGAAGAAATTGCATATTTTGAACGCAGCCACGTAGCTCCTTTAAATTAGTATTTTTGGGTTCCTTAGGGCTTGCTGACAAATAATATGTAAAACGTTACGCAAATAGTCCAGGAATTAATAAATTATACCCAAAATAAAATATTGGGGGTGCCTGACAGCATAAAATCATTTCTGCTCATAAGATTTTTTTTTAACGTGTTTGAAAAAAATTTACGTTACAGAAATAGCCTACCATGTAAACTCCAAATTGATTGGAGCGCAACAAATGAAAGCCTAACCACGATTGGTCGGGCTATAAATACTATCTTGGTTGTTAGGGGAAACGGGAAAAGGTAACATTTTTTCAAACACTTGTCGAAACGTGGCTCATTGGCCAGTCTCGCTGATATACACACTTGGGAGCGTTAGTTCGAGACCACTTGTTTAAAATAGCTTGATAAAGCATCAGTGCGTTGAAGCCAGCATATATTTGGCTAAATAAAAGCCTGGAAGATAAGCAGAAGGAAATTTGTGCCAGTTTGTGCCAGAATTCATTGCTAATCAACGTATCTGTGTTATTCGTATGAATTGTGGTAAGCTTGAACCATTTAATATCTTTTAATGAAAATTGAATGTGAATTGTTGATTTATGCCTGTATATATATGTGTAGTTCAGTGGCAAACGTGAGGTAAAGCCTAAAATGCTCCAGCCTGAACAGAGGGTGTCGGAGAGAAGTAAAACGGCATGGAATGGCCAAACAGTACACTGACACCTGGATGATTGACTAGAAAGAAATAATGCTGGAAGTGCAGAGGCGTAGTGACCATTAAGGATGGTAATGCTGGTATATAAAGTATTTCAGATGAAGCTGACTGTTGGCCTAACGCTCTGAACGCAATGTTTGTGCTGTATTGTGATCAGTGTAAAAGAGAATATAAATTAGTTATGAAGTAGAAGGTACATCCTTCTTGATTTCAGGGACAGTGGTCTTGATGGTACTGAGCAGCATCTGGTCAGAGATTTGCTGAATCCAGTGTCGGACAGCATACTCCTTGGTCTTTTTAGCTATCAGTGAGGTGTCTCCTGAACCCAGAGGAGAATTCGAGCAGAGGAGTCCTTTCCTGCCGCCATCACGCCAGATAAGCGAATTGGCCAGCTGAGCTCAACATTATGTCCCCTCATCTTGAACTGACTTTTTTTAAATTAACATTAAGAGGGGAATTTATTTGTCTTAAAATCAGGAACTGTGAACATCTCCAATACTGGTCCCTAAAGACAAACTATTGAAGTCATGATGACAAATACCAACAGAGCTTGAACAAAATAAAACCAGTATTACCTCATTTTACTACTACACAACTGACACACATAGAACATTTGTAATAATATATGTCACTACAATATTCATATTAAATACATTCTGTACATAACTTGTAATTTAAATTGATTGTGATTCCTGGTTCCCTTGTAGTTGAATCAGGACACATATTCATTCATGCTAGTAATGAATACATATTGTTATTTGAACCGTTACGAGTGACTTCTTTAAGCTATTCTCATAGAGTGTTATATGTATGTGAGTGTCACAGTGTTGTTAAGAGTAGTGGATTAAATTAAATTGTTTATCTGTCTGTTGTTGTGACTTACACTTCACCATACTCATACCCTAGACACATAACGTAGCATCACACTATTCCAGAATAATTCTGACTGAGATATATAGATATGTGGTAGCAAGTAAGGTTATCTATAATACACTACTCTTAATAGATATAGATACCTTCACAGCTGATCTCAGTCAGTACACTAAGTTCCCTATAAGTATTTATAACATCCCACTTCACCACACAGGGGTACGCGACAATAAAAGAGCTGGCATACTAGCTTGAAGAGCACCCATGGTACGTGCATTAGATATGGATAAGGAAGACACGATGAGGACAATTAATGATCGCCTATTAGTGAATGACACCGCAATCGATGAACCATCAGGGGTACGATTGCTGGAATGTGACATCAAACGTAAGACCAGCCTGGATTGTCACATAATTTTGGGTCGATCTTTTCTTCATTATTGCAGTAATCAGTTACATTTGTTGTACGTACTGAACTGATTACCTGGAATTTCCTGGGGATCGACACATTTAATTATCTCTTATCAACCAGATATTTAGTATTTACAACCATTTGACACTCTCTTTGCAATAATTCATCACATTCGCTCTGCGCTTCTCAGCTTTGCTAAGATTAGCGAAGATAGAACCCAGTTGGGTCTGGTCAATTTCGCATTAGTTTTGTTTGCTCAAGCCGTTCCAGGCGATAAAATTACTCACCCGCAGACGGGTTTTGTGTGCGCAGGCGACGGATAAAGAGATTACTTGTCTGTGCGACACATTTTGGACAGGCATGAATAACATCGTCATTTCCTGTCCACCTGTTTCAGAGACATTGCTTTAGAGGAAAGTAAGATGTTACATCTGAAACACTTAGTCGAAAGAGTGTACGGACTTGTCACTTCCATATATGGGAGACGTGACCTTTTGCATAACGCACAGAATTTTCCATGTCGGAATAATTTTGAATTACCCAACCTAAATATGCAGTTTTTAAAAGATTTGCGGGGGTTCTTCTTCTTCTTCTTCGTTCGTCCTGAAAAGGACGGTGGTTGCGTTGTGTCTGTTTACGCCTAAGCTGTGATATCTGCACCTTTCGGTCGACACATCCGACTTCTGCACGGCATTTTTTAGAACCGGGTTTCCCTTCCCATTTCGATCCACACTCGCTCAGCCAGACTGCACAGCTGCAGACTGTTTCCAGGACCACTACGTGGAGGTGGAGTGCGGCCAAATTCCTGATTTGACGCCGCCTTCTAATCGCAACAAACAACTGCGTTGGATGCAAAGGGCCATATAATCTGACACCTTAGCCACTGTGAAAATTTCGCCTTGTGCCAAGACGACAGCCAGACTGCCAGAGTTAAAATCAGAATTCCATTTATCGGACCGGATTATGTTGGAGCATTTTGAAGGACTTAATCAGCCCAGTAAAACTCTATCATTTTAATAAGGAAAACTGGGATCTGAGGAAACTGAACACACAGAGTCAAAGTGGGAACTTATTGTTAAAGTAACGACCACCAAGAACACATGTAAATGGCATCTGCTAGTGCCTTAACCTACTTCTCTGAGCAAACAGTCTGTGAGCCAAGATTGGCCTAAGTTGTACATTTTACATTCTATATTTTTCATTACTAACATGTGAACTAATATGTATATATTGCCATGTGAATATTAATAGGTGAAAATTGCTAGTGGATGTCCAAGTCATTTGAGGCTGGCAACCTCAGCATATAGAATGATGATTTATTGAACCACCATTGCAAGGGCTGGTGACTGTTTTATTGCTAGTTTCTTAAAGAGAACTAAAATGCATAGGTAGTCCCAAGTTCCACATGGAGCAGGGCGGGAAAGATGAAAGAAATGATATACATTCTAATTATAATATTTACATTTATAAACCAGTGTAAATGTCTATATAAACATATTCACTTTAAAAATAATGAAATTTTTAAGCTTTTCGACCGGTGTAGATGTAAATGAAAATATTTTCAATCTATATTGAACATTTTTCAACCAATGTAGATGTAACAACCATTGTAGATGTAAATGTAAACATATACTATCTATTGTAGTAAAATTTGCGAGAATAATCGCTCATTTCAGTTATATTTTAGTTATAAAATGATAATAAATAAACCCGCCCGATTGTGTCTGACTCTGATCTTCTCACACGCCAGCATAGCGCTGAATTTTGTGCCGTGGACAGGCTTAGAACCGATCCCACCGTTTAAACCTACTCGCTTTCCTTGTGACGTACATTTTTAACATTTTGCCCGATCTGATAGAGACTGCTGCAAGACTTACAATTAACGATTTTGCGGAAGTGTGCCGCCAAAATACTGTCTGAATTAACGTAATATTTTGACTTTAACGCGTGTAATAAGTAGTAATCCTTACATTTTTTGGTAGTGTAACACGAGACAATACAAATATTTAACGCCTATTCAAATACCCGCCGCTCAAAACCCCGCTTCGCTTGACACATTATGCCATGCATATATACACGCTGCGGCAAAGCCAACAGAGGCAAACACGCAGACAATTTTATTTCCTCCTCGCGGTAGTATTACTGACGTCACTAAAACAAGTAGTTATTTGAAAATACATGCTAGCGAGAGATGAGAAAGGGGGGAAAGATGGCCGTCTTGTGTAAAATTTTTATTTGACGATTGCCGGTGACAAAATTGAAAATCTAAACCATAATGAAACTGACCATAAAAATCATATGGTAGTATAGCTTAGAGTCCACTGAGCAAGAATGTGTTTTAAATAATATGGTAGTCCCAGTATTAGCCAAGTTATTGAGAAAATACTAAATGTCTACGGACGCGCGACCAGACAGACTGTTGTTCCTGCTTGTTTTTTTCATAACGTTAGTGGGGACGGCAGCTTAGAAAAGAGGCATTGAGGTAAATTCAAATTCGCTTGAGTAACAAAAGTATAGGAGGAGAGGGGAGCAGTAGGAAAATTGTTACCCAAAACTAACATCTTTTGTATTGGCATAACTAAAGCAGGCTGCCCAATCGACTACCAGACGCAGATTTTGTTTGGAATTATTTTTGTTTTTAAAAAAAAACTACATTTGAATTCTGGTAGTCGCAAGCTTTCGATTGGCCAGTGCTAATAAATATTAGCAAAAGGCTTTCACTATTCATTGCCAGTTGAACATAACTTTTCATTCAAATACGCTGAGATCAGCTGTGTTAATTGTAAAATTAAATAAAGAAGTATTCACAGTCTGGACAGTGCAGAAGAAACTGAGGCCACTTCTTTGCAATTCAGCGTCATTTGTTTATATTTCTTGAAAATTTGTGGTAAGAATGCTTTATGAATTTAATATGTTTAATCCCACTGCCAAAGTTAGATACTGCTATTGGGAAAAGTGAAGGACGTACCGGGAGCAGACATTGTTGAGTCCTCACATTGAAATGTATCTAACTGATGTATGTTGTAATGATTGTGTTTTCATATTATTGCATTAGAATATATTAGTAAGCCTCCGTGTTCCATGAACACTGTCAACATGCCTGAAGCATTTATATTTAGAAAGGAAAAGAAGAGAAAATCATACCAAAGGAAATGTGGTTACCCCACATTATTTTATTGATGAAAACTATGTAAACGTACAGTGGCGTATCTGCCATAGGGACCTGAGGTGTGGTCACAGCAAGGTGGGAGTCATGTAAAATTAGGGGCGAATGCACCTGTAACTGGTATTTCAAATCATACTGATAAGAATCTTTTTCTCTTATTAATGATGTCCACCAAATGATAAATATAAGTGGATGGAAGCAGACATCATCATCATCAGTTGATAACTCTTAATACAAGACCCTTGCCCTGAGCAAGAGACATGCTGAGAAATCTGAAGCTCGCTCGAACATCACCAGAGTTAAATACTGTGTTGTTGTGTTGCTCGTGGTTCGAGTATGGAATGTCAACTTGACCTACGCAGTGGTGTGTAGACATAGATGGAGTGTATAATGTGCGAATGATAGGAAGAGTTCGTGGTGTTGACAAATGTTCTTTTCTCACACTCATGTATGGCTGGAAGTCATCGACACCAACGACTGTGTACCTTTACTAAAGTTTAATTGGACGTACACACTCGACAGCACAGATAGTGACAAATCACAGGTTGGCATAATACATCATGGTACAGTGGATAAATGGTCTTGCAATGTTATGTTACATGGGCACTCATGTAGAATAATAGTATAATGGACTGTCAGTAGCCAAGCACTCAGTATTGCCCATATATATATATCAACTGAGTTTACTGACAAAGCACGTCAGATTATAAACAATATCCAAGATGGCTTCTAGACCTAATCTCGTCTAGCGAAGATTCCTTAACATAATGTCCAGCACAGATTTTTCCATATAATTATATTGAACCGCTAGCAATGGGTTCTCATGTGTAGCAGTGATCTCTGGACTAATCAAGCGATAATACGGGCATCCCTTTTCTCTTCTTGAAAGTCACTACATGTTTGGTTCCAAGATGGCTTCACTCGTGAGCTGTCACTCACGTTTGGATACAGATAATGAATCTGTCCTAAAGTTAGTCATTCATTAAACATTTCATTGCTCTGTAGATTTGATCATGAACAATTGACTGCATTCTACAGGATATAGTGCTGCTAGGAATCAGAATCGTTTTTTTTTTTTTTTCATCTAGTTAGATGTATCCTCTCAGACGTACAAATCATCCCTACCGAAAAACGGTGGCTTCGTACGAGAGTTCAAAAGAGTATCTTTATTACCTTGGTTTTCAGAAATATGATTTTGCCATTCCTTGGCAATAAGAATGAACACTGGGGTAAAGCATACACGATAGGTCTAGACGACTATCACTTTCCCCAAAAACCACTGAGATCACTTTTTTCCCGGCGTCAAGCCGACATAGAAAAACACAGCCCATCATCAGGGCGAAGCCAAAACACACCTCTCTCGCGACACATCCGCCGAACAGCCTTTGACCTCTCTAGAGACAACAGAACATATAGTTCGACTTAGATATGTAAAGATATACAGATATAAGACAGATTCGTCCTACACAGACAAACAATACACATAAATTCAGGCCATAGATATTCTGAAGCAAGAACAATCTATTACTACCCAAACAAAGAATAAATCGCAGTAAAACTGGATTCATCCGCGGAGTTCGATCGAAAGAGACGGCACAACTTTCAAGGGAAGTAACTCAATAATGACTTTCCCTTAAGCACTAAAAAATATCTATTTTGTTTACAAAATATTTGCGAACATAACAAGTATACCAATGTATAATATTGTAAGATATCAAAGACTGCACGTAACAGTCTTACCACACCTCCCGGGAAAAAAAAATGGAACATTTTTTTTCTTTTTGAAATACATCTAGGAGCAACGTACAATAGGCTCACAACGCATGAATAATGCGCAGATGAAAATATCAGGAATACATATAATGCCTAATATGAGGCTAAGTCGACTTATGGAGCGACTGGTGAGAATGTGTCTCATAAACTGAGAGAAATTATTTCTCTATAAGTATATTTTTCCAGGAAGGTGTCATCAAAGTATAATACAATTCTGGCAATTACACGATGCCTAAAAAATTCATACCATCATTTCGTATTAGATATCTTACATTTATGATTTATGAAGAAAAAATCATCAAAGCACAGCGGTGAATAAACATCAATGAACCGCTATGTAGTGATACAATCATTATATTATTAAATTACAAATTTGTATCTATCATGATATAGAAAAGGAACTACTATAGAACTAGACATATCAAGAAGTCTAAGCCCTAATAGTTATGTGGAATCATGTGGGCATCTTGACAGAATGTCTGCCATCACATTATCTGATCCACGAATAGCTCGCACAGAGAAATGAAAAGGTTGAAGAGCAATTGCATATCGAGTAGACCTCGAGCTCTTCAAATTCTTACTCTGTATAGCAGTAAGAGCTTTTTGGTCGGTTTCTACTATGAAATGTGCGCCCAGAAGGAATCTCTGTAGTTTGAGGATCGACCAAACCATAGCTAATAGCTCACGGTCTAAAACCGAATAATTCCTTTCTGCCGCATTAAGTTTTCTGGAAATATACATTACAGGATGCAGAGTTCCAGAGTACTCTTGCATTAGTGCCGCTCCAATCCCAGTGGATGAAGCGTCACTACGAAGAACGAATGTTTTATCTTTAGTGGGTAGCACTAAAATAGGTGGTGTTGAAAACAATGTTTTAATCTTATCCAGAGAGCATTGGCATTCCTGAGACCAGTGGACCACATTAGGCGAACCTTTCTTTAGAAGTGTTGAAAGAGGTGCCATGATAGAGGATAGATTCTGAATGAATCTGCCATAAAATTGAATAAGACCTAACAGACTTCTCACCTTTTTTTAGTCTTAGGGATTGAGATGTTAAGTATCTTACTAGTATTATGGTCCTCTGTCTTTAGGAAACCATGACCAACTCGGTGGCCTAGGAAAGAAATTTCGCTAAAACCAATATAGGCTTTAGAGGGTTTCGCTGTCAGGTTGTGCTCGCGCAAAGTAGACAGCAATTCATCTAACCCTGAATAGTGATCTTCCCAAGTATCGCTGAAAAGACAGATGTCGTCTAGATATGCAATGACATCTGACCGATAAGATAGGATTCGGCGCATCATGCGTACGAATGTAGCTGGTGCGTTCATAAGACCGAAAGGCAAAAAATTCCATTGGAACAAACCTCTAGGTGTTGAAAAAGCCGTGAGAGGTTTGGCGCGTTCAGATAAAGGAACTTGCCAATATCCTTTAGACAAATCAAGTTTAGTGAAAAAATGAGATTTGGAGAGTCGAGTAAGTAGTTCTTCCAGTAAAGGCATAGGTTCAGCATCGAACTTCGTTACCTGATTCAATTTTCGATAGTCAACGCAAAGACGTATGTTATTGTCTTTTTTACGCACAATAACCATCGGCGAAGAATATGCAGAGGTGGATGGTTCGATTATTTTCAAATCTATCATCTCATCCAACTCTTTCTCGACCTGTGCTTGAAAATGTATAGGTATAGGATAAGGTCTAACCCTAATAGGAGTATGGTCAGTTAGAACAATGTCATGTTCAATGACATTCGTTTGTCCAGGGATGTCAGTGAGTACATCCTGAAATGTTTGCAACATAGTTGAAACTTGTCGCTGTTCTCCTAGAGACAAATCAGGAGAGACAGTAACGTTCTTCCATGATTCACTAGAATGAAGTGGGATCATTGGAAGAGGAAGATTTACATCTGAAAAACTTGTTTCCTCATCCTGTATCACGGACAGTGATGAGTAATGACCATGTTGTACTGGAGAATTGTCCGTTGCTTGGAAAATGGGTTGCAAATAATCCGGACGTTCATGGAATTCAGTAAGCATATTGATGTGGAAGGTTTTATGCTTCCCATCAATATCGACAATATAGTCGACATCGGAAATTTTCGATATTATATCGTACGGACCTTTCCAAGAAATAAGTAATCTGTTTTCCCTACAAGGTAGTAATACAAATGCTTTGTCACCAGGACAAAGTTGTCGTAAGCATCTCTTCTTATTGGCAAATTGCCTTGCCTTCTGTTTCGCAAATTCAGAAGAAGAAGTTGCTAATTTGCATGCTTCGATAATCTTTTGTCTCAACGCGATGACATATTCGTAGGATGACTTTGTGTCATCGTCAATATTGTCAGATGTTATGAGATCGTGAAGCAACGACATAGGGCCACGCGGACGCGCGCCAAAGACGAGTTCAAAGGGAGAAAATCCTGTATGTTCATTGGGTACCTCTCTGTAAGCGAAGAGGGCCGCAGGTAAAACTCTGTCCCAGTCTTGAGGATGATCCTCAGTTATCTTCCCTAGTAAGTTTTTAAGTGTTCTATTAAGGCGTTCGACCATACCATTAGACATTGGATGGTAGATACTACTTAAAGATCTATCTATCTGCAGAGTAGACATTACTTGAGACATGGTATCTGATATTAGTTGGGTGCCATGGTCTGACAATATCTCTCCGGGGAAACCCAAACGAGAAAATATAAGCCAAAGAGCATCTGCAATATCAGCAGTAGTAATGCTCTTCAGAGGAATAGCCTCTGGCCAACGTGTGCACATATCAACACATGTCAAGATAAACTGATGTCCTCTGGCAGACTTGATCTTAAATGGACCAATAATGTCTATGGCCATTTTTTTGAAACGGCCGAATAGGAATGTCCGCCGCCTGAATGGGTGCAGCATGCCGTGGACCTTTGGATTTAACTTCCTGACATACTTTACAAGATCGACAATAAATCCGTATGTCCTTGTTTACCAATGGCCAAAAGAAAGCCGCAAGGACTCTTGACTTAGTACGGGAAAAACCCATGTGTCCAGCACACTGAGAGTCGTGAGCGTGCTGCAAAATTTTAACTCTCAAATTCTTGGGAACCAGGATTTGAGAATGACTTGACGTAATGGAGTCTTGAACCATACGTACAAGTACGCCATTCTTCTTTGTAATCCACGATTTACGACTTGTGTCTTTATTCGGATCACCTTTAGTTGCAAGAATGAAGAATTTCTTCAGAGTGGGATCATCTTCTTGCTGTTTTATAAACGAGTCACGAGAAATTACCAAGGGATCATCTTGGTTATGCACTTCATTATCTTCAGTAGATGAAGTTTGAGGCATATTAAGAGCCTGAGCTCTAGTGACTACAGCGTTAGCAATCTGCATGTTTTGCCTTTCCCACGCGGAAATTTGTTGCGGAGTGCATTCTTTGACTCCATGAATGCGACCGATGATGAGGTCAGCGATCGGATTCGGGAGAAGACATGCGTGTACATCTCCTGTAAAGAAAGGAGTAGCAATCCTAATGATAGCAGTAGAGTATTTCTCTAATGTGCCGCCAAATGTTACACATTTGACTACTTGTCCAGTGGCACGGGAAGGATCTACGAGTGACTGCCTAACACCAATTGTGGTGCATCCAGAATCAAATAGCACAGAGACTGGATTGTTATTCACTAAACCCTTATGTAAGACAAGAGAACCTCTTCCATCATGCGCGACTGATGCCGGAAGAGCAGGAAGAGGATGGCCACAGCTTAAAGTAGACACTGTGGTTGGCTCAAATAACGTTTTGCATTGGGGGCACTGAGATGCTCTCCCAAAATCAAAAGCGGCACATGCCATATTACTAGCATCATTATTATCTTTACTCTGTTTATAGGCTTCATGGGACTCTTGTTGTGCAGAGTTTGCCTGAAAATGTGGTTTATGTCTTTTGTTTTGAGATCTACCTCGGTTATTATCACCTCTGTAGTTATTGTTACCTCTATTGTAACCCCTATTTGGGTTTGAGTCATAGTTCCCTTGGTTACCATTATCATATTCATTATAATGAGTATCTCTGTAATTATGATCTTGTTGACTCCAAGACGGATAACCCTGATAGTTTCTATAATTACTTCCTCTACGGAAATTCCTATAATTATGACCACCCCTGTGTCGAGAGCTATCAGCTCGTCTCCAGTTCTTTGAAGAAGAACCCTGAAATGATTGGTTACCTTGGTTTTGATAACTATTATGGTTACCTTTTTTATCAAATCTGTTTTGAGGTCCCTGAAATCTGTGTGAATAATTGGGATTGTATGGTGTTGCTGAAGCAACTGGCATACTCTCCTTAATCTTAGTGTTGCCAAAGTCACGTCGGGGTGTGCAGTGACATATTGGGAACAATATTCTTCCATTTCCTTTAGAGATTTGGGTTTACGCTCATGTATAAATTCCAGGAATGGTTTGTTAACACATGACATAATCTTATCTCTGAGCAACAAATCCATAAGTCCTTCATACGTTTTTTCTGTTTTGGAAAGCTCAATCCAACGATCAACTGTGAGACGTGCCTTTGCAGTGAATTCTGAGAATTCTACACCTGTCTCAGGCACCATCGTCTTAAACAAAAGGCGATAGCCTTCCTCACTTAGCTGGTATTTTTTTTATCAAAGCCGCCCTAATGACATCATAATTATCCTTATCTGCTTCTCCTACAAGGCATAATCTAGTCAAAGATTCACCTTTCAAGTTTTCTGCTAATTGATTAGCGTATTGTGATTTATCCACATTATGTGTACGACAAGAACGTTCAAATCTATCCAGCCAGAATGTAATATCGTCACTGGACTGATTGAACGGTGGAACCTTAACCTTGTAAGTAGAAGGTTTACCATTACCACTAGATGCCTGATTAACATTAATCATACTTGTCAATCTCAATTTCTCTAACTCAAATTCATGTTCTCTTATTGCTTTTTTTTCTTCAGCCTCTCTGTCTAATCTTTTTTGTTCAGCTTCCCTGTCTAATCTTTTTTGTTCAGCAGCAGCTTCTCTTTCTAATTTCTTTTGTTCAGCTTCACTGTCTAATCTTTTTTGTTCAGCAGCAGCTTCTCTTTCTAATTTCTTTTGTTCAGCTTCAAATCTCCTTTGCTCCACCTGCATCTGCAATTTCTTTTGTTCAGCAGCAGCCTCAGCTTCTCTTTCTAATCTTTTCTCTTCAGCCAGAGCTTTTCTCTCTTCTGCAGCTAATGCTTTGTCATATTGAGCAACTGCCCATTCTTCTAATTGTTGACCAGTCTTATCAAGGGCTTTCCCTTGTATAATGAAGTATTCTAATGTAGACATGGTGTCTAACAATAATACTAATCACCTGAAACAATAATAATACCACAAGTTCTTAATGACTTGATTAATCAGTACACTATCCCAATATCTGTGGGTCACAAGCCTTAATAAGGTCTTGTATAACAGTAATAATAATCAGGTACTGGTTTATACCATAATCCAAGTGCAGTGCACAGGCAATTGTGTCTTATGAAATATACCTATATAAAACATATGTCAACCAACAGAATACATAAAGTACAAATAGGACTGACAATACGAAAACGTTTGCAGAAATCAAAATAAATCAAATAGGGAAATCAATGAAAATAATCACTGAATCTGCAAAGAATAACAACACAAATGACGTCACAGTATATGAATATAAATTGTGAATAGAACTGAAAGATAGAAAAGGGTAGACCAACAAATTACAAACAATTCAAAACAAAACTAAAGAACAAAGAAATATTACAAAAATAACAATAATTACAGACTTCACAGCTAACACAAAAGCAACAGTTGTCGCAAGCAAATTTTCAATCAAGAAAATTGCACCTATAGAAAACGCCCACAACGGACCCTCTATGACGTGGGATATTCTGTTGTGAGGACGCCGCCCAACCTTAAACACAACCCGCTGACATATAAACTAACATACTATACAAACAAATAACATGTAACATATCATAAATACATATATCATGTGTGTAATGTGTTGCAAAATAGGCTCAGTTTTACAGTAATGGCAAAGTTATTCTTGTAAAATAAATAAACTGCCACTTTATTGAAATATATATTCTGGCCTTAAATATTAAAGTTCATATATAGAAAACAAGAAGATCCATCGATGAAAATAGGACTTCTTAGTTCAATAATACTGTCTTCCTGTTAACATTGACAAGAATTGATCCAACTGTTCTGTGAAACTCTGTAATGTCTAATGTAAAAATGTCAACAACGCTGACCTACATACTGCATTCACTTGACAGGTCACGTGACGAAGTGTTGACAAAGAGCAAACCAATACTGCAAGTGTGTCGTATCAGCCACAGGAAACGGTCTGGTATCGGTAATCTGTTGACTTCTGAACTTCTGCGAGGTCAAACCCAGAAAGCTGGTCCACCAGTTGATAAGAATCTTTTTTTCTTATTAATGATGTCCACCAAATGATAAATATAAGTGGATGGAAGCAGACATCATCATCATCAGTTGATAAACTCTTAATACAAGACCCTTGCCCTGAGCAAGAGACATGCTGAGAAATCTGAAGCTCGCTCGAACATCACCAGAGTTAAATACTGTGTTGTTGTGTTGCTCGTGGTTCGAGTATGGAATGTCAACTTGACCTACGCAGTGGTGTGTAGACATAGATGGAGTGTATAATGTGCGAATGATAGGAAGAGTTCGTGGTGTTGACAAATGTTCTTTTCTCACACTCATGTATGGCTGGAAGTCATCGACACCAACGACTGTGTACCTTTACTAAAGTTTAATTGGACGTACACACTCGACAGCACAGATAGTGACAAATCACAGGTTGGCATAATACATCATGGTACAGTGGATAAATGGTCTTGCAATGTTATGTTACATGGGCACTCATGTAGAATAATAGTATAATGGACTGTCAGTAGCCAAGCACTCAGTATTGCCCATATATATATATCAACTGAGTTTACTGACAAAGCACGTCAGATTATAAACAATATCCAAGATGGCTTCTAGACCTAATCTCGTCTAGCGAAGATTCCTTAACATAATGTCCAGCACAGATTTTTCCATATAATTATATTGAACCGCTAGCAATGGGTTCTCATGTGTAGCAGTGATCTCTGGACTAATCAAGCGATAATACGGGCATCCCTTTTCTCTTCTTGAAAGTCACTACATGTTTGGTTCCAAGATGGCTTCACTCGTGAGCTGTCACTCACGTTTGGATACAGATAATGAATCTGTCCTAAAGTTAGTCATTCATTAAACATTTCATTGCTCTGTAGATTTGATCATGAACAATTGACTGCATTCTACAGGATATAGTGCTGCTAGGAATCAGAATCGTTTTTTTTTCATCTAGTTAGATGTATCCTCTCAGACGTACAAATCATCCCTACCGAAAAACGGTGGCTTCGTACGAGAGTTCAAAAGAGTATCTTTATTACCTTGGTTTTTCAGAAATATGATTTTGCCATTCCTTGGCAATAAGAATGAACACTGGGGTAAAGCATACACGATAGGTCTAGATGACTATCACTTTCCCCAAAAACCACTGAGATCACTTTTTTTCCCGGCGTCAAGCCGACATAGAAAAACACAGCCCATCATCAGGGCGAAGCCAAAACACACCTCTCTCGCGACACATCCGCCGAACAGCCTTTGACCTCTCTAGAGACAACAGAACATATAGTTCGACTTAGATATGTAAAGATATACAGATATAAGACAGATTCGTCCTACACAGACAAACAATACACATAAATTCAGGCCATAGATATTCTGAAGCAAGAACAATCTATTACTACCCAAACAAAGAATAAATCGCAGTAAAACTGGATTCATCCGCGGAGTTCGATCGAAAGAGACGGCACAACTTTCAAGGGAAGTAACTCAATAATGACTTTCCCTTAAGCACTAAAAAATATCTATTTTGTAAACAAAATAGATATTTTTTATGTTGTGTACCATCATTTCATTTCTCCCCTAGACACTAGGTACATCATACACCAGACACTAGAGCCAAAATAGTGACCGTGTGAGATCTAGGGAGGTAGCGTTAGGTTCCCTGCACATAATTCATCATCATCATTTATAGAGTCAGGGGCCTACATGTGCTTGACCTCACACGGTTAATACATACACGGATTTCATTCTTTTAGGATACCATCATAACCTCCCCAGCAAATCAAACTTTGCTACATCTATACTATTAACCTTTTCAATTTAAATGTAAGAAAGTTTTCTCTTGGGGGATTAAGCTTAATTCTCATCGAGGGTAAAGTCTGAGGTAGATGGGATGGGGAAATAGGAAGAAGGGGACACATAACTATGTGTCGGGAAATGCAATACTTAAGAGGGTGTCTTGTTTCTATTCTTTTACCATACTAGTTGGTAGTACCAGTTGAGGGTACTATCACTGGAACAAGAAGGGTACTAGTGGCTTAAAGTCGAAGCTAGATATCATCATCAAACGGGGCTTAAAGACGAGTGTGACGGATGAAAATCCAGCTGTCCCTGAATTGTCGGATGATAACAAGAGTACCCTTAAATAGCAGCGAGGCCCCGAATTTGTGTGTAGGTAAATCGTCAACGTGGAACTCTACCACGCGTGCAAATTAGTATGCATCATTTCCACGTGGATTTTTACCCACGTTGGATAATTAATATGTAAACAGTCATCATGCGAGGATCCAGGAGTTTCGTTTTGCCTTAGGTTTAGTTAGCCACACCTAATGCCTATCTCTAGAGCGATGAAAAGCAAGCATTTCCCTACCTTTTTCTGTCATCCCGTCTAGAAGGGCGTTGCCAAGAGGAGATGTAAGCGGTCAGTATCAAAAGACTGTGGTGGTCCCAGAAGAACGAAGCAGTTTTCTCACCTTCGGGTCACACGTTCATGCGAACCGACTAAGACGGGGAAAATAGCTGGCGGCCCAAGAGACGAACGGGGAAGGCTAGGCTGGCAGATGCGGCTCGAAACGAGAATAGTTCCCTGATTTCAAATAAGGTGTGAATCTTCACATGTCGCTATTATCTTCCATTCCATTCACTATATATTGGCATCGCCGAAAATGCAGTTTATCATTCGTTTGCCAGAGAGTTGAAGTAGTACTAGCTTATAGTAGAAGCTAACAACGTTTCTCTTGGATTTCTACTATATTGGAGTCTATAATCATTAATTCATTCTGTGCTATCGGTAAATATTAGTCTTGAGTGATTTAGACGTTTAGTTTCTTCATTTATTTCACTGGATTTTGTGTTAATTTAAACCTATTAAATAAACCTATCACAAAGTTTTCCAGATGTAAAGTATATAATATAACTATTCGTTATTTCCCGAGATAATAGATGTGCAACATAATCTTAAACGCTAGGCGAGCGAAATTGGTTATTAACCTCATAATTCTATTTCATCTTGCGTAAATTTTAAGTAATTAACTGTTCATAGCTAGTGGTAATTAAATCGATACATTGGTTATTTCACTCGTGTAATTTCTTAAATCTTCTTCTTTGATCCTTAGCCGCCGACCGTCAAAGCAGTCAGTGACCATTACGCCTGGTGGCGTCTTGTAGGGCAACAACAAATTGATTCCACTTTGCTCGGTCGGCGGCCATCCTTCGTACAGTGCCCCAACTCTGGTTCATTCTTTGCATCTCAGCCTCCACAGTCCTCCGCCAAGTTGTTTTTGGTCGGCCTCTCTTTCGTTTTCCTTCAGGGGTCCATAACATAGCTGTTCTTGTGATGGCATCGGGGTCTCTTCTGAGGACCTGGCCAACCCAGCTCCAGCGTCTGCCAGCTATGATGGTGTGCATGTCCTCTTGCTTGCTCCGAGTAAGCAGATCTTGGTTGGTGATAGTATTCGGCCAAAAGATTCGGAGAATTTTTCTTAGGCATGTTGTATGAAAAGAGGACAATTTCGACATTTCCTTCTCTGTAACTCTCCAGCTCTCCGCGCCATAGAGAAACACAGAAAGCACACAGCTCTGATATAATCCTAATTTTGTGCTTGTACTGTACTGAGAGGACTTCCAGATGTTGTTTAGACTAAAAAAGGCTGTTCTTGCTTTGTTCATTCTGTTGTTAATGTCTTTGCTTGCCCCGCCGTCTGGTGTTACTATGCATCCTAGGTATGTGAAGGCATCTGTCTGTTCCAGTTGCTGATTCCTTACTGATATGGGCTCAGGGTTGCTCACATTGAGCGTCATGACTTCTGTTTTCTTTAGGTTGATGTTCAAGGCCACCTGCTGGCTATACTTATTAAGTCTATCCGTTTTTTCCTGGATGTGTTGATGTGAATGTGCTAGCTTTGCAATGTCATCTGCATATTCCAGATCTTCCAGTGTAGAAAATGTAGTCCATCTCATTCCTCTTGGATTGCCCTCTGTTGTCTGGCGCATCACCCAGTCTATGACTGTTAAAAATAGAGTGGTTGATAAGGGGCATTTGCCTGAGAGAAGAATTATTCCTTTTCTCCACTCTGTTGGTGTTGTCCCTGTTTTCCAGACTTGTGCAAATAGTGGTTCTAATAGTTCTGCTGCTAGCTCTGGGTCTGTCTTAAATAGCTCTGCATTTAAGTTATCATCACCAGGAGCTTTTCTATTCTTTAACCCTTTGATTGCTGTGATGATTTCTTCTTTTCGTGGGATGTCTGTATTAACATCTAGATCATTTTCAGCCTCAGGAACATTCAATTGTGTCTCTGGTGGTTCCTTATTCAGAGTTTCTCTGAAATGCTCTGCCCATCTTGTTTCCTGTCCCTCTACTGTCGTGATGAGATTTCCGTGCTTATCTCTTACTAATGTAATATTGTTTGCACCTCGTTTTCCACTGATGATTTTAGTTATTTTATATACTGTGCTTTGTTCATTTCTCAGTGCTGCATCTTCTGCCTGTCTTGCAAGGTCATCCAGAAATGTCCTTTTGTTAGCACGGGTTTGACCTTTAATTTCCTTGTCCAGCTGACTGTACTGTTCACTATATATTGCCTTTAACCTGGGAGACTTAGCTTCTGTTTTCTTTCTTTTCATTTCTTTTCTCTTCGCTATGGTGTTTAGCGTATCTGGTGTTATCCAGTCTTGGCTCTTTCTTTCCTGGAATCCCAAGCATGACTTGCTGCTTTCCTTGTATATTGTTGAGATGGTGTTGAATCTCTGGTCAACATCATCGGTCTCTGTTCTTTCCTGGTTTTTGATAATCTCATATCTTCTCTTTACGTCGACCACGAAAGCTTTTCTGGTGAGGGGATCCTTCAGTTTCGTGATGTTGTATCTTTTCTGTTTGACTGCAACTGGTCCAGCAGCTCTGAGTTTCACTTTCAGTCTTGCTACTACTAGGTGATGATCACTTCCCACATCTGCGCCTCTTCTTACTTTCACGTCTTGTAGTGCATGTCTCCATCTGCCATTGATCATTATGTGATCTATCTGGTTTCTGTCTCGTCCGTTTAGTGATTCCCATGTTAACTTGTGCACTTCCTTGTGTGGAAAAAGTGTTCCTCCAATGAATTTCTTAAATATAAATAATTAAATACCAGAGTGACTTTACAGGTCTTACCGAATAACGCGGGTGTTAGATTTTATTATAGTATATTACCTGTTATCAATTTTCTCTTTTATACAGATGGTCTTACCTTGCGATCCAACGGTTTTTTATTTATAGAGATATAGAAAGTCACGTCCAGATGGCTTACGGCATCCCACAGTATAAGTTCCAAACCTACAAACATTGACTATAGAGCGGTTAATTAGCCAAACCCACGTCAAATGGAAAAATTGTGGTTCATGTTTAAATGTTAAACTGGAACGGACAATGCCAGAAGATATTTTCTAGATATATTCTATAAAGTTCTCTTGCCTGGTGAGGCAGAACGGACAGCACGAATTTATTTAATTAAACCCAGAAGACAGTGAACACTTTTCCTATCACCAACTTCTCCAGCGAACATTTAAGGCTAGTTTGTCCAAGAACAGCCTGTGAGTAACATTCTACTGTTGAGAGATTTCCCAGTCATTACGACAGACTCCTAGAAACAAACTTAGTCCCTATAACAATGCCTGCAATCTGACGAAGAATCCTTGCCAGGAAAAATTAAAATCAACACACCATTTCAGCGAAATCTCCGAGCGAAATTAGCAGTGGCTATACGGAGCTTTCTGGGGCTGGACTGGACCAAATAATAAGACATATAATAGTCTTAAGAAGTGTGTGTGATTAATTCTATGGACATATGCAGCCAACAGAGGGGTAAGTGTGAATGAAAGCGAGCTCGCTGAATGAATGCGAAAAGGGAAAACGGAATGAAAGAATTTAGTTTCTAACTGTTCACTACTAATATAACACCTTCCTTGTATCTATTCTCTCACTAAGGCTGAAGGCCCACGGGAAAGTTAAATTAAGGACATATCCTAGATACCCGGTCCGTCTACCCACTCCCCATTGACAATCCATTTTTTGATCTGATCGGTAAACACACCTCGGGTGGGATTATTTTCCTAGTTTTTTCCAGGTCTATGAGAATATATATTGTTTATTTATTTTCCCTTTATGTACCTACCATTTCACCTGATGACATGATAACGATGTATTAACTGTTGTAACCTATTTTGTCTTTCTAAAGATACAATAAATTTTATAAACCTTAGCTATTAGTTCTGGTCAAAACCTCCCCCTGCCCCATTATACGTGCCCACAGTTTACGTGTTCGTGTATACGTATGTACGTATGTATGTCAAAAAATTGTTTGTGTGTGCGTACGATAGTATAGTGTAATTGAATCAATATCTAGTGAGAAAATACGTCTCCAGTAAGTGTGTCGCGCTAGATAGGTTGGATTGAAACTATCATTAAATCCAACACAGTAATTTCTTCTCCTACACCTGTACTCCTCGTAAACGTGACTATTTCTCACACCTTTTTCTCACATAGCTTTCACTATCTCACCCCTGCTCGATTGGGACCATAAAAAAATAAAGCCTATCTAAAACTCACGACAACGAGGGACCAACTTCGTAGACACTCCCTGACACTTCTGGGAACGTACTGTGCCCTACAACTTTGACCAGTGACGAGCGGGATCAGCGATCTAATCTACCAAGAACCAAAACATCACAAGGAGCAGAACCGTCACTGACAGCTAAGTAACACATAAAAGCTGCCAAGTGACCTCCTTTACAAACTACCATTACATCACACAGTGATGATAATTTTCTGATAAATAATTATTCATTTTTCTGAAACCTAAGTGATTATTAAATTTATTATTTGTAAATATACAAATTTAACGTCGATTTAATCATTCTGAATGTACTGCATGTTTGTCTCAGTCAATTTACTAAATACACTCTAAACAGAGCTATACCATAATAAGAAGAATTTTACTGAGTAAATCGGGGTGGGGGCTTGAATGAGCTTAAATTTAGCATTGCACAAATCTTCATAAAAGGCGGCAGATCAGATATAAGTTAACAATTGCCCTGCCCAACGCAGCATTTTTCTTGACTTCTGAAATATCTTATGAAAACTACCTTGAGATAGAAGCTTCATTGTCCTTCTATGTACAGCTCTGCCAAGAGTAATCTTGTGCGAAGGTAGACACCTTTGAAGACCCATGCTAGATACAGTTTTGGCCAATGTTGGACAACTACTGCAAAGCAGGGGAGGCAATTCCGTGACAGGGATGAACGTATGAGAAAAAGCATCCGACGTGTATACAACCAGCGCGCAGCAGGAACAATCAGCATTCATACCCTTCGATACATGCTGATATGCTGAGAGAGACTGAGCACTTATGGGTTTTCCCGGAGTGCAATGATCAACAACAACAAAGAGTTAACATTACAACACAGCGTGAAATCCGGTTTGTTCAATACACGATTTCATAACGGGCCGCAATTTCTGCTGTCTTGTCAGTTTTTTTGTTGTTCTTGTTGGGGGGGGGGGGGGGGTTTTTGGAATGTTTTTTGTTTACCTTTTTTTTCTGTCTCTCTCTCTCTCTCTCTCTCTCTCTATCTCTATCTATCTATCTCTCTCTTTTCTGATAAACACGTAAAATTGGTAATTTTGTTTTGCCCTATTTACAATGATTGGACAGGAGATGTGATGCCACTCTCATATATCGGCAGTAATTCATATTTTTGGAATTAAAAACAATATACATCTTAATTTTAACCCAGCAGAGGTTGAACGGGATATTTTTTAACATCAAATAAAAAAATACAAGTAGGGATATAAAAATACGAAGTGGCTTTACAAACAACCACATACTGAACACTCAGTAACTTTGTCTCGAGAAGAACGCGCCAACGGTTTTTAATCATAAATTCCCCCCAGTTTACCAAGTGACCCGTGAAGTTCATTTACGTTGGAGGTGTAAAAAAAAAAAACAGACCTCCGTCGAAGTGGCTCCCACCCAGATCGGGAAATTCCAATCTATTTTTGGACTTTGATCAACACTACATCTGTTGAATTTTGCTTCCTTAGCCAGTACTATCATTCCTCGTGTTTTATTCATTTTGTTTCCTTGCTTCTCCGCACGGCAACAAAGACTGTTTATTCTGTACACTATTATTATAAAAAAATAAATCACACAATAGTTCACGCAGAGTCTTTGGTGTTAAATGTCTTATCTAGAGTCCTGCTTGTTCACTTTGTCCATAGTTAAAAAGGTTAAGGTAAGCCTATTCTGCTTCCGGTAAGCCTATCACTTCTGTTGTTCTTCAGTTGTCTAGTCTTCAACTTCTTTATTTCTCACTGAGTGCCTGATAACATACCTTTGTGTGTTGTCTGTTTATTTATTTACTGTTTACAGGCCTCGGGTTTCCCCTCCTTATATGTTTATACGTGTATACAATACCAAAACTTACCATTCTGTCCTTTACTTATTCTCATTCTTCTATCATTTACTAGACACAGTATTAAGGCCTTTGTCTTGTGTAATCTGGCCTATACTGTTTAACATATATTTCTCACTGAGTGCCTGATAACACGTGACCTTTGTGTGTTGTTTGTTTATTTATTTACTGTAGGAAAAAGCGTTTGGTAAAATATGGAAAAAGGGAATGATAGTCAAGCTTCACAGAAATAAAGGGAGCTGTCCGCCTTGGGTGCCAGTCAGGAGGGGGGCGTGTCGTGACAGTACTGTGCTGTTTAAAAATCTACTTGCAAGCACAGTATGAGTCTGTATTTATTTATGGAGGGAGGGACAAAGGAGTGCCAAATACTTTACGTACGCCTCTGGGTGAATGTACACTGGATGAGCCTGTACCTTGAAAACAGAACTTTCAGAGTTAAGGTACAAGAAGAGATTACAAAAAGATGACAGTGAAAGCAGAGTGCCAAATAAGACGAAGCTGCCAAAATTGGTAGGTTTTTAATTATAGTGTGTTGTTTCTGTTACACGTATTACATCGCTGTTTCTTCTATCGTCTCGCTTGCTCGCTGTGAACGACGCGATCGTCTCTTCCTTTTAGCCATCTTATCATTTTGATCCATGATAATAAGTCTGCAATACTTTAAATTAAAATTTTGTCTTGAAGAAACGATCAGAAACTTACATTTTAAGGTTATTTTTAAGAAAAATGATGAGTTAAATCCGTGTCCCAAATGAAACTGAACAGAACAGTATCTTGATTGTCTGTTGATTTAATGCACACCATCACACTTTTCTATTTTCGTGAGAGTATATATAAGGGAAAACAATACAATTATTGTCTAACTTCAACCACAGTTGCACCCCATTAGCTGTGGTTGAAAGTTAATGTACTCTCTCGAAAATACAAAAAGTGCGCAAATGACAGTGTGCATGATGTGACTGACCGACCGACCGACCGACCGAAGTGCTTACGGCGGTAATTATGGTATTGAATACCTATAAATGTTTTAAACGAACATGTTTCCTAAAAGAGCTCATCATTATTTTTTTTCCGCTGCTTACCTAGTCTTATGGACCTGTGAAGAATATGTCATCACGACAAGCACTTGGGTGCAGCATGCCCTGACGCCATTATGGAAGAGAACCTGAGACATTAAACTAAAAGTGCATGTTTCACTATTCATTTAGTAAAAATACAGAATGGCTGTCAGCAGTTTATCGCTGTGAACAATGCATTGTAGTCGGTGAAAACGCCATAATAATATTTCAAATGATAATTGAATATATATATATATATATATATATATATATATATATATATATATATATATATATATATATATATATATATATATATATATATATATATATATATATATATATATATATATATATTTTCATCATGTAGCATGTCCTTTGCAGAACGTCGCTCTCATCACAGTCCGCCTGAAAGACTCTCGATCTCTAGCCAGCCCTCCTGCCTCTTCCAATGTCATGTTCAAGGTGTCTTCAATGTCCTGTGTCCACCGTCGTCTTGGTCGGCCCCTGCCTCGCCTTCCAGGTACCATACCCTCCATCACTGCTCTCTCTCTAAGCCACTATGACGTTTAATGTGGCCAAAATATTTCAGTTTCCGGGACATGATATTGTTTATGAGCCAGTTTTCCTCGATGTTCAGGTCGTGTAGGATGTCTATATTTTTCTTCTTCTTGGTCCACGATATTCTGAGAATTTTTCTGTAACACTTTGCTTCGAAAGATTAGATATTTTTCTTTAATGTTTGAGTAATGGTCCATGATTCACATCTGTACGTTGCTACCGGAAAGATGCACGTTCTCAGAAGTTTTAATTTGCTGGTGTTATGCCATAGGTTCTTCATTTTATTTAACCTCTGCATTGCTATGGCCAGTCTCCTTCTGACCTCTTTTGAGCAGTCTCCATTGTTGTTAATTATGGAGCCAAGATATTCAAAATTTGTGACATTTTCAATTTCCTCATCACTGATGGTAATTTTTGGTTGGCATCTTGTATTGTCTGTGGACATTTTTTTTTTTTTTTTTTTTTTTTTGTGTGTTCAGAAAAAGGTTCTGATCCTCACTGTGTCTTTTGACAGACAGGATTAACTGTTCTAGTCTTTTGGCACTGTGTGAAAGAATAACTGTGTCATCTGCGTACCTGAGTTCTGGGATCGCATTTCCACCAATTGTGAACGGATCGCAATGTTCACATTCTTGGTCATTCCGAACATTTCTCATTACATTTTCTGCATAGATGTTAAACAAGTATGGAGAGAGAATGCAACCCTGTCTTACTCCCCTTTTCACCTCAAACCATCCAGATGTTTCCCCAGCTACTCTGACAGCTGCTTGTTGTTCATGGTATAATGTTTCAATTAGATGGATCAAATGCGCCGGAAATCCCATGTCTCTCATGATGTTCCACAATTTCTGATGTTGTACGCAGTCAAAGGCCTTGTTGTAATCTACAAAACAGGCATGAAGATCTACATTGTATTCTCTGCATTTCTCGAGGATGTTTCTCACATTAAAAATGTGATCTCTCGTACCTCTGCCTTGTCTAAAACCCGCCTGTTCTTCATGTATTTCATGTTCTAACTTTCTTTCTATCCTCTTCATGATAATCCGCAAGAGGATTTTGCTGGCATGACTTATTAAAGCAATAGTACGATAGTTGGTACACATTTTTAAATTGCCTTTCTTTGGGAGTGGGATATATATATATATATATATATATATATATATATATATATATATATATATATATAGATATATATATATATATATATATATATATATATATATATATATATATATATATATATATATATATATATATTTGTTTTGCCTGTCTGCGTAGTAAACAGGATAACATATCTGCCATTCGTAGCCTACTTTGCAGCTACAGGTTCTCAATGTACGTCACAAATGTGCTGAAAAAATATATATATATTTATTTTTTTTTAAATTTGCATACCGGATAACGACATTTTGACAGATTTACCAGGGTTAAGAATAGTTCATTTACCGTAAGGTAAAAGGCTTATCTGTTCCCCCCCCCCCCCCCCCTTCCCTTTTACCTATTGTTTCCCCCAAGAAAGATGATGATAAAAACGTAGTGTCGTCTACGTTCCTTGCATCTCAAATAAAATGACGTCACCGTCGTAAATTTAAAGCCTCGTGTAGTTCCCGGGGGTCTCTGATGAGACAAAGAAATATCAGGACAACTGCATCCTCAGGCATGTCGTACAAGGCGGCTAATTTGAGGTTGGCATGGGTCTGGCAAACCCCATGACGTTAAACACTGTTGCGAGAACATGTGACTGCTTGTTGCAGGATTCCTGCAAGGGGACCAGTACCGACTTTATGACGCCAATGCCGACTCTATGACGCCAGTGCCGACTCTATGTTAAGGAACGCAATGGACAATGACGATGACTGACTTTAAAACTCATCATTTTATATCTGCATCTTTCTCGTCTGCTTGTATTTCACCGTCTAGCTTTGACGGTTTATATTTAATCTTATATTGCGATTGATTGCATCTGTCACATGGGCAGGTGTGACTGATACTTACTGTGAAAGGTTATGTAAATAGATTACATGATTTCCCACTTTTGCTTCCTTTTTAGTATTCACGGTTTTGTTAACGCAGAACCCATGCTCTTCTACATCTGTCTAACTCATATTTTAGCCACGCCTATTTTCTTTTTTTTCTCTATGTCTTACAGGCACTAGCGAGTATTTACAAACAGACCTATTAGCTAGTCCACGAGCGGACAGGTAACCGCCAGCGAGTAAGAGCCGTTAACTGAATTATCACGTGAGCGATTGGGCAATCGTTGAATAGTGACAGATCAGACAAATAACGCGCGTAGAGAGAGATCGAGTCGTCTATTTGTAGAATCAAGGGCGATAAGACATCCGTTTGTTCGTGATCCCAGGGGACGTAATTAGCTGCAGAGAGAGACGAGATCAATAGACGGTCTGCTCGTTAGCGAACATCTATGCGGTCGGCATAGGTGAGAAAGAAAGCTTTAATTCGGGTATCGAACCATAGATTTTCCCAAAATGCGGGCCAAGGCGCGATATCTCGCACTAGTTAGCGAAAGAAGACCAGTTTTATATAAATACCCCATTCGTTAAAATCAATTATCCAGTCGCCTCAGAAATTTTCGGAATATCTAGCTCAAATCCTAGAGCCATTGTACAAAGTGGATCACTTAGAATTATGTGGAGATAGTTTCATTTTCTGTGTTGCGGTAAAAGAAATATATACTAGCACTTGAGTGATTTAATTGTTAAAGTTCGTCATTATATTTCACTAGGATTTACTGTGTTAATTGACTAGCGTAAATAACTTACAGCTAATTTTTCCAGCTGTAACGTAAAAGTTCATTACTCGCTATCACACAGAAAGAGATGTTTTAATTGACTAGTAAACGCATTAGGCGATTGACTACTGACGGAATCTACATTTTTCTAATTCATTAAGTGTAATTTTGTAAATGACTAGCGCTTATTTCACGTGTTAAAAATGATAAGATAAGCTAGACACTTGTGGTTTCTAATCTAATTTAATAACCGTGTGGATAAGAAATCATACATTACGCGGGGTAGGATAGAATACTGATATTATGGTTAAACATTTTGTACTTTCTTCCTTAATCTAGTACGGATCACAAACCAAACCTACCAGCGGCCTTAATCTGAGAAAAGGGGTCTAAGTCAAATAGTACCAAATACATTCTTATGTATATCGGGTCTTCGAGGTTGACCCGTTCGGCCCTCTAGTTTCACCCAGAGAGAGAGAGAGAGAGAGAGAGAGAGAGAGAGAGCACAAACATATGACAATAAGAATAACGATAACTGGACATATAGATACCCAGATTTCTTTTCATTTTCATTTACATTCAGCCCGCTGTGGCGAAATATCAAACTTAACACTACCCGACTACTGACCACTGTGTTGTAGCGAGGATAAATCCAGAAAGATTTACTCACCTGACATTCACTTTAACTATCGGAATTACAAACTGCTGTACACTGTGAACACTATATCTCGGTAATTAATTTTCTACCTGGACTAATTGATCTGACATAAACATACCCAATTATCAGCACCAAAGTAAGCGTTCCCCATTAGGAGAAGTAATCAGTCTTGGAGGAAAGAAAGGTAAAGGTAAAGGAACCCGTTACACGCCCATTGAGGCATATTGGGAATATGGTGTTAGGCCCATATTATCTTGACCGTCGGCACACGAGGGGTGATGTGGTTGGCATCACGCCGGCCGCCTTAACCTTCCCAGATTTGCTCTGGTACCCATTTGGGGCTGGGTCGACCCAGGAGCCGTTTGTGACTTAAAAAATTCCCGCCTCATCTGGGGATCGAACCGTAGACCACTGCGCTAGAAAGCCAGTGCACTAACCACTATGCTACCGCGGCTCCTACTGTGACAGGTTATGTAAATAGATTACATGATTACTACCAGGGACCATACAGTCTTGGAGGAACTGGGGCTTATTTAGGCGAAACTCAACACTGGATTTGTATTTATATCATGAAGATATGTTCAAGATGTTGTTAAAACAACTACTAGGTAAGCGAGACTGAATGGGGCCACAGGTTTGTCAGAGCAGAGAGAAAGAGGATTGAATAATTCTTCTGTTGTATAATCATTGTACTCATTTGTTTTTTCTTCCTTTTTGTTTGCAAATACTGTTATTTTCAGGATAGATTAATTAGGAACTCTGTTCTTTACATTATAGTCAAATTCTATACCATAGCGCCAATATTTTGACCTTTTGGGAGTTATTAACTTCTTTCTTGCGGGATCTTGTCTCAACAGAGGGGATTGCACTTATGGGTTTATATTTTGTTAATTTCTGTAACCTATGAATTTTTTTTATTGCTATTGATATATTGGATGTTGTGAAGTTTCTTTATGATAATAAACTTTAACAAAACTTAATTACCTGTTGTGGTAAAGTGGGATATTATAAATATTTATAGGGGACTTAGTGTACTGACTGAGATCAGCTGTGAAGGTATCTGTATCTAATAAGGGTAGTGTATTACAGATGACCTTACTTGCTACCACATATTTATACCTCAGTCAGAATTATTCTGGAATATTGTGATGACTACGTTGAATGTCTAGGGTATGTATATGATGAAGTGTAAGTCACAACAACAACAGACAGATAAACAATTTAATTTATTCCACCACACGTGACAACACTGTGACACTCACACACATTTAACACTCTATAAGACTATTCTTAAATGAGGCACTGGTAAATTTTCAAATATAAATATGTATTAATTACTGTCACTAATATATATATATATATATGTGTCCTGACTCAAATACAAAGTGAACCAGGAATCACAATCAATTTTAATTACAAGTTATATGTACAGAATTTATCAATATGAATCTGGTAGTGACATATCTTATTAATATTATCCTATGTGTGTCAGTTGTGTAGTAGTAATATGAGGTAATACTGGTTTTGTTTTTTCAAGCTATGTTGTTATTTGTCATCATGACTTCAAGTGTTTGTTTCTGTTGGAACTAGTATTGGAGATGTTCTCAGTTCCGTTCATTAAAACAATTAATTTCCCCTCTTATTTTTATACAATGTCAGTTTAAGATGGGGTTACATAATGTTGAGCTCCGCTGGCCACATAGGCTTATCTTTCGTGATGGCGGCAGGAAAAGACTCCTCTGCTCGATTGCTCCCCTGTGTTCTGGAGACACCTCACTGTTTGTTATATGGACTAAGGAGTATGCTGTCCCCTCTGGATTCAGCAAAGCTCTGACCAGGTGCTGCTCAATAACTTTAGGACCACAGTCCCTGAAACAAGAAGGTTGTACCTCCTACTTCAGAACTAATTTATACTCTATTTCTACACTGAGCACAATACATAACAAACACTGAGTTCAGAGCGGTAGGCCAACTGCTATCTTCATCTGAAACAATTTTCACCAGTATATTCCTCCCTAATGGTTATTACGCCTCTGCAATTCCAGCATTATTTCTTTCTAGTCAATAATATAGGTGTCAGTGTACTGTTTGGCAATTCCATGTAGTTTTACTTTCCTCCGACACCTTCTGTTCAGGCTGGAGCACTATATAGGCTTTACCTCATGTTCGCTACTGAACCACACATATATACAGACATAAATTATCAATTTACATTCAATTTTCATTAAAAAGATATCATATATTTCAAGCTTACCACAATTCATGGAAATATTACAGAATTACGTTGACTGGCAATGAATATAGCACAATTTCGATCTGCCGATGTCCCAGGCTTTTATTTAGAAAAATATGCACTGGCGCTCAACGCACTGGTTCTGTAGTAAGTTTATTTGCAAATGTGGTGCTGACCTGACGCCTCTGATTGACTATATTGGCAGGTCTAACCAATCATGCCATGTTTACACAGCTTTTCAAAAAAGTACTCCTACTCACGTTTCCCCTAACAACAAAGAAGTAGTATTTATAGTCCGACTAATCGTGTTTAGCCTTACATTTATTTTCCGCCAATCAAATAGGAGGTAACATGTCAGCCTATTTCCCGTACAATGGTGTGTTGAAAATCTGCCACTGAGCGATTCTGATTTGGGTGTTGTCTGACATCCCTCACTATTTCTTTTGGCTATAATTTGTTATTTCCTAGACTATTTGCGTAACGTTTAACATATTATTTGTCAGCAAGTCCTAAGGAACCCAAATATATAAATTTAATGGGGCTAAGGGGCTGCGTTCAAAATATGCATTTTCTTCCAGGATAGTCGTGCTGTTGCCACCTCCTCACTTCCAAACTTTAGGGTGTCTGCTGTACTGTCATACTAATGTCAGGATTTCAGACATAAAACAGTAGAATGTCATGTTTCCTAATAAGCGTTTTGTAAGTTTTTTAAAACCTAACTCTCGTTTTATCACTGTCGATTTGAAAAAAAAAGCTAGTGCTTGTGGCCTTACACGCGTGATGGCAGCAATTGTGTATCGCGCGACTGTGGTAGTATTGCCTGCGTTCCGGCTTTCTGCCTCTCCCTTTCTTTCTATCTTTAGTCCATCTGTCTTTCGTTTTTTTGGTAACGTAGTGTATAAAATGACATGAATGGAATTTTAAATCTAGGTCATCTTGCGTATCTCAAGGTTTTTCTTAGAAATGGAGTACACATTTTATTGTGTTGGGGAAACGCGTGTATGCTGCAGAAGGCTTTTACTATCAACGTGAAACGTTACAATTTGCAGACGAAGGAGAAAACAAGGGGGATTTCGAGTACAGTCATTGTGACAGCACTGTTCTCCACCACTCCTCCCTCCCTTTATAGAAGTCATTTGCTAGGCTTTACATCTACGTTTTAATTTATATATGTGGACTAGAATATCTCACGACATCTCCCCTCTCAAAACAGACATCCCATGTCAGTCCTTTATTCTATATACACATAGATAAATGTAAGTCAACTTGACTTTACTCTGCGGCTGTGCTATCATGGTTTTATGTAGTTGGGTCCATTCAGAGTAGGCACTACTCATGAAATCTGCCTCAGACCTCTACAACCAATAATATCTTTCGGTTATGTTACTGAACAGCCGCAAGTGTGACTGCTTGTCTTAATGCTGCTTCACAACGAGTATTCACCATTTCTCTTCTCTGAGTCTGCGCAATGACATGTCCAGAGAACATTAGATTTTCCTCAAAATGTACGTTATGAGGAGATAACATATACCTGGTGATAGCAGAGTTTTCGTAGGGGATCCCATAATCTTCTTATTAGCCTGTATGAAACATTCGGAATATCCTCAATCAAAGAGGCAACTCAGGGATTCATTACGTTCCTCCGAATTGTTTACATCCAACAAGTTTGTCTGATCTCAGGTTTTACTGGAATCTGATAGTATCCTTTACTCAGATCCACTTTTGAGAAATATTTAGCTTTATTTAGTCTGGCAAACAGCTGATTTGTATCCGGCAATGGATCCACCTGTCCTTCTGTAATAGCATTCAGTCTCCTGTAATCTATACAGAGTCTATGTTCTCCAGAGGGCTTCCTTGGGAGTACAACACCGGAACTATACGAAGATTCACTGTGTGAAATAATTCCTTCCTTCAACAAATAGTCTATCTCTTCCTTCAAAGCTTTCTCCTTAGCAAAAGGAATCGAATAGGGTTTCATACAGACAGGTGTGGGGTCTATCAGCTTCATATCATATTCCAATAAGTTTGTATGTCCTGGTCGGTCTGTTAACACCTCTGTATGAGTATCTAGAACCTGTTGCACTCTCTCTTTCTGAGTTTTCGTTAAATGTGTACTGATTTTCACCTGTGCCGCTGTCTCACAGGGGTGTAATGGATATTCAAATGATGAAAGTGGTTCCTTTTTCATCTCCATGGCAATGGACAAGGTCAACAAGTGTGTCTCTTCTTGATGTTCTCTTTCCAAATATTTCTTCAGGAGATTCACATGATAGATTTTTTCTTTCCCCTTCTTATCTATCTTATAATTTGTTCTAGACACCTTCTCTAGAACTGTATATGGACCTTGCCATCCAATCTGTAACTTATTCTGACTACCGGGGAGAAGAAGCAGTACCTTCTCTCCCACAGCCAAATCTCTGTTTTTAGCTTTCCTGTTATAATAGGCAGCATGTTTCTTCCTGGCTTGTTTCAAATTTTCATTGGCAAGTTTCCAGCCAGTTTTTAAACGAGTGGTCAGCTCATTCACATATTGGTATGAGGATGTAATATTTTCCTCTGCTTTTTCATCAGTCCACGTTCTTAACAGCGTTACATATGGACCTTTAATTTTGTGGACCTATTTGTCCATGCACCGATATGGTCTCTTCCACTCGAAGCGCTATAGTGATGATTTTTCTTCCCAGAATTATCAGTCACAAAACGACCGCTACCAATTCTTTTCTTGGGGCTGTCTCCCCACTTAGAATTCTTGATGAGAGATTTCCTCTCTACATCTTCTTCCTCCAGTTTGTTTAAGTCCGATTGAGGGATTTTCGGCTTATCCTGGGGTAAGACATCTTTTTGCACTCTCTGCATAGTGGCCATTGTAAAACAGTTAAGTGAAGCTTGTCCGTGAAAAGGGGCTTCCCATTTCATTTGGTCCACTTTATCAAATTTATATTCCTTTTTATTGTCAGGCCTAATGTTGCCCCGTGGCGTGTCCAGGTCCTGATCCATGTTCCCACTTGTGGGTGTTCCCTCATGTGCTATGCTACACCTTTCTACAAAATTCTCAATGTCCCATCTTGCCTTGGGCCAATAATAATTGTGAGCCACCTTTTGGATGATGGTACCTATTTTCTCATGGTCCCCATCTGGTTTCACATGTAGGCTCCTTATTAAGTCTGCCCTATATCTTTTAGGAAGTACCAGCTGTCCCTGACCTTTGGATCTAGCTCCAGTCTTCCTATACATCAACTTGTTTTTCATGTAAAAATCTCCCTTGCCTGGAGTTGTATGACAAGTTGACAATTTCCTGAAACAAGGCTTGAGGGTCTTATCCCCAGCCTGTGCCTTCCTCATCTCTTCTGGAGTGGTATCCAACATAATATCCTCCTCCTGTCTTGAGGTCGACCTGACCTGAAGGGTGGCCATATACACAGGTTTCCTTCTGCAACGGTCAGTGTCATGATTGTCCATCTGACAATTTTTACACCACCTTTTCCCTTGGTTGAAAGATTTTCTTTCATCATATTTCCTTTCATCGAATTGTGGGGTTTTATTTTTATTGTCATACCGTGGCCTATCAAATTGGTGCTTACCTTTGTTTTGATCTCTAGGATCAAATTTATTAAAGTTCTGTGGTGCCCTAAAATTATCCACCTGTTTCTTCTTATTACCTGATACTTCTGCCTGAGCTGCTTGATACCTTTCAGCAACATTTAGCAACTCACCCAGCCTCTGTGCACCTTGTTCCATGAGAAACTTTCTCAGGTCTGGAGCCATGGACTCTCTTAGTTGTTCTATAAGGACCATTTCCTTAAGATCTTGGGTTTTCCCCAGAGAAGTCCATTTCTCCAAGTATGTCTCTAACCGTGCAGAGAACTGGTGATAGGTTTCACCTGACAGTAGTTTAGCATTCCTAAATTTTTTCCTATAAAATTCTGCGTTCTTTTCATATCTTAACAAAAGAGCCTGCTTTAGCATGTCATAATTTTCCTGATCACCTCTGCTCATTTTGGCAAAACCTTCATAAGCTGCCCCACGAAGACCTTGAGATAACTTTAAGCTCCACCTTTCTCTCTCTAACCCATATGTGGTAGCCAATAGTTCATATCTATTTAGATAGCTCTCAATATCATCGTCTTTCTCAACGAAATGATCTAAATGAAAATTCATAGCTGAGGTTGAGGCTCCCTGACTAGCAGTAGCATCAGAGGTAAAGGGACTGGCCCCATTTTCAGGAGCATAGCCTTGAAACTCAAACTCCCTTAGTCGTAACTCGTGTTCCCTTTGTAATCTTTTATCTTCTGCTTCCCTTTCTGCAGTCAATCTTCTTTCCTCGGCTTCCCTCTCTGCAGCTAATCTCTTCTCTTCTCTTTCTGCAGCCTGTCTTCTTTCCTCGGCTTCCAATGCTTTAGCCTCTTTGTCAGCCTCAATCTGCAACCTCTTAGCCTCAGCCTCAATCTGCAACCTCTTAGTCTCAGCCTCTAACTTTCTTTCGGCCTCTTTTTCTAATCTTCTTTCTTCCCGTTCAATATATTTGTCACATTCAGCCGTGACATAAGCAATCATAATTTGTCCGTCCATTCCTAACTCTTTCGCAGTCTGTTCAGCAGCAGATCGAAATTTTGCCAAGTCGGCCATTCTTCTTCTTCTTCTTCTATCCTTAGCCATCAACCGGCAAAGCAGTATGTGGCCAGTACGCCTAGTGGCGTCTTAGGGCAACAACAGATTGATCAGTCTATCGCTGTTTCCACCACGCCTAGTGGCGTCTTTGTGGAACAAAAACAGACCAAACAATCTATCATTGTTTCCGTAATCACATTGGTTGGCAAGCAGGTGATCAGCCCACTGTGCAAGTCGGCCATTGTCTAACATGCAATTGTAACAATTCAATCTATCAATAATTATCTAAGGACACTACAGGCACTGAGAGCTCAACGTTATTTATTTCCACCCAAGGATACCTTTTAATTCTTATTATTCCCAATATCTATAACAGGAGAAAGTTCAATATCCCTGGAGCGAGCCCCCAATATATGTGGTAAAGTGGGATATTATAAATATTTATAGGGGACTTAGTGTACTGACTGAGATCAGCTGTGAAGGTATCTGTATCTAATAAGGGTAGTGTATTACAGATGACCTTACTTGCTACCACATATTTATACCTCAGTCAGAATTATTCTGGAATATTGTGATGACTACGTTGAATGTCTAGGGTATGTATATGATGAAGTGTAAGTCACAACAACAACAGACAGATAAACAATTTAATTTATTCCACCACACGTGACAACACTGTGACACTCACACACATTTAACACTCTATAAGACTATTCTTAAATGAGGCACTGGTAAATTTTCAAATATAAATATGTATTAATTACTGTCACTAATATATATATGTGTCCTGACTCAAATACAAAGTGAACCAGGAATCACAATCAATTTTAATTACAAGTTATATGTACAGAATTTATCAATATGAATCTGGTAGTGACATATCTTATTAATATTATCCTATGTGTGTCAGTTGTGTAGTAGTAATATGAGGTAATACCGGTTTTGTTTTTTCAAGCTATGTTGTTATTTGTCATCATGACTTCAAGTGTTTGTTTCTGTTGGAACTAGTATTGGAGATGTTCTCAGTTCCGTTCATTAAAACAATTAATTTCCCCTCTTATTTTTATACAATGTCAGTTTAAGATGGGGTTACATAATGTTGAGCTCCGCTGGCCACATAGGCTTATCTTTCGTGATGGCGGCAGGAAAAGACTCCTCTGCTCGATTGCTCCCCTGTGTTCTGGAGACACCTCACTGTTTGCTATATGGACTAAGGAGTATGCTGTCCCCTCTGGATTCAGCAAAGCTCTGACCAGGTGCTGCTCAATAACTTTAGGACCACAGTCCCTGAAACAAGAAGGTTGTACCTCCTACTTCAGAACTAATTTATACTCTATTTCTACACTGAGCACAATACATAACAAACACTGAGTTCAGAGCGGTAGGCCAACTGCTATCTTCATCTGAAACAATTTTCACCAGTATATTCCTCCCTAATGGTTATTACGCCTCTGCAATTCCAGCATTATTTCTTTCTAGTCAATAATATAGGTGTCAGTGTACTGTTTGGCAATTCCATGTAGTTTTACTTTCCTCCGACACCTTCTGTTCAGGCTGGAGCACTATATAGGCTTTACCTCATGTTCGCTACTGAACCACACATATATACAGACATAAATTATCAATTTACATTCAATTTTCATTAAAAAGATATCAAATATTTCAAGCTTACCACAATTCATGGAAATATTACAGAATTACGTTGACTGGCAATGAATATAGCACAATTTCGATCTGCCGATGTCCCAGGCTTTTATTTAGAAAAATATGCACTGGCGCTCAACGCACTGGTTCTGTAGTAAGTTTATTTGCAAATGTGGTGCTGACCTGACGCCTCTGATTGACTATATTGGCAGGTCTAACCAATCATGCCATATTTACACAGCTTTTCAAAAAAGTACTCCTACTCACGTTTCCCCTAACAACAAAGAAGTAGTATTTATAGTCCGACTAATCGTGTTTAGCCTTACATTTATTTTCCGCCAATCAAATAGGAGGTAACATGTCAGCCTATTTCCCGTACAATGGTGTGTTGAAAATCTGCCACTGAGCGATTCTGATTTGGGTGTTGTCTGACATCCCTCACTATTTCTTTTGGCTATAATTTGTTATTTCCTAGACTATTTGCGTAACGTTTAACATATTATTTGTCAGCAAGTCCTAAGGAACCCAAATATATAAATTTAATGGGGCTAAGGGGCTGCGTTCAAAATATGCATTTTCTTCCAGGATAGTCGTGCTGTTGCCACCTCCTCACTTCCAAACTTTAGGGTGTCTGCTGTACTGTCATACTAATGTCAGGATTTCAGACATAAAACAGTAGAATGTCATGTTTCCTAATAAGCGTTTTGTAAGTTTTTTAAAACCTAACTCTCGTTTTATCACTGTCGATTTGAAAAAAAAGCTAGTGCTTGTGGCCTTACACGCGTGATGGCAGCAATTGTGTATCGCGCGACTGTGGTAGTATTGCCTGCGTTCCGGCTTTCTGCCTCTCCCTTTCTTTCTATCTTTAGTCCATCTGTCTTTCGTTTTTTTGGTAACGTAGTGTATAAAATGACATGAATGGAATTTTAAATCTAGGTCATCTTGCGTATCTCAAGGTTTTTCTTAGAAATGGAGTACAAATTTTATTGTGTTGGGGAAACGCGTGTATGCTGCAGAAGGCTTTTACTATCAACGTGAAACGTTACAATTTGCAGACGAAGGAGAAAACAAGGGGGATTTCGAGTACAGTCATTGTGACAGCACTGTTCTCCACCACTCCTCCCTCCCTTTATAGAAGTCATTTGCTAGGCTTTACATCTACGTTTCAATTTATATATGTGGACTAGAATATCTCACGACACCTGTGTTGGTCAGCTCAGCCCAATATCCATACCCCATTTACTTTAGTTTTCACGTTTGTGCGTTTGGTTGTCGTCACTTATCTCTGTATGTGTATGTGAGTGGTTAATAGTGTATATGGTTAATATATACGGATAGGAGAATTGTCTGATGAACAAAATTTTAGTCGTAAAGATAGGCTGGACTAGAGTATCTTCTCAATCCAGTGACAGATTCTACCTTTAACTTATTCACTCGTGAAAACTATTTCTTTACCTTATCTCTCACTGAGTTACCACCTTTTCCAGTTCTATTCAGACGGGACCAGAATCTATCTTAAATACCTATCAAAATCTACGACACTTACACAGTCTGTTATCTGGGTTTAAAAAACATCATGGACAGAAATAAACAGTAGTTTAAAAGCCGAGAAGACTGTCTGTCTGTAGTAATGAAACGGATTTTCATATTTATGTGTGTGTGTGTGTGTGTGTTGTTTTTTTAAATCTTCGTGACTCCCCACTCTTTGTAAAATGTGAAACGAAGCAAATCGTTTGAAGACACGAGCACAAGTGCATGTCTACCTATTCGAGCAGAAAATATTACCATAACTCAACCACATATTCGCATCCACATTTATCGCATGACTGACGCCTGCGTCATACACTAAAATACGGAAGTGAGTCTCAAATATTCAAATACACTTAGATATAAAACACTCAGAAGTTCGTGTTAAATGCTGTATAATAATAAAATGTTATCGTCCAACATTGCTAAACAATCAAAAGTTACTGCCTAACACTGTCAAACAATCAAAAGTTACCGACCAACACTGCCAAGTAGTCAGTGTCCGACACTTCCAAACAATCTCAATTCAGTTTCCAACACTGAAAAGCAATCAAAATTCAGTGTCGAACTCTATTACTTGATATCAAAAGTCATTGTCCAACACCGTGGCGTGTTATATGAAATATATGACAGGTGGATGGAGAGTCGATAAGGTATGTAATATTCTCCAGAAATACATCTGAGAGAATGTTTCGGCTCGTAAATAGAAAGAGTTGATTTCCTGGTGGTAAGACTAGTGAGAACTAAAGAAAAGGCAACTGCTGCTAGCTTAAGGAAAGGTTTTTTTTTTTTTTAACGTACACCCGCTATTACTCGAGGCGAGAATCTCCGGTTAGTATATCTAGCCTGAGACTAATTTTTACATGAGTATCCCTTTTGTCCCTGTACAGTGACAGGTGTCCACTCGCCATTCAGGCAGATACTCGCCGTCTTCGGAGGGTGCCCATTAGAGTTGGGTCGGCTCAGGAGCCGCCAGTCCCTTGGTCGACGACACATCCTTCAAATGTTTTCGCCCAGTGCTCGAATTAATCCAGTCCAAGTCCCGGTCGACGACAATTTTTCAAATGTCCTCGCCCGGGCTTGAACCTGGATCACCCGATCGATAGCGCAGTGTTGTAACCATTACACCAGCGCGGCTCCTGGAAAGGTTAAAAATAAGGTTTATTTCTCCGCCACCATCTTGGAACTAAAGACAGTAGAAACAAATCAATACATCAATAGCTCCGTAGATTCTAAACCCCCACCTGATCTGTAAAATCAGGACATACAAATATAAGACGTGACGTTGTGACACCAATTATTTAACTCTAACACTTATTTTATATTTACAAATATAAAATATAAATATTTATTGAAGTAAATTTAGAGTAAATAATTAGCAGAAATCAACAGAAGTAAATCAGATTTCTAAAAAATTAAGACAAGTTAATGCAAATTAATAAAGATACATTTACTTAAATATAGGATCTGATTACCTAATATAATAACGAATATGTTTTCTTTATCGACACGAGCTTACGAGGGACCATACAGAGAACTCTATCTGTGCTCTGACCTCCTCCTTTAGATCACACAAGGAGGATCTCAGCACAATGCACGAACACCGTAGCACCGGCGGATATCCCAATGTGTGTAACCAGGAATCACATTCTACTAATGTTTTTGTGGTGGGTAGTTTTCCTAATTTTCTATTTTTGTCAGGCCGTATGCTCTGCTCTTTACGATTTCCAACTGCCGGGTGATTGTTTTACGTGCACAAATTGCCCACGTGACCTCCGATTTTTGTCACCCTTGTGCGAGAATTTTAGGCATCCGATCTCACTACCCGGGAGATGGAGGGGGGGGGGGGGGGGGGGGGGGGGGGGGGGGGGGGGGTGGGGGGTGGGGGGGGGGGGGGGTGGGGTGGGGTTCGGTGAGTTGTTGTATGGCATCCTTAGGAACCACTGGCTCTAAAAAAAATTCCCTGTACAGGTAGCGAACCCGGTACCATTAGAATTAGAGGTGGACGCCATACTCCCCTAGTTAATAGTAGTAGTTAGTAGTAGTAGTAGTAGTTAGTAATGGTATAGTAGTAGTAGTTAGTAGTAGTAGTAGTAGTTAGTAATGGTAGTTAGTAATGGTATAGTAGTAGTAGTTAGTAGTAGGGGTAGTAGTAGTGGTAGTCGTAGTACTTAGTAGTCGTAGTAGAAGTAGTAATAGTAGTAGTCGTAGTAGAAGTAGTAATAGTAGTAGTCGTAGTAGAAGTAGTAATAGTAGTAGTCGTAGTAGAAGTAGTAATAGTAGTAGTAGTAGTAGTGGTAGTAGTAGTAGTAGTAGTAGTAGTAGTAGTAGTAGTTAGTAATGGTATAGTAGTAGTAGTTAGTAGTAGTAGGGGTAGTAGTAGTGGTAGTCGTAGTACTTAGTAGTCGTAGTAGAAGTAGTAATAGTAGTAGTCGTAGTAGAAGTAGTAATAGTAGTAGTCGTAGTAGAAGTAGTAATAGTAGTAGTCGTAGTAGAAGTAGTAATAGTAGTAGTCGTAGTAGAAGTAGTAATAGTAGTAGTAGTAGTAGTGGTAGTAGTAGTAGTAGTAGTAGTGGTAGTAGTAGTAGTAGTGGTAGTCGTAGTACTTAGTAGTCGTAGCAGAAGAAGTAATAGTAGTAGTCGTAGTAGAAGTAGTAATAGTAGTAGTCGTAGTAGAAGTAGTAGTAGTAGTGGTAGTAGTAGTAGTAGTTAGTAGTAGTAGTAGTAGTGGTAGTCGTAGTACTTAGTAGTCGTAGTAGAAGTAGTAATAGTAGTAGTCGTAGTAGAAGTAGTAATAGTAGTAGTCGTAATAGAAGTAGTAATAGCAGTAGTCGTATTAGAAGTAGTAGTAGTAGTAGGGGTAGTAGTAGTAGTAGTAGTAGAAGTAGTAGTAATAGTGGTAGTAGTAGTTGTCGTAGTAGAAGTAGTAATAGTATTAGTCGTAGTAGAAGTAGTAATAGCAGTAGTGGTAGTAGAAGTAGTAGTGGTAGTAGTAGTAGTAGTAGTAGTAGTAGAAGTAGTAGTAATAGTGGTAGTAGTAGTTGTCGTAGTAGAAGTACTAGTATAGGGTGGCCATATTGTTTAACACAAAAAGGAGGACAAATGCCAAATTTTTTGGTCATAAAAGGAGGACAAGGAAGGACAATATTTGTAAAAAGTAGGACGAAAAGTAGGACACATTTATTCAATAACTACAAGAAGCTGAAACATATTTTTCTTTACATCCAAACAATAAGCTGATAAAATCACATTGATTTTGTGCCTACTTATATTTTTCTGATGATAAAATCTTTTTCAACAACGTTGGGTTACGTTTTAAATATGCATATAAATCAGAGCATGAAAGCTCCTTGAAATTGTACTGCACAAGTAGAATGCCTTTAATTAATTCTTCACTCAAAATGTTCCTTTCTTTTGTCCATTGACCCTGCATTAGTGAAAAAAGTCTCTCAACATTGGCGTTGTGCCCAGGAATTGCAAAAATAAATTGTACAAGTCTTAAGAATTATGAAACGCAGTTCAACATATCTCGGTTGTTCAAAATATTTAGTCAATTTCTGATGAGCCAGTAGCTGACTGAATTCTTCGCGATTGATATGACTTTCCACATATATTTTTTTAAATTGTTCAGTTGGTCGAAGCATTTTGTGTCATCAATGTGAATGCCTTTATCATTTAGATATTGCAATGAGGCTCCACATCTTTCCACACAGGTACTTCATGCAAGGTCATCCAGGAAAAAATTGCAAAATCTTCTAATGGCTTTGTGCATTTATCTAAATGTTCAATACAACTGGAATAAAGGAGCTTCACATCTTTATGAAAACGGTTACACAAATGATCAAGCCCCACTCTGCTTCATACAGGCCTCGGGTTTTCCCTTCCTTATGAGTTATAAATGTTTATATAATACCAAAACCTGCCCTCTGTCATGTACTTACTGTTCTTAGTTTCTATCATTTACTAGACACAGTATTAAGGTCTTTGTCTTGTGTGGACTGACCTATACTGTATAATAGGGGAACTTCTTCTTCTTCTTCGTTCGCCCTGAAAAGGACGGTGGTTACGTTGTGTCTGTTTACAACGTAGCTGTGATATCTGCTCCTTTCGGTCGACACATCCGACTTCTGCACGGCATTTTTTAGGACCGGGTTTGCCTTCCCATTTCGATCCACACTCGCTCAGCCAGCCTGCACAGCTACAGACTGTTTCCAGGACCACCACGTGGAGGTGGAGTGCGGTCTTGACCAGCTCTGGTTCGCTGGTCCTGACGCAGGCAGTCAAGCTATGAGTCGCTGACTGCGGTCTCTATTGCTGCGTCTTGAGGGAACAACAGACGTGATTGCGTCATTAATAAGCTGGACTGCCTGTGGTGGGTTTTGATGTTAAGAAGAATGGTGTGCATATAGTTGTACTTGAGTGAGATCAACTGTGAAGGTCTCTGAGGTAAACAATGGACAACTGTGTTACAGAGTACCTTTCTTGTTACCACCCTACGATCTCACTCTAAGTTATATTCTTTATTGACTAGCGTGACTGAAAGCTACATAAAGTGTCTAGGGTATTGTAAGAGTGTTGTTAAAGAATCTCAATACAAAAAACATATACAAACATATACTAATTACTATGATAAACTCAACTAACTCCAGCTGTTAAATTTTATATTTAAAATTTCTTTTGTTAAACTTTATTGGTCCTGAGCCTAAAGTTGTTTTGGTCAGGACTACAGTTCAATGAGAATCAATTTAGATGGATAGATATATTTACAAATATATATAAAGATATTTACATACAACAGACAATATGTCCATAGTACATTATTACAAATTTTCAAGTTGATGTTAATTACTCTATTTACTACTGGTACTGGAAGGCCGGTTGGGGATTATCATCATCCCAATGTTCTTTTGTTTCACTAGAATTGTTTATGTTAGTCTTTCGGAGGAACGTTTTTGTCTATACAGGAGATTTTTCTTTAATCGTGATAAGTTGTCCCAGGCCAGATATTGCACTTATCTGGATCCTGGAATCACAGCAGTTGTAGTTGGTTTGGCCAAACACTTCAGTCTCCTCTGGTCTTGAACTTCTCTAATACCAGCAGGTACCAGAGACTCTTAGAAATCGTGCTGAATTTCTCTATCATCGAGTACCAGCACCAGACAAGTGCCAGCAGGAACCCCTGTCGATGCAAGTTATGGTTCTGTCTTAATATCAAACTAATTCCTCCTAATTTACATGTAAACATACATTCAATACAAAAGAACATGGTCAGCTCTCTCTGACAACTCTGCTTCTCCACTTTAGTTTGATGGAACAAATTTGTACCAGTTTTCTTTTCTCTTCCCTAATGGATGCTACGCCTCTGTCATTCCTGCAGTAATCTTTTCCATGCAATAAAATAGCTGTAATGTTCCTGTATGACCATCATATATATAGTCCTGTAGTTTTAAACTTCTTAGATAGTCCCTTATATGATGAATCAACATCTAGGCTATGCCTAAGTCTGCCATGGAACCATTTAATTACAATCTTCTACATGGCCTTTTAATTTTTCACACAACCCTTTTTAATTAAAAAGTCAATAAAATCAATCTTACCACATATCAAGGAAATATAAACAAGTAACGATGAATCAGGCAATAGAATATGGCACACTTTCATCACTGCCTCTGTTCAGACTGCTTTCTGTGGTTATTTAGTTTAAAACAAAGCACAAGTCTGCTCATCGCTGCTTGTTCCTCAGAATATTTCGAAAAAATGGCAGCGAACAGCTTACTATTTCGTTAAAGTAAAAGGCTTTGGCCAATGAGACCAAGCATCTCTTTTCTTGAATGAAACCCTATCTTAAAAAAAATATCTCAAACCTCTATGTGTTACTATTACCAACTAGATTTCTATATTTATGTTAGCCAATAATATTTCGGCTTCCTTCAAATTTCATCCAATCCCCTTCATCGTACTATCTTAGCTTTCTTTCACCTAATTTTTTTCCCCCAAAAAATATGCTATCCAATCTAAGCAGACATGACTTGACCTGACAGTATCTCCGATTCTCTATGTATTATTACCAATATTTGATTATCTAATGGACTATTTAGATAACTAACAACATATTCTTAGTCAGCAAGTCTTCAGTGTAGCAAAATCTGCGAGAATAAACGCTCAATTCAGTACGATTTTAGGCATAAAACGATAATAAATACATTAGCCCGCATGTGTCTGACGGTTGGCATCTTCGACGCCAGCAGCGCTGCTTTTTGCACAGTGCTAAGCCTATAGACCGATTTCACGGTAATAGTCTGACACGCTTTTAGTTTCGTTTTCGAGAAACACTACTAATATTTAACTTTTGCCCGAGCTGCTGCATACACTTTGTAGTCTAGCCTTATAATTAACAATTGGCGGAAGCGTGCCGCAAAACAGCTATCTGAAGTAACGTTTTCTGTCAACTGTAACGCAAAAATTTAGTAGAAATCCTTACATTGTTTGGTAGTATTACACGATACAATACTAATTAGTAACGCAAATTCTTAACCCGCCCCGTCTACACCCCGCTTCGCTGACACAGTCTGCAATGCATATACACACAATGCGGAAAAGCCAGCCATGGCAAAACCACGCAGACAATTTTATTTCCTCCTAGTGGTAGCATTTCTGACGTAACTAAAACAAGTTAGTTATTTGAAAAATACATGTTGGCGAGATGAGGGAGAGGAAAGATGGCGGACTTGTGTAAAATTTTATTTGACGATTGACGATGACATAAATTGGAAATTTTAAACCATTATGAAGTTCCCCATAAAAATTATATGATAGTATGACGTAGAGTTAGCTGAGTAAGAATGTACTTTAAATAATATGATAGTCCAAGAATTAGATAAGTTATTGAAGAAATACTAATATCTAAGACAGACTGGCGTTCCTGCTTATGTTTTTTGTAACGTTAGGGGGACGCGAGCTTGGAAAAGAGGCAGGGAGGTACATTCAAATTTGCTTGGGTAAAAAGAGTATAACTGAAAAGGGGAGCGGTAGGAAAAATGTAATCCTAAACGAAACATCTTTTTGTATTGGGCATGACTAAAGCAGACCACCAGACGCAGAAATTATTCGAAATTATTTTGGTTTTTCATTCAAACTGCTTTTGAATTCAAGTAGTCGAACGTTTCGATTGGCCAGTGCTAGTAAATATTAGCAAAAGGCTTTGACTATTCATTGCCAGTTGAACTAAAAATTTTATTCAAATAAGCTGAGAAACAGCTGTGTTAATTCTAAACTTAAATAAAGAATAAATTCACAGTCTGTGCAGTTCGGAGGAAGCTGAGACCATTTCTTCACACAGTCAGCGTCATTTGTTTATATATTTCTTGATTGTGGTAAGGATATTTTATGAAATTTAATATGTTTGGTCCAACTACAAAGTTAGATACTGCTATTGGGAAAAAAGTGAAGGACATGTCGGAAGCAGACATTGTTGAGTCCTCACAGTAAACGGTATCTAACTGATGTATGTTGTTATTATGTTGTCATATTATTGTATTAGAATAGATTAGTAAGCCTCTGTGTTCAATGAACACTGTTTACATGCCTGAAGCAAATATAATTAAAAAGAAAAGAAGAGAATATCATATCAAAGGAAATGTGGTTACGCTACATTATTGTATTGATGAAAAGTATGTAAACGTACAGTGGCGTATCTACTATAAGGACCTGAGGTGTGGTCACAGCAAGGTGGGAGTCCTGTACAATGCGGGGCGAGTGCACTTGTAAGGCACGCGAGGCTGACCCCATACCCACGTAGGAAATTAAGTGTTAGAATAAGTGATCAGAGATAAAAGGCCAGGGTGTCCTTTTGTTGCAGAGGGTCTATGTTCCTGTTGCCGGCTGGTGACAGGAAACCTGCTGAGTACTAATAAACGCCAACCAGTCTCCAATCTGGAAAAGTAACATCAGTTTTCCTGTGAAGATCAAATTATACAAATCACTTGTATTATCTATTCTCTTGTATGGGTGTGAGGGCTGGACACTCACTGCAGATACGGAGCGAAGGATTCAGGCTTTCGAGCATAAATGTTATAGAAGAATTTTGCGCATTTGCTATAAAGAGCACAAAACAAATGTCTATGTTAGAGAGAAGATAAACACCTATGCAGGCCATCAAGAACCACTTTTGTCAATAGTGAAACGTCGAAAGCTTGCCTGGTTTGGGCATGTAACTCTTCATGACTCCCTTTCGAAAACGATCCTCCAGGGAACAGTCGAAGGTAAACGGAGAAGAGGAAGGCAAAGAAAATCCTGGGCTGATAACATCAAAGAATGGGCAGGACACGGTTTCTCCACACTTGTACGCATTGCTGAGAATAGAGAGCAGTGGAGGACCCTGTCTGTTGATGCTTCCACCATGGCACCCCTACGACCCATGACGGGTTATGGGTTGAGATGAGATGATGATGAGTCTCCAACCAGACTTATATGCTGTCGAATATACCAGTAGGAGCTTTGGCGAGTGGTGAAATTGAAACTTTCTGCAACTACACATTGAAATATCTTACAACAAGGACTCCCAGGTGATGTGTTAGACATCTGGGGCATCTCTGACATTTTATGGTGTTTCAAAACAATACACAGGACATTTATGGGGGTAGGATGAACTACAGCCCTCATATACAGTAACTCTCCCGTTATATGAATAAAGTGAATTCTTTTAATATTTCCTACAGGAAAGACTTATATATAAATACATAATAACTTTTTAGTTATTGGGCAAATTGTCCCAAAAATTTTAATTGTTCTTTTCTGTAAACTATCTTGTCCTTATTTTCAAAGACCTGTCCACAAGCTATGAATGGACAGGCAAAATAAATTGTAAAGGAAATTTGTTAAAGAAAAACTTAACTGCTAGTTTTATTATCTTCTTTATAGAAACTTAAAGTGTTTGACTGTTGTGTACCATCATTTCATTTCTCCCCTAGACACTAGGTACACCATACACCATACACTAGAGCCAGAATAGTGACCGTGTGAGACCTAGGGAGGTAGCGGTAGGTTCTCTGCACATAATTCATCATCATCATTTATAGAGTCAGAGACCTACATGTGCTTGACCTCACACGGTTAAAGCAGACACCTTTTCATTCTTTTAGGATACCATCATAACCTCCCCAGCAAAATCAACTTTGCTACATTCAGGCACACGAATATATGATTTTTATGGAGCTAAGTGGCTTGGTTCAAAATTCTATCTTTTTTCTATGTTAGTTGTTTATTTTTAAACTACCTCCTGTTCAATTCTTTTTCCATGTACTTTCAAGCTAAATACGAGAGTCTCTCGTAATACACGAGAAGTACGTCATTCGCAACAAGAGCTAAGCGTGTTTTCCTGACCGTAGTGTCCACATTTTCCAACGTTTACATCGTAATTTGAAAACCGCCTAAGGCAAGGCTAGCCAGTTGGTTTTATTTTTAGAAACAATGTGAGACGTGATTTGCGTTGGGTTATCTATCCGTGCCCCTCCCCTCTACAATGTATTTTAGGCAAATACTTCATTGAACTTGGAAAAGTGGTACGTTTGTCTCAAGGACGAATTTGAAAAATAGATTACCCCTTTTTGGTTCGGCCAAAGCGTTATCAAATAATACGCTGAAGGCGTAGGCGACAACTACCATTCTCGCCGAAAATTTGTAGTACTATCGTATCTTTGACTTTATGCACTAGACTGTTATATGCTAATTTAGATATTGTATTTAGAAGTTCACCACACTGCCCCTGGTAAACTTCCGGTGTAATGTGTTGCGGGTCGCACTAATGACCCGTCATCGAAGCATCATTTATTTGTGTTGCCTAGATGGCAGGGAGGATAGTGTGATTCGCTTGCATAGCTAGGCGGGGTTGTCGCACGGAAGGTCCCGGGTTCGAGTCCTGAGTAAGCCACTCACGTCTGTTGTTTTTCTGTAGTCTAGTTTTCTACTTTTTTATTTCTTACGAGTATCTGAAAACACACCTTTACGTTTGTCTAATATATATTTACTGTTTACAGGCCTCGGGTTTCCCTTCCTTATGTGTTATAAATGTCTATACTAATAACTACTCGTGTATTTTTTCATAATAAACAAATTGCAATAAATAGAAAAGCAGTACGAACTAAGGTTAATATTATTTGTAATGTGCAATAGACAACGAAGTTATAAGTGACTAAATCCTGCTCCAACTTCTTATTCATGCCGTTTTGTCTGTTATATTTTCCCCTAACAAATCCAATGAACCTAAACAGCGTTTAACCTGGGTTAAAATATGGTAGTAATCTATCATAAACTATGGAACAACATGACAACTTACGGTAGTGTTGTTGGCAATTTGCGCGATCCGTCGATTTTGCGGAGATAAAAATTCTGGTAATTTCCTATCTTTCGTACCTTTTTGCTCCGCAGTGAATATATGTAGCCAAGTGTTGTTTCGTAGCAGTTAGGGTTAGGATTAGGGTTAGGATTAGGATTAGGGTTAACACTAACCCTAACACAAACCCTAATCCTAACCCTAATTCTAACCCTAACCCTAAGCGCTACGAAACAACACCTAGCTATAGACATTTACTGCGGAGCAAAAAGGTACGAGGGATAGGAAATTACCAAAATTCTTAATTCTGACAGAATTTCTGTACCCAGAAATCGGATTCCAGTAAAGATATTTCAAAATGGTGTCTTTCACGTGAGTAATTTAGACAATCACATAAAAGCCGGATATTTCAACATTTAAAAAAAATCCGGCCGGACGCTCAGTTTGGGCGTGAAAAACCGGGCAAATCCGGACGTCTGTCCACCCTATACTAGTAGTAGTAATAATAATAATAGTAATCTTAGTAGTTTGTTGTAAGTAGGGGTAGAAGTAGTAGTAGGTGTTGTTGTTGCTGTTATTGTATTTTTTGTTGTTCTTGTAGAAGAAGGTGAAGAAAAAATGTTAAATGAGGAGAAATCTAGTGACACTAGTTATAAACTGTGGTCTTATGTAACCCCTTTATACATACTGGGGCACGATATATGGCACAGCCAATAAGAGTGCATTCGGTATTCGTTCCGCGAGCAGCGAAACTCGGTCAACTGTAAATTGTAAGTGTTTAGAGCTTTCCAATTGTTTTCAATTCAGTAGCCCCTTTCATTAGTGCTTTTGAGTGACGTACTTGAGTAGTCTTTCTGTTGCGATAAATAAAATTGTAGAGCATCCAGCAGGGAGAGAAGATTCCATAATTTTTTTTAAAATACAGCCTCTTATTAAACAGGGACAGTATAAGCTGTGTTTCTCCCACTAGCGGATCTAGGAATTGTCCAAGGGAGGGGCGTTACATCAGAATGATAAGGCTCTTCTCCTTTTCTCCCCCCCCCCCCCCCCCACACACACACACCCATGTTCTTTATTTACACATATTTTTAGACAATTAAAAAACAAACTAACGAATTTTGAACACAAAAAATGTGACTAGTTGATAGTTTTAGTATGCAGTAACTTACAAATATTGATTTTAATTTTTTGTTAAAACCAAGCTATTTACAACGTAATTACATAAACGTAAGGTACACCTACAAAGAGACAAAATTTTATAACAATTCATACATGTTTTATATTATAGCATTTGTCGTAGATTTGTGATAGGTGATTAAGACTTAGTTTGGTCCCTTCTGAATAGACATAGAAATAGGTGATAGCTCAGTGCGATGATAAATATAAGTGACCGCAGATAGACGCACACACGTGGGAAAACTATAACAATGATTATATAGATATTTGGGAACGAACTGACCACCACACTGATTTAGTTTAATAGAATTTTAATTATCAGACTAAAATTCCATCACAACACATAAAATTACATCAAACATATACAAATAGTAATAAAGTCAATGAATTGCTACAAGAATGATAGACCCATTGGTATGATCTTTTCCCCCGAGGTATAGCCCACAGTCCTGTTAAAAGAAAAGTGATAGCCACCAAGAGTCTCGGATACATATGATTTAGCCTAAGATTTCCCTTTAAAGGTATGAACAGGCTTGGATACTCTGATCTATCCTAAGGAAAAAAAATATTGTTAGCAACAATTTGCATAAATGGAATTACAAAGTGGGTGAATAAATAGTTATCATAAAACATCACACAGTCTACTTTCACTCGGTTCTTTCATCAGGGTACCCTGGCTCACGTTCTTACCTAATAGCTTGCTGGTGTTCGCCGTCTGGCGCACTGTATGATGCACCGTTTAAATCTGTCTATCTTTTGCTGAAGCGGATTCCCAGCTCTGCAGATCGTGGTTTCATTCACGGGGTCCGGGGAGCGTCCTCTTCGTGCGATAATTTTCTTTACAGATTTAAGTTAGTGTCACTTCACTCCGTTCAGATAAGAATTAGTTTTAAGCAGGCACACAGTGTCAGAATCACGAGGTTTCCCTTATTTAGGAAGATGACCGGTTGGTAAATTCTTTCAATAGATAATTATTGTTCACACCCACAGTTCGTCAACATGTCGGAAGGTCAATGATCTGTAATGTTTTTATCTCGCCACAGGGCTGCATGTACTTTAGAGTTTGTGAAGAAATATTCTTCTGGCTCAAAGGCACAGTATAAGCATTTAGTCTTTAACAAACGTTAGTGAGAGTTGTACTCTGTCTATTTATGGAGACACGCACTGTCAGACAGGTGTTAACTTGTAAACCCACGTGGTTAAAGGTAAAATGTTTCTTGACTCAATTGTACTCAAACGCTGGCAAAATTGGGTCACCCCAGTTTCACTGAATAAAGAAAAACAACATATGCAATATTTATACAGACTATGTACTCGGTTATAACTTACATTATGAACTGCAAGCGTAGAGCTTGTCTTATCATTTAACACTTCCGTGAAATAAGTTATATTCATAAAATCAGTCATCATGAATTAGAAATACATACGTATTTCGTCAATACTCAATGATGAATCAGTGCAGTTATAAGTTAGTTGAAATATTCACGACGGGTTATTAGCAGTTAAATTAAATTTATTTATAGCTGCATGAGTTTTAAGCTAGAAATTATAATTTATTCTGCTTTCCACTGAAACACGTCAACTAGAGAATATAACAGACTTAATATTTAATTCTTCTGCGCACAAATCTAACTAGAAAAATGAAATAAGCGATTTATCACTTTAAACACTCACATAATACTAGATATATAATATTTACCTCAACACAGAACTACTAAGAACTAAACCCTTTCGACCAAACTAAATGACATCTTCTATCAACAGAGATTCTTAGGGATCGAACGCAGGTTGTTCTAGTCTTGACTGCGAAGTTACTGAGTGACTGAAATCTAAAACTCCGGTTATATCTTAAACCAGACAAAGGGTGTGCGCTATTTCAAAACCCTCGTCTCCCCCTCTCTTAACACTCACGTTAAATCAGGCGACTGCCATAACATGCCAAGAGTGCGTCTTCACACCTTCGTCTAACTATTCTCATTCCTGAGCAATGCATGAGCGCCCCGTTCACACCTACTGCTAAGAAACTGTTCGTAGTGCTACGTGTCAGATGGAAATGTAGACACATGTCTGCTATCCCATGTCTGACAGAATGCATTCTCACACTTTTACGTGGAGAATCTAGCCCAAGAGCGCCGTGTCATATGGAAATGCTAGACGAATGTCTGCCATTCCATGTCTATCGAGACGACTTTCTCACACCATTCGCTCACATCCCGGGACTGACATCTGACGTAATTAATGCGATCTAGTATGAGAAAAAGAAACGGTAAAGTCAGAATGGGAAAGTAAATTTTGTCGCAAACGAACGAATGCGAAAAAACCAGGAAAAGAATAAAAGAGCGATAACACAGTAGAGAACACGGGTAGAAAAAGAAAAGAATATAGAAAATTTATTGATCATAAATCTCTATACGACAGCATTACATTTTTGTTATTAGGGATTGGCCACTCGACATAGAAGCTATCCGCCTCTTGTCACATAGTCCTTTGTATTTGCGGCTCGAGTGAAGTCCCTTGGTGTCCACTGCCCGGCGTCGTCTTTTGTCTCATTGTGGTATGGCGGTTCCCTTTATAGCTTTTAATTGTCCCGCCACATGGAATTACTTGCAAACTACGTTCGGAACCTTTAGGGTGTTTACCATTTGATATCACTTTCTGCCCCTTCAACTTTGTCTTTATTGCTGTAACTAAATAATGGAGGAAACCTTGAGTCCTGTGGACAGTAAATAAATAAGTAAATAAATAAATAAAGGTAATTAACAGGTACTCGTTGAACATAAAGGATGGCGGAAATTACAGTGGATCCAGCTCAATAGCAATAAATTGAGTCTTGTAAGAATACTTAAAGTACTGAACTCTGGACCACTTTGAAAAACCCAAAGGATAAGTAAATAAATAAATAAAGGTAATTAACAGGTACTCGTTGGACATAAAGGGTGGCGGAAATTACAGTGGATCCAGCTCAATAGCAATAAATTGAGTCTTGTAAGAATACTTAAAGTACTGAACTCTGGACCACTTTGAAAAACCCAAAGGATCGCCCTTGACTGTATAATACTGGTTTACACACTACTATATTATATCGTTGTGGGGCTTTCGTCTTCTTGCTTGAAGGGGCAGAGGGGTTAGAGCACTTGCTTGTCGAAGCAAAATAACTCGGTTCGCAATCAGGTCGCGCCACTCTCCAGCCTACCCAACTGTCATAAATATGTACCTGGCTCTGCTCTTGGCTTAGGGAAGACAACGGGCAGAGAGGATGGTAACCGGTCACCCTACCTCTTAAACCGGGAACAGGGACCCAAAGACGCAGCAATAGAGAATGCAGTCGGCGACCCATAGCTTGACTGCTTGCGTCAGGGTCAGCGAACAAGAGCTGACCAAGACCCTACTCCGCCTCCAAGTGGTGGTCCTGGAAACAGGCTGCATCACTGCAGTCTGGCTGAGAGAGTAGGGATCGAAGAGGGAAGGCTAACCCGGTCCCAAAAAAAATGCCGTGCGGAAGTCGGATGTGTCGGCGGAAAGGCGCAAATACCGCAGCTTCGCTGTAAACGGGCACAACGGAACCAACGACCTTTTCAGGACGAACGAGGAAGAAGGAAGAAGAAACCGGGAACAAGTATAATGAAACAAACCCACTAACGACAGTTTCTGCTATGTGGCTTCCTTAAGCTTTTACTCATGTGTTTGTGTTAGCTACGCCTTTCTGGCTCTAACTCTTTGTTAACATCTCTTTCACTTTCTTTCCTTGTCGTTCTTGTTCTTTCTCTCTAACACTTTTTATTACACTGAAATCAGTTCAAACAATTCACTGTACAGGGTGTCCCGTATGTGTGGAACCATAAGGAACAATAACTAATTCGTATGTTTTCCTTTTTGCAAGACGGTTTGGAAGACATAACCAGTCAACAGTACAGCCTGTTGACTGGGTATGTCATCTCGATTTGTACAGTCGGAATAATGGTGGACACACTGAGTACATTCTGTGATTACAAGTTTGGTAGGGGTTTTTTTTTGGTTTTTTTGTTGTCTTTTTGATTCCAGGTTTTTGGGCCACATTGTAACATAATTTTTTTTTGGAAGGTTTTAAAACTCGGACACTGATCTAATGTTTCCCCCCGACGACCTCTGAAGGTCATTGTTCTCTCTTAACATCACTCCTGTTTTAGTGCGACAAGGCTATGATATCCGCGACAGGTAATTCTCATGTGATTATCAGAGAACGCCCTGGGATCGTTCTGCTATGCGGATATATCACGAAAAATCCGAGTTTATAATCGAACATGTGTCATTTATTCTTCTGGGTAACAGCGCTGTATGAGATTGCTCCAAAAAAGTAAATATGAATGGAAAAAAGCAATATTTGTTTTTGTATCTGGTTTCCCCCACACGTTGCAAGTCATTCCCGGTGTTGTAAATAAAGTGGTGGCCCCGGACCAAGAAGGTGCAGACTTTAATCAATGGGCTATTTCGTAGAAAAGAAGGATTAGCATGGTATGACCAGAACACTAGTGCGGAACTGATGACAAGAACCAGACAGGTGGCAGTAGAAGAATGGATAAGAGGAAGAGAGTGGCGATGGATATGACACATAATGAGGAAGCCTGTTTGGTAGCATTACAATACAGTCTTTGTTCTGGAATCCCCAGAGACAGAGAATCGGAAAAGATAGTCTCATAGCAGATACTGCCGGTTGGGAGTGAAGTGTTAGAGACTTTACTATTTCTCCCAAAGTAGTGAAAGCTCTTTTTGCATTTTGTATCCTTATGTTGATATCGCTGTCTGTCCCTCCAATAGTGTTCATGTTGCTGCCAAGATATGTGTATGATTCTAAATCTTGGAGGATTGTTTCTTGAAGATCAATTGTGTTAAGGTTTGCAGCATTTATTCTCACAATCTTTGTATGAATGTCATAGCAAATACGAAGAATATAAGTAAGGTACGGTAGTTTCATAGTAGATACTGCCGTAGGGAAGTGATGTGTTAGAAGACTACAAGTAAGCACAGAAATGTAAAAGTGTATTACGCTTGACGTGGTGGAACGCTTTGTGTGCTTTATCGTTGCTATGTGCGCTTGACGTGGTGGAACGCTTTGTGTGCTTTATCGTTGCTATGTGCGCTTGACGTGGTGGAACGCTTTGTGTGCTTTAACGTTGCTATGAGTTATGTCGGCGGGAGTGTTGTGCTCCTGGAAGGTTAGCCGAGCCGATTAGGTCACTTTGGGAAAGAAATGGCTAAAAGATAGCATCGTTCCTTCATGTTAGATATCTAACTTGTCATAATAGAAATGAGTACCTAACTCTGCTCTTAAGTTAAGGAAAGCAAAGGCAGCGAGGTAGGGAACTAGTCACAACCCACCGCATAACGCGAAGAGCTTGTTTAGATAAAATGTCTAATACTTCACTCCTGTACGGTAGTATTTGCTATGGGACTAACTTGACCTTTATAGAACATGCAAACAGGCTGAAATGATGCTCACTGGAAAAACTGACGTGGTCATTTAGTTAAAGCCAAATACAGGAGACGTCAACCACCAAATCTTCTAACACCGAGGGCAAAAACCAACAACTGAATTTTGTTTGTTCGTATGTTTGCCTTAAGGTGTTTACCATCTTTGACGAGGTACGTCTCTTTCATCCTGTGATAGAACTTCTCCGGTTGCAAATATTAACGAGGATAATTATGTTGTGCTCTGTCTGTTGCATGTCCTGATGACGGTACTAATTCTCCTGTGGTCATTTCATTCATTTCTATCTCCATTGGATCTTTGTTGTCAACGTGTTCTGGTTGTAACTGGTTATGAAGCTTAGGATCGACCCGTCAAAATGACAATGGGAGAAGTGAACAAAAAAAATGGCAATGGAATAATTATTTGGGCAAAATGGGACATAAGCCCCCCCTCCCCTTATCCACTCATGTCAACCTCATAAAACTACTAATTGTGATGATTTATTACCTACAAACAATATATACTGTATTGTACTGCTCAGTTTGACTAAAAATGTTCGCGAACTATCCATTCACTACTGTTATCTATAAATCTAAGTTCCACTGACAGTGTCACTGCTAGACCAACAGTCGACACTGTTCTTAGATAGCCCGGGAAATATCGGTGATTTTTTTTTTAATATAAAAATTTCCCTCGTTATGGCGAGACGCGCTCCGTTCAACCTAGACACATGATCCATCGGTTATACTAGGGTGCGTGTACAAATATAAAAGACCTTGTGGTCTGGTTTAATGATATCTTGATGTGTTAGATCTCTTGTTCCCATAGTCAAATATGACTGAAGGGGCTATTGTTATTATTATTGTTATTATTATTATAAATGTTATTGTTATTATTCATAATAATATTATTATTGTTATTATTATTATTATTATTATTATTATTATTATTATTATTATTATTATTATAGATCTTATGATCAAGATTTAACCATTAACACATTTTAAAGCCGCGGTAGTGCATTGGTTAGTGCACTGGCTTCCGAGCTCGGTAGTCCATGGTTCGATCCCCAGTTGAGGTCGGATTTTTTAACTTCACAAACGGCTCAGGGGTCGACCCAGCCTCGTGAATTGGGTACCACAGCAACTCTGGGAAGGGTGAAGACGGCCGACGTGATGCTGACCAATTCACCCCTAGTATTCCGTATGGTCAATGTCACAGATGGAAATAGTTCAGCAGTGATCATCAACTTTTGCCCCTCCCCATCTAGTTTATGTTTTGCTACAGGAACGCCGGATTCACAAGTGCAATTAACACGTGAGCCGTTTGGCAATTAAGCACGGTGGAACAGAGAGAGCGCGGAGCATGGCGTAATAGATTCTTTGATCAGGGGCGATGTTAAGTCTGAGACGGACCTTGAATTGTAAAACTTTCAGGGGAATTAATTGCGTAGCCGATATTCGGCAAGGCGGAAATGATGAAAGTCAAGCCAGAGAGGTTGTCGGCGGCAGAGGTGGTAAAATTACCTTTGATTCAAGAATCGAACGGCAAATGGGCTCGGGTCTGGCAGTAGGTGTGACTTTCGCATTAAAGAGCGATAGAACGGAATTTACGGATATATACCATGTCTCTCCGATAGCCATGATCAGTTGTTCAGAAATGTATCTGAAATTCACTAGCTCGATATCTTAGATTTCTCGTACAGAGTTAAATTTATTAGATTTTCGTGGAGTTTCATTTTTTTCTGATTGCGGTAATTTATATTCTTCTTCTTCTTCCGTCCTTAGCCACCGACCGTCAAAGCAGTCAGTGGCCATCACGCCTAGTGGCGTCTTAGGGCAACAAATAACTTATTTTCTTTTTGCCATTGTTTTTCACGCCTATTTTCTTTAGGGCAACGAGATTTCAATCCATTGCTGTTAATCGAAGTGACTGGCAAACGGGTGATCAGCCCGTTGGTGGTAATTTATATACTAGCCTTTAAGTGATTTAGCGAGTGTAAAGTTTTCATTATATTTCACTGAGATTTTCTGTGCTAATTAAATAACTTATAGCTAAATCCTTTTCAGCCGTAAAGTAAATTTAATTACTCGCTATTTCCCAGTAAGAGATGTTTTAAATTGACTAGTACATACATTAAATAACTGTCTACTGACGGTATATATTATTTACTTCTATCCATTTTATGTAATGTTTTTAAAATGACTAGTGTTCATATCACGCGTTAAAAACGATAGGATAAGCTAGACACTTACTTACTTACTTAGTCGTTCCCCTTCTACCGTGAGGTGTAGAGGTTTGGAAGAGAGAGCGCCAGACTATCCTATTGGCTGTCTTCCTCCTGGCCTGGTTCCATTCTAGTCCTCGGTCCTTCAAAGATTGTCTAATGTTGTCCTCCCAGCGGACTCTGGGTCGTCCTCGGGGTCTGGATCCTTGGCTCTTTGTTTCCCATGCTTGTCGTGGTATCCGATCTTCTCCCATTCTGCAGACATGGCCAAACCATTTTAATTGGGACTGTTCTACTTGGGTCTGCAGGGGGTAGGATTTAAGGCCTTGACGTATCGTCTGGTTGCGTACCATGTCTCTTCTTATTACTTCAACCACCTTCCTCAGATACCTCATTTCTGAGGTTTGGATCTGGCTTTTATGGGTTGTAGTCATTGCCCATGACTCGCATCCATATGTCAAGACTGGGACATAGGTGGAGCGGTATACAGCCATCTTCGTTTTCTTACCAACCTCTCTCTTGCTGAGGAATCCTCGATTTATGGCCTGAAAAAGTCTCCCAGCTGCTGCTTTTCGAGTGGCCAACTCTTCTTTGATGCCTCCCTTTCGGTCTATATTAGCTCCGAGGTATTTAAAGTGGTCGACCTGCTCCAGGACCTGTTCTCCCAGCTTAATCTGATGTCTTCTTTCTTCTCGTGATATCACCATGGATTTTGTTTTAGAGCTGTTTATGACCATCCCTCTCTTCTCCAGCTCTTCCTTCCAGACTTGCAGGTTGGATTGGAGATGTGCCTCTGATTTAGCAATCAGGGCAACATCATCAGCAAATGCCAGCTCCGAAATATAGACCTGTCTCATCTTCCAGTACCCCACTGAATACTTTCTTGTTCTCTCCTTACATGCCTTGATGACATCGTCCATAAGGAGTATGAAGAGGTAGGTGATAGGATATCACCTTGTCTTACACCAGTGGTGGTCCTGAACTCTTCTGACTTATAGTTTGCTGTCCTCACATAATTTCTGCAAGACTTGTAGAAGCTCTGTATAGCATGAATCAGAGGTGCTGGAATATTCTTCCTTGCCAAACAGTCCCAAAGTTTGCTCCAGGGGATCCTGTCAAACGCCTTTTCCAGATCTATGAAACAAAGATGCATCTCACTCTTATACTCAAGGGCCTTTTCACTCAGCTGTCTGAGTGTGAAGATTAGGTCTTGAGTACTTCGGTTTGCTCGGAATCCGCACTGGACCTCATCCAATTGTGGCTCAGCTAGGCGTCGGAGTCTCTGCTCTAGGATTCTAGAGTAGATTTTACCAGGGACACTGAGAAGGGATATGCCTCTATGGTTTCCACACTGTCGATTGTCACCCTTTTTGAAAATTGGTGTTATGATGGCAATCTCCCAATCCTTTGGTATAGTCTTGTTGTACCACGCTGCCTGTAAAACCCTTAAGAGTAATAGGTCGCCTGATGCTCCCATGAACGTAACCATTTCTGGTGTTATACCATCATGCCCTGCTGCTTTGCCCATCTTGATTTTCTCCAGTGCTGCCTTCAGTTCTTCCATCTTTATGTCATCTTCACCATCATTGGTTTTCTCTTCTCTGCTAGTGTTTATCATTTCTGATGCTTCACCATGCTCCCCATCCAGGAGTTCTGAGAAATATTCTTTCCATCTTCCCATTACTTCCTTCGGGGCAGTAAGCAATTTGCCTTGCTTGTCCTTTATAAATTTGAGAGGGCATTGTTTTTCCTTCCTCATGTTCTTTAGGGTCTTATAGAACAATTTCTGGTTTTCTTGTGCATCTTTTTCTAGCTTTTCTCCAAATTCTTCCCAGGACTTCTGTTTTGCTGCTAGCACTTTGTTCTTTGCTTCTGTTCTGAGTGTCACATATTCTCTATATTTTTCCATTTGTCCTGCTGTGTTTTTAGATCCTAAGTATTGTTTCCATGCCATTTTCTTCTCTCTTATTTTCTCTTTGACTTCCTCTGTCCACCAAGGTGTCCTCTTTCTCTTGTTCCCAAGTCGGACTTCACCACATGCTTCTGCAGCAGCTGTCTTTATGATGTCCTTGAATTTAAGCCAGAGGGTTTCCAAATCATCAGGTTGTTCTTCTGTGTTTCTCACCGCTGTAGCAATAAGCCCCTGATATCTGGTCTTAATTTCTGGCTCTCTCAGCTTGCAGGTCTTAATGCTCATTTCTCCCGTTTGTTTACTTAGTTTCTTGCGTGATGCTGGGCAGTTCTTAGGCTGTGCAACTCTTTCTTTTTTTCGAAAGAAAGAAAGAGGAAGGATAATGCCAAAAGCAAATAGCAGCTAGACACGTGTGTTTTAAATCTAATTTATAACGGAGTGGTGAAGAGGTCCTATTTTAACACGTGTTAGATATGATATTGATAATTTGGTTAAATGTTTATATTTTCTTTCCTAAAATCTAGGCTGATCAACCTGAGTACTAGCGGTTTTTTTAAATGGCCATATGAACTTATGATCATACGAACTTATAATATTATAAGCATCCAGGGATATTTAATATTGATGAGCTTCTTGCTGTGACCTGTGTGGTCCAATTTTCCTCATTTTCATGAGAGAAACCAGAATAGAACCATTAAATTACAATATTAACTGGACCAGAACTATTACCAAATTTACTTATATCGAACGAACGAACGAACGAACTTTATTTTCAAAGGGTTAAGAATTGTCACGCAGGCCCGTCTGACATTCTGCCCTTCCTCTCTCTCTCATCATGTATACTAATATCCTTTCATCCTCACATTTACTTTAAGCATTATTAAGGCATTTATCATTATAAAAGTAATATTAAATTTGGAATAATCATCATAATTAAAGTGTTTTTAAAATAAAATTAAAATAATAAAAAAACAAAAAAAAAATTAATAATAATAATGAATTTGAAAAAAATAATAATAATAATAATAAACAATAACAACAAGACATAAGAATCGAATTCTTCGTACTGTAAATTAGTGATCTGAGACATATTCAGAGGTATGTTATAAGAACTTGTAAAATGTTCATACGGTGTTCAACTGAATGACTCAGGGACTTTTTTTTTTTTTAGGTTCATCAAGATGAGGTGGGTAAACAGTTACTTTCCTCGCTGTCTTTGCGTCCCAAACTCAAGACCAGAATCAGACAAGGACGATAGTTAGATAGACATATATGAAAGCAATTAATTTGCCAAGGGTTGAAAATCGGACACAGTCCCCTCTTGCATTCTTCCTTCCTCTTGCTCATCTTTTATTACTGTTACTCAAACATTCTCCAGCGTACTGAAAGTATTAATGTAAGGGCAGTGCAACATTACAAGGAAGTATAACAGCATACATTAACAGTACCTGATCATAAAATTAAGAACAGAAGTTATTAAGAATATAATATTAAGAATAAGTATATTGTAATGAAAACTAGATCATCAGAGCCTCCGTACAGTATATTAGATAAAAGTACAACACAATCAGTTAGGGTGGCATATAATCAGCCCTCATAAAGTATTTGAACAGTATACGATTGTATGAGTAAGGACTGTGCATGTTTTTCAGGTCATTGGGAAGATTGTTCCAAAGATGAGCAGCTGAGTAAGCCAAACTAGTTTTAAATAGGTCAAGCCTGGGCTTGGGTACCTGTAATTTGTTTAAGCGCTGACTACGTCTGTCATTGTATTTTAAAAGCGGCCAAAGATACTTTGGAGCATTCTGTGACAGGATTTTGTGAATAAATGTCCCTTTGTTAAAGAGGAAGCGCTTCCTGAGGGGTAATATTTGAAGATAATTATATAAATCTATACAATGTGATTGGTGTTTATCAGCAACAAGGCGTATTGCGCGTTTTTGAAGCGAGTGGAGCCTTTTTGTGTTGGAGACAGAACAACCATCCCAGATTGTGGAACAATAGTCTAGATGCGTTTGTATATGAGATATGTAGAACATTTTCCTTGCCTCTTCATCCAGGAAATGTTTAATTTTGGCTAATTGGTAAACTTTTTGTGCTGTTTGCTTTGTGAGTGCATGTACATGTGAGTTCCAACTTAGGTGTTGGTCAACAGTGATACCTAGAGTTCTGTGTTCATTTACGTTTTCAATTAGTGATGTTCCAATGAAGAGCTGAAGTGTTGTTTTCTGCAAGCTTTGTAGTTTTTGTCTGGTTGATATTAACATACATTTTATTTTACTAATATTTATTTGCATGCGATTCTCGTTGCTCCACGTAATAAGATTATGTGTATCGTTTTGTAATCATCAGCCAGCTGTGGCGAAATATGTTGTCAGCAACATTTGTGTAACTTAACCTAGCGTCTCAGCCACCTGAGGCTAAACAACATAGGAACTATATATGTTTTATTCATCCTACGTCGGCGATCACCACGCATGAACCTTACTCCAACCAACTGAAGGCATAGATAACTTATTGTATCCAGGACAAATTAAATCACCGACTCTAGCGACTCCCGTGAAATTTGCAGTCAGCAACTGCGGCGAGTCTGGGGCTGAATTTGGCAAAAACTTAAATTTGACACTAAATAGTCTTATTACTTATTAGTGTATTTCCTTGGAATGCCTGCGACAACTACTGGGGTAAGCAAAAGTCTGAAAGTGGCCACTGAATGGGTGTGAATTGAATGAACGGAGAAAGAAACTTATGTCTTTTGTTAACATCAGATACTTATGTGGTTTCTTCTTTCTTTTTTTATCTCACTAATCTGAGTAGTCACGGGATAGATTACATTAGGAACCTATTCTTTTCCCATACTGACTATTTCATAACTTATTGTTAACTTTTGATCTTTTGGGTTAATTAACCTCTGTTGGGATCGTCTTTTCTTTTATTTTACCAGAGGGGGAGAACCTATTTGATTAATTTCTTCTTTTGCAATTATGTCTGTAAACCATGATCTAGTAATGTATATGTTTATTGTTGTGATCTTCTATTGATAATAAACTTTATTAAACCTTTAGTTATCGTGTCGGTCAACACCCTATCCATTATATGTTATTCATAGTTTGTTTTTCACGTTCGTGCGTATTTGTCACAGAATTGTGTGCATGTGAGTGCAGTGTAACTTGTATTTTCGTACAAGGAGAGAAAGTGCGTCTGATTTAAATATCGTCGTCCAGATAGGCTGGATTAGATAAATTATTTTATCCAGGGACTGTCCTTTCTCTTACACGATCACCTCGTGATAAAACTATTTCTTACCCCTTACTTTCACATTGTCATCACTATCACCTCTGCTCAGACAGGACTATAAACATCTATTACCTATCTGATAAAATCTACGACACTTGCTCAGACAGGGCTATAAACATCTATTACCTATCTGATGAAATCTACGACAGTCAAGAAAATATGGGCCTAACACAGTGGCGGCTTTCTTTAATGAGCTGTAGAGCTGCAGCACTCCCAAAGAAAAGGACTGCATACTGCTGTCTCTACTACATTATAATACATAATACGGACAGACCAAAAAATTGAGGTTACACCGGAGGGGTTAAATAAATAAAAAAAAAAATTATCTAACACCGTATGTGCTGCGAACGATTTCAGCTCAAGTGACCTTGACCTCTTATAAGCGAATGCTTGTCATACACACAGCTAGAGACGAATTACGATTGGTTTGAATTTTTTATCATGAGCTGCAACGGATCGCAGCTCGTGTAAATTATCTCTAATTAAAGGGAAGTTACAATGAAAATTTTAAACACGAGAAATAGTGCATACAAGTCTGTGTAACCGATTTGAGACTCGGGAAGCTGCTACGACTGCCAATGATTACTCCTAGTTGCTGTAAACTTTTAAAATAACTTTTCAGAACTTCTTGACAGATTTTAGATGAGATAAGACACTAATCATTTGTGTCTGGGTTGATATTTCACATGGTGGTCACAATTTGTGACTATTATGTATAGTATTTGAAATGAATGAACAGTGCAGCACCCCCAATTACAACCCCCTGGAACCGCCACTGGCCTAACACCATATTCCTAATATGCCTTAATGGGCACGTAACTGGATCCTTTACCTTTACCTACATTAACGATTCACAATTCCCTACAATAAACCTACCACAGCCTGATTTTAAAAAAAAATAATGCTGCACCTGTATGCGTAACATTCCCTTTGTTTTGGTTTCAAAAACATAGATACTGAAGGGCACGCGCTAGGAATCAGTGTAAGATGACATCATAATCAACCAAAATTTGTTGTGCCTTATACAAAACTTTAGGTGGAACTTGATGACAAGAACTGGACAAGCGCCAGTGGAACAAGAGATTCATTTTATTTTTTAAAATAAAATTTTGCCTCGTTTTGGCAAGGCGCGTCCCGTTCAACCCAGGGAGTTCAAAGGTGATGAATGAATGAATGTATACATAATGAACGCAATGTTTCAATGTAAGAAACATACAGGTGCTAAAGGACACGCGCCAGAAATCAGTGTACGATGAAGTCACAATTGGCCTAAATTTGAAGTGCCATTTGCTACGCCCTTTAGGCATAAGTCAAGTTTGCGTCTTGTAAAGAAATGTTAAAACATGTTACAACTAAATACATTTTAATGATGATGTTTCTGGCTTAATTCAACCTAGAAAGTTAGTTTTAATAGAAATTGTCGAAAAGTTAGGTTTTGTGAAGTAATTACAAAAAAATTATTCCTCTCTCCCCCCTCTCCACCATCACTAAGGTGCGCGAGCGGAAGCACGAACATTACGAACTGCCAAGGTTAAATTTGCCGCTGGCTTGTCATTTTGTTGTTAAATTACGGAGGGGAAAAAAAATTGCATATTTGATCGAAACTTAACAAAGGCAAGATATTAATAGATATATGGACAACGCGCTTGAGAGAGGAAGATAGAGACAAAGAGAGAACGAACCGCAATATCAAGTAACAGAAAAAGATATTTAAAAAAAGACTCTGATGAAAATAGCATAGTTACATTTATTTTAGAACATCTTCAAGCTGTCGGTAGACAAAGCTTCCTTCGGCATACATAGATATAGTTGTCTGCTTAAAATATCGATTTCCGGTCTGGATTTGATAGAGTGGAAATTAGTCGTCTGAAATAATACAAGGCTTGCCTTATTATACGGGACTGGGGGAAAATATAGCAGCCGGGAACATCAAATGTTGGGAAAAGCTCAATAAATTTTTTTTTTTTCTAATTAAAGCCATTGATCACGGAGTGTATTTTTAAACCGCCTTATCGTGTATTCAAATTCTAAAAAAGGCATGGGAAGTAATAAGCTAAATACAGCATTAAAAGTATCTTATAGAATTAAACGAGAACAGGGTGTTTCCAGGTTCTGGCTAGTTTAGAGTTGTTTTTCCTTTACCAAACGTGATAAGGAGAGATATGGTCGTGAATAGTGGATCAAAGTGTATCAAAGTAAATGAATGTAGTAAGGGTGAAAATTGATAATGAAAGGTTACGTGAAATAAACGTTATAATATGGGCTGGATTAACCATTAAGCAAAAGAAGCACGTGCTAAGGGCACCAAGGGAAGGGGGCACCACAGAATTTTCCCTCTAGCTATCATGCCCTTAACTCTCATCTCTTTCACTGCCACAGTAGCCTTTAGTCGAATTTTTTGTAATTTTCAATATCTGCCGTGATCGACTTTAATCCGAATTGTTAAAAAAAAATAATAAACGTTTTCTTTGGTATGGTGAGTGACTGATAGTGTCAGACATAGACCTAGAGTTCAGTATGTGTGCCTGTCTTACCAACGTTTTTCTGCATGAATTTCAGTGGAGTCTGGCCAGGAAGAAAATTGAATTTTCAGTCTCTTCAGCATTTATTGAGCCTTAATGTCTTGTCAGTTAAGCAATGAAAGTAAGCGCCCGGGGGGGGGGGGGGGGGTCACCATTTGGGGGTTGTGCTTAGGGCATTAGTCGGCCTTAATCCGGCCCTGGTTATAATAATAGCCCTTTCAGTCATAATGATGGGAATACGCCCCTGAAGCGACAGCCTTCAGCTGATTTTTTTTTTCCTGGAGTTCCTATCGACGTTTTCTCCTCTTTTCTGCTTGCTGTAAAAGCTTCTTTTCGCCCAATCTGAGGTGGCGCCGTAGAGAGCATCGCCACTTGGTGCGATCGGCAGCTTCGTGACATAAACGTTGATATAATGAATACACGAAATGTATTGAAAAAATAAAAAGTGAATCTAGTATATTGAATAAATAGGAACTACCGATGAGTGTTAGCTGTGGCACCAGATTATATAACAGCTGAACATCTACTGCAAAAGTGCCCAACATATGAAAAGAAAAGACAGATGTCTGTCACCATTACCACACCTGGACAAACTCTATAGTGATACCAACAACCTTAGCCTAACCACCTTAATCAAGTAGGCGCCTGAAAGTGTACGGAGAAGAAGAATTAATGAAGGCACTATACATTATGAACCGCGGTAGCGCAGTGTTTAGTGCACTGGCATCCTAGCTCGGTGGTCCATGGTTCGATCCTCAGTTGAGGTGGGATTTTGAATTGTGTCAGGATGGCACAGGTTAAAGTAAGGCTGTAAAGTACTCTTGACCAAATAGTGATGCAGCAGATCAAGAACCTATGGTGCCCTCTCGTTCAGACTACCCTATGCTTACACATTAATCTTATTCCAATTTAAATATTCAAAATTGAACAAAAAGGAATTTACAAAGTCCCAAGGTACAATTAATGAATCAATTTATGTATAAGTAATTTCTTTTCTTCTTGTCTTCAGGAGGAATAAGAATGAGTTTTATATGATGATATATTACACAATAATTCACAGTTTCCAATTATATTTACACTAATACAGTGTTGCTGGAATAACAGATTTCCTGCAAACTATTCTGTGTTTCTATGAAGTTTCTTCATTGACAACTAGCAATTAAATTGCAACAATAGTCATGTGTTGTTGAACTTACCTTAACAGTCTCGTGGGCTGATAGACTGCAATGTCCTAGCAAAACGTCAAAACTTCAAGCAGCTTCTAAATGGTGCGACGAAACCAACTCCAAGGTCAATCCCAACAAAGCCTGTGTGCTTTGGTGCTCCTTGAATAACTCCATATTGAAAGCAGACATTACTCTCAGTGGACAGAAAATTGAAAGGCAGAACAAGTTGTAATACCTTGGAGTAACATTCGATCGTGGGCTATCATACAGAAGAAGTGCAAGAGAGGTCTGGAAGCCCTAAAAACAATGGCTGCAGCGCACCTGGAGCAGAGACTACTGTTTCTCCTGTATCATCAGCTGATCTTGTCTGTAATCGAGTAAGGCCTGGCAATACTCACGCTGTCAATATCACAATGTGAATGACTGGAACGCATTCAAAACGAAGGGATGCGTATAGTCTTGGGCTGCACGTGAGATACCCCTATTGTGATGATGCGGAACATGCTTGGATTGCTGTCAATTAGATCCAGATATACGATGGCCCAGGTAAAAACGTATATGCGTGTAACCACAGACAAAAGGCATCCCCTGCGTGGGAACATAGCTGACATCAAAGGAGCGAGAATAAATAGGGGGATGTCATGGATGACGCAGGCGGAGGAGACTATTAGACAGGTGACCACAGTTGAAAATATATTCAAGGGAGAAGAGTGGAGTAAGTCAGAATAGAGCTGGATGAACTACCAGCAAGTCATCATCAGCCTCGGTAGAGAATGCAGAACTTGGGCGAATGAGAGAGCAGAGCTGGAAATTGATTAGCTTATAAATGATAATGCTGGGGATGATGATGCCATTGTGTACACTGATGGGTCTGTAATCTGTGGTAATAAATCAGGGTGGGGCTTCTCTGCTAGAGTAAAGGGCAGAACCGTCGCTGAACATAGCGGGGCTTACATGATAACAACCTCTAGCATGAGAATGGAGGTAGAGGCAGTTACTGCTACTTAAGATGGCTGTCTGAACAAAGGCAGTTATTGTATCAGACCCACAATCCATGCTTCGAAAGGTCCAAAATGGTTGGCTTCAACATGAATGGAAAACCTCCATAGAAGCATTGAATCTTCAAGAACTGATATGGATTTACTGTCCTGCTCATGCCAGGGTCATGGCAATGAAAGAGCTGACAGACTAGCTTCAAGAGCACCCTTAAAAGGTGCATTGGCCATAGATAAGGAAGAAATACTGAGGGCACTTCATGTTTGTCTATTAGGGAATGACAATGCAATCGATGAATCATCAAGGCTAAGACTGCTGGAATTTAGCATCAAACGTAAGACCAGCAGGGATGGACGTATGAGAGGATGCATCCGCCATGTATACATCCAGTGCGCAACAGGAACAATTAGCATTCATTCCCTTCGACATTTGCTGAGGGAGACTGAGCACCTATGGGTTTGCCCGGAGTACAATGACATTTAAAGGGCACGTTATGATTGGCGGGGGAGGGGGGGGGTGTCTCTGAAGAGAGAAAGTAAGACAAGGACTACTACACCCTCAAGTATGCCGCACATTGGACTGGCAACCTCATCATGTAAATGACATTGCCACAGAATCCACTGCTGCAAAAGCATGTGAATGCGTGGTGCAGACTTCCTCCAAGGGGACCAGCTGCAGTAGTGGCTGTATGCTCCACAGACAAAAGGCATCACCTGCGTGGGAACATAGCTGACAACAAAGGAGCGAGAACAAAGAGGGGGATGTCTTGGATGGCGCAGGTGGAGGAGACTATTAGACAGGTGACCCCAGTTGAAAATATATTCAGGGGAGAAGAGTGGAGTAAGTCAGATGAGAGCTGGATGAACTACCAGCAAGTCATCATCAGCCTTGGTAGAGAATGCAGAACTTGGGCCAATGGGAGAGCAGAGCTGGAAGTTGATCAGCTTATTAATGATAATGCTGGGGATGATGATGCCATTGTCTACACTGATGGGTCTGTAATCTGTGGTAATAAATCAGGGTGGGGCTTCTCTACTAGATTAAAGGGCAGAAACGTCGTTGAACATAGCGGGGCTTACATGATAACAACCTCCAGCATGAGAATGGAGGTAGAGGCAGTTACTGCTGCCTTAAGATGGCTGTCTGAGACTTTATTAACAAAGGCAGTTATTGTATCAGACTCACAATCCATGCTTCGAAAGGTCCAAAATGGTTGGTTTCAACATGAATGGAAAACCTCCATAGAAGCATCGAATCTTCAAGACCTGACAGACTAGCTTCAAGAGCACCCATAAATGGTGCATTGGCCATGGATAAGAGAGAAATACTGAGGGAAATTCATGATCGTCTATTAGAGAATAACACTGTAATCGATGAATCATCAAGGCTAAGACTGCTGGAATTTGACATCAAACATAACACCAGCAGGAATGGACGTATGAGAGAACGCATCCGCCGTGTATACAACCAGTGCGCAACAGGAACAATTAGCATTTATACCCTTCGACATTTGCTGACGGAGACTGAGCACCTATGGGTTTGCCTGGAGTGTAATGACGTCGATTCTGATTAACAATAACAATAACAATGTCCTAGACCAGAGTTGATAGGGTTACACACGATGATGAAACTCTCACTGATGTTCTCAACCACTTAGAGATAACAGTGAATATGATATGAGTGGTCCAACTGCAGTGGTCCTTGACAAATAGGCAGGATAACACTAGGAGTTCCCACTTCAGAGTTCCTCGATGTAGATCAGTTTGATCTTATGACATGACATGAAATGAATTGAAATAAACCCTCTAGCCTCAGAAATTTACACAACGGGACAACTGACTTGGTCAAGGCAGGCTGCCACATAACACAAATAATGAAGAAGTCGTGACTAGCTCTTTCCTCTGTCCGTCATGCCAAAACTGATTTCGTGTGTGTCCACATTCAAATTTAGCACGGCTTAAATAGCCTTGCATCCGGCGTAAGTTAGAACTGTGACGTCACCAGAACTTGGTGTCTTCTTCTTTCTTCTTCCTCGTTCGTCCTGACAAGGACGTTGGTTGCGTTGTGTTGCCGTTTACAGCGGAGCTGCGACATTTGCGCCTTTAGGCCCGACACATCCGACTTCCGCACGGCATTTTTTGGGACCGGGTTTGCCTTCCCTCTTCGATCCCTACTCTCTCTCTCTCTCTCGGCCAGACTGCAGTTGTGCAGCCTGTTTCCAGGACCACCAATTGAAGGTGGAGTAGGGTCTTGGTCAGCTCTGGTTCGCTGACCCTGACGCAAGCAATCAAGCTATGAGTCGCTGACTGCATTCATTTCGTTAGATGTGTCTTCGGTCCAAGAACTTGGTGTGAGATTTTACTTGGCTGAACTAGTATGTTTTGGTCATCTGTGCTTTACATTCCCCACGGTTCTTCGTCGTGCTCATCTCCTACACCAGCTATCGTTTTCATCCTTATCTCTTTTTATCTAGCTGAAGTGTAGCTTTCTTCATATACATAGTTTTTTCCAAATCTGTTCAGCTTTCGATTAGCTGTGCTTTGCAAAAGTGAACTTTAGCCCTATTTGCTAACAACTTGACACACTTACTTGCTATTATCTCCGAAAATACAGCAAGCATTACACTTTCTAATATATCCACATATACATTGTCTCCTCCTTGAACAAAATGACTAAGTAGAATTTCAATATGTCCATCAGTTTTAGTATACTTCTACTGAAACAATGCAGTCCCAACACAAATGAATTCGCTGCCATATTTCCATTGAAAGTTAGGCCCCGCGTTGTCGGCGAGCTTGCACAAAATGCGCGAATCTGATTGGACGCTATTTCTGTTATTCCAAGGTACATTTTCATTCTTCGACATATACACACATTTGATACTACTATGTTTGAAGTTACTACTGATACGTCTGTTATTGGTCAACCATTGATAATTACTCTTTCCATAGTTTAATGGCTATTTATGGTCATGCGTGACTACCGTCACACCTACTGTTCTCCTACCGTGTTAAATGTTGTCGTGAGTGTGCGTGGGTACATTCACACGCCACAGATACCCACATCAGAGGCATGGAATGGTGTAACGGCAGGTGTACTGTTAATGGATGTTTATTACACCACAACACGTTCATGAAATACACAGAATACACAGTCACAATTAAGTACAAGTCATAGCAATACAATAATACAGTACTCCAGTCACATCTCCACTTCTCATAATCATTAGCGCTATATAATATTACTACTGGATCCTCTCAGCAACGGTCGGCATCCCCGTGCTAATATAATGAATTCCTTAAATATGCCTCATCAAAGACGCTCTCAACATTGGCGCTCTAATGTAAATAATAAATGGCCTCTCCAACGATGCTTCCAACATCAGCATCACAATAAACGGACAATGGATCCCTTTTCCCAGCAACGGTTTATCCTCGCCGTGCTGACAATAATAAATTCCTCAAATATGCCTCATCAAAGACGCTCTCAACCTTGGCGCTTTAATGTATGTGTGGATCCTCTCAATGATAACGATGGCCTCTCAAATATGCTTCATCAAAGACGCTCTCAACCTTGGCGCTTTAATGTGTGTGTGGATCCTCTCAATGATAACGATGGCCTCTCAAATATGCTTCATCAAAGACGCTCTCAACCTTGGCGCTTTAATATAACTGTGGATCCTTTCAATAATAACAATTGCCTCCTCAAATATCATATAGATCCGGTTAGCCAACGGACATCATCCTCGTCGTGCTAACTACATCAATGGTGAATACTTTCGGCAATTTCTCGCAAGACTGCACTCCCTGGCAATCTGCAGTAATCTCGCCTTCACTCATCTTGACATATATATATTCAAACAAATGTCCTGGATCCTTACCTCTTCAAAAATACTCACAAACACAATTCTCCAATAAACTCTGAAATTATAGGCCTACACAAATAATATGGCCTCTAGAACTTTTGCACTGCGCAGGCATACTCGAAACACACACTGTAGGACCGACCTCTCCCGTCGGTACCCAAAAACAGAATGCAATTAGTTCACACACTAGACCCGCCAAAAAAGACACGAGACTCGGTTGTTTAAAAAACACAACTCAGTCTCGATAATTGCATGGGCTAGTCACACGAGCTTACTCACAGCTCAAGACAGTTCACAGAAAAAAAACACATCTCCGCGATTTGAACTGACCAGTGTTCGCCACTTGGAAACTTCTCGATCACACGAGGGAATTCCCCTAATACTATTTTAGCTTAACATCAGCTTAACCAAGCACCGTAACCCGCAATCGAATCTATTTGCTTAACATTTTCAAGATCACCTCCCCTTGATAATATTTACTCTGTAACAACATTGTGCTTCTCGCCTGTTCTACGGAGTTCGTGCACTGTGTTGAGATCCTCCTTGTGTGATCTAAGGGAGGACATCGGAGCACTGATGGAGTTTTCCGTGTGCAATGAAGATAGTCCTTAAAACCAAACCAAACTAAACAAAAGAAAATAAATATTACACACACATAAAGGTATGTTTTCAGGCATTCGTGAGAAATAAATAAGTAGAAAACTAAAGAACAGAAAAACAACAGACGTGAGTGGCTTACCGGGGAATCGAACCCAGGACCTTCCGTGCGGCACCACCGTCTAGCTACGGAAGCGAATCACACTATCCTTCCTGTCAACTAAGCACCACAAAAATAGTACCTCGATGAGAGGGGTTATTAGCGCGACCCACAACACATACCACCGGAAATTTACCTAGGGCAATCCAGCCTATTAAAGACGCAATCACGTCTGTTGTTCCCCTATTATGCAGTATAGGTCAGATTACACAAGACAAAAGAAAGCAAGTTCAGAAGAAAAATCACGATCTTCAACTCATATCTCAAAGCAGTTCTACTGTATGGCTCTGAAATATGTAGAACAACAAACATGACTACAAGAAGTTCATCATCATCATCTCAACCCGTAATCCGCCATGGGTCGTAAGGGTGCCATGGTGGAAGCATCAGTAGACAGGGTCCTCCACTGCTCTCTATTCTCAGCAATGCGTACAAGTGTGGAAAAATCGTGCCCTGCCCATTCTTTGATGTTATCAGCCAAGGATTTTCTTTGACCTTCCTCTTCACCGTTTACCTTCGACTGTTTCCTGGAGGATCGTTTTCGAAAGGGAGTCATGACGAGTTACATGCCCAAACCAGGCAAGTTTTCGACGTTTCACTACTGACAAAAGTGGTTCTTTGTCGCCTGCATACGTGTTTATTTTCTCTCTAATATAGACATTTACTTTGGGCTCTTTCTAGCAAATGTGCAAAATTCTTCTATAACATTTATACTCGAAAGCCTGAATCCTTCGCTCCGTTTCTGCAGTGAGTGTCCAGCCCTCACACCCATACAAGAGAATAGATAATACAAGTGATTTGTATAATTTGATCTTCACAGGAAAACTAATGTTACTTTTCCAGATCACATTCAGCCTTGGCATGGCAGCTGAGGCCATCTTAAGTCTTGTCTTGATTTCTTTACTTGATCTACCATCACTATATATAGTGGACCCCAGATTTTTAAAGGTGTTCACTTCTTCTAGCGTTTGCCCATTTAACGTAATGATGATCGGAACATGTTTCTTATGGCTATTCACCAATATCTTGCTTTTTTCTATATTAATTTCCACCCCATGCGTTCTTGTTACTTTCTCCAGTCTTGAGGTAAGGTCTTGAAGTTCTGATTCTGTTCCAGCTATAAGATCGATATCATCAGCAAAACGTAGATTGCAAAGAGGTCGACCTCCAATCGATATGTTTTATAATCGTAGAGAGTCTCCTGCATAATATGTTCTAGATATATATTAAAAAGCACTGGGGACAGGATACATCCCTGACGAACTCCTACAGTTGTTTTGAAAAATTATCTAATGTCATTGCTTGCAAAAAGAGCACTGCTTGCGTCCTTGTACGAGTATCACTATACAATATCTTAATAAAAGAGTGCTTGCATATAAGACGACTGAAATGATATGACAAGATCACCAATGTGATACCGGTGACAAGAACCAGACAAGTGCCAGTGGAACAAGAGGTGAGAAGAAGACGATGGTGATGGATATGTCCCACATTAAGGAAATCTATTAATAGCATTGTGTCGTGAAATTCTACATCCACATATATAAATTAAAAAGTAAATGAAAAGCCTAACGAATTAATTCAATAAAAGGGAAAGAAGAATGGTAAAGACCAGTGCTGTCACAGTGACTGTACTCGAGATCCCCCTTTTTCTACTTCGTCTGAAAATTGTAACGCTTTCACGTTTGATAGTAAAGCCTATAGCAGCATACACGCCTTTCTAACAATAAAACGTGTACTGTATTTCTTAGAAAACCTTGAGATACGCAAGCTGATTAATGACCTAGATTAATACTAGCATTAATTTCATTTTATACACTGCGTGATGAAAAGACAGATGGACTTAGGATAGAGAGAGGGAGGGCTGAAAGCAGGAACGCATGCAACACTAACACGCGTCTCGCGATAATTAATGCCACCCCAAGCGTAAGGCCAGAAGCACTAACTTTTTTTCACATCGACAGTGATAAAAAACACTACCCATACGAGAGTTAGGTTTAAAAACATGATTAATGCTTATTAGGAAACATGACATTATACTGGTTTACGTTTGAAAGCCTGACAGTACAGCAGACACCCTAAAGTTTGGAAGTGAGGAGGTGGTAACAGCACGACTATCCTAGAAGAAAATACATATTTTGAACGCCGCCACTTAGCTCCCTTAAAACTTATATATTTGGGTTCCTTAGGACTTGCTGACAAAGAATATGTTAAGTGTTACGCAAATAGTCTAGGAATTAACAAATTATAGCCAAAAGAAAATAGTGAGGGTGTCAGACAACACCAAATAATAATCGCACAGTGGCATGTTTTGAAACCACCATTTTACGGGAAATAGGCCACCATGTTAAATCCTATTAGATTGGATAGAAGTAAATGTAAGGCGAAACACGATTAGTCGGACTACAAATACTAATTTTTTGTTGTTAGGGGAAACGGTAATAGGGGTACTTTTTTTTGAAAAGCTGTGTAAACATGGCCCGATTGGTTAGACCCGCCAATATAGTCAATTAGGAGCGTCAGTTCAGTGCCACATTTTAAAATAAACTTACTCAGAAACAGTGCGTTGAGAACCAGCTTATATTTTTTTCTAAATAAAAGCCTGGGACAGAGGCAGATCGGAATTTGTGCCATATTCATCGCCAGTCAACGTATTTGTGTATTATTTCCATGAATTGTGGTAAGCTTGACATATTTGATATCTTTTTAATGAAAAATTGAATGTAAATTGATAATTTATGTCTGTATATGTGCGTGGTTCAGTAGCAAACATGAGGCAAAGCCTAGATACGGCTCCAACCTGAACAGAACGTGTCGGAGAAAAGAAAACTGCATGGAATTGCCAAATAGTACACTGACACCTATCTTATTGACTAGAAGGAACTAATGCTGGAATTGCAGAGGCGTAGTAACCATTAGGGAGGAGTATACTGGTGTAAATTGTTTCAGATGAAGCTAGCAGTTGGCCTACCGCTCTGAACTCAGTGTTTGTTATGTATTGTGTTCAGTGTGGAAATAGATTATAAATTAGATCTGAAGTAGGAGGTACAACCTTCTTGTTTCAGGGACCGTGGTCCTAAGTTATTGAAGCAGCACCTGGTCTGAGTTTTGCTGAATCCAGAGGCTGACAGCATACTCCTTGGTCCAGATAGCGACCAGTGAGGTGTCTCCAGAATACAGTGAAGCAATCGAGCAGAGGAGTCTTTTCCTGCCGCCATCACGAAAGATAAGCTTCTGTGGCCAGAGCAGCTCAACATTATGTGCCCCCCCCCCCCCCCTCTAAAATTGACATTATATTAAACACAGAGGGACAATAAATTGTTTCAAATGACAGGAACTGTGAACTTTTCCCAATACTATTTCCACGATAATCAAACACGTGAAGTCATGATGACAAACAACAATCTAGCTTGAAAAACAAAACCAGTATTACCTCATAGTACTACTTCACAACTTACACACATAGGATAATACTAATAAATTATGTCAATACAAAGATCATATTTATAAATTGTGATTACATTTGATTGTGATTCCTGGTTCACTGTGTAGTTGAATCAGGATCTCTATTGTTGAAAGTAATTATTACATATATATTTGAAACTTTACACTTGACTCATTTAAGATAGTCTTATAGAGTGTTATGTATGTGTGAGTGTCACAGTGTTGTAAAGTGTTGTGGAATAAATTAAATTGTTTATCTGTCTGTTGTTGTTGTGAATTACACTTCATCATTTTCATAACCCTAGACATTCAACGTAGTCATCACAATATTCCAGAATAATTCTGACTGAGGTATAAATGTGGTAGCAAGTAAGGTTATCTGTACAACACTACACCTATTAGATACAGATACCTTCACAGCTGATCTCAGTCAGTACACTAAGTCCCCTATAAATATTATATCATCCCACTTTACCACACATTGCAAGGGCGTCCCTATTTTGGAATCCACAGGGCAAGAGAGCCACAGGTGTTCCGTAAACACGCGGAGAAGGGAATTTGAGACCGACGTGAAAGGAATATGAATACCATCACCAATCAAGAACTGCTTACTCGGAACAACCAAGGGGACATGCACACCATCATAGCTGACAGACGCTGGAGTTGGGTTGGTCACGTCCTCAGAAGAGAACCCGATGCCATCACAAGAACAGCTATGCTGTGGACCCCTGAAGGGAAGCGAAAGAGAGGCCGACCAAAAAACAACTTGGCGGAGAACTGTGGTGGCCGAGATGCAAAGAATGAACTAGAGCTGGGGTACTGTACGAAGGATGGCCGCCAACCGAACAAAGTGGAAGCAGTTTGTTGCTGCCTTACAAGACGCAGTCAGGCGTGATGGCCACTGACTGCTTTGACAGTCAGCGGCTAAGGATCAAAGAAAGAAAGAAGAGGAAAGGAATTAAGAAGAAAAGGAAAGAACCGGATGACACAGGACAGGAAGGCCGGGCTTGAATTAGTTAAAGGCCTATGCTCCGTGGGGAGCAGACGGAAAACGATAATGATAAGGGAAATGATAATGATAAGGAAAATGATAATGAAAACGCAGGGAGACTGTTTATTAACACGCCAGTACTTGAGCGCTGTGTAGTTCCAGTGAGTCTCTGAGGGCACGAACAAAGAATATACCGTATATTATACGACGCAACTATCCCACTCTCAGGCATAGCCAGGAGATTATCATGAGGTTGTGCATGTTTTTAGTTCAGAATGGCACAGTGCTACAGGGTGGCTCAAAAGTCAAGCCCCATAAGGTAATTTATTATTTAGAAACCTTGAACAACGTACCATGTTCAGCGATGAAGAAGTGTTTCACCTTAATAGTTCACTCAACAGAAACAATACACGATATTGGGCCATTGAAAACCCCACACAGCGTAACGGAAGGATATCAGCAAAATAATCCAAAAATTATGGTGTGGGGGGGGGGGAGCCATTGTTTCGGGAGTAAGATTTTGCAATAAACATCTCCGGGCAAATAGATTAGACGACGCGAGCCCATTGAATGGCCACCTAGGTCTCAAGACCTAACACCTATGAATTATTTTTTAATGGGGTCACCTCAAATCATTTTTTTTTTTTAATGGCAGCCAATTCCAACATATAATTTAATTTATATACTGTAATAAATTGCCTGTGAGGCTTTGACTTTTGACCCACACTGTACACGTGTAGTAAACCGCTTCGTACTGAATGCAAAATAGCATGTTCTGCAAACACCGATTAGCGAAGTCAAGTGAAGATGACACATACGGTCAAACTCGAAGCAAGAGAGATAACCAAGAATAAATTGTGCATCCGTTTTCACTGACAATTAATTACCTTGAGAACTACAGAAAACGTCATTGCATCAGGTAGGTCTTAGATGTTAGTATACTGTTCAAAAAAAGAAACGCATAGCATTCCGAGGGCGCGTTTTTATGAGTTTGTAAGTCAAATTTGGTGCTAGGGTATATAAAAACCAGCCTGAAATGTTCTTTACAGTGTCAAATGCACGTGTTGACATGAATTGCGTTCGTTTTTGTAATCGTTACAACGCAGTGGTCAATAGTGTTTATGACGCAATTTTTGACCACAGCTCATGTTGTGCGCACGTGAAAGCAACAAAATTTGGGGTGAACACTATTCACTGACTACGCAACTGAAACCCTATAAAAGGATAACGCTACACAAAAACATTCAGTTCATTTTCAAGCAGACATTTATGGCGTCTCTATCGATAAATTTAAGGAACATTGCTATTGGCCTACTGCATGCAGGCGAAAGTCAAAGTCAGGTTGCCAGGCATCTAAACGTGCATCAGAGTACCATCAGTCGACTTTGGCACCGGTTCCAAGCCACTGGCTCAGTTGAAGACCGGCATCGCAGTGGACGACCCAGAGTGACAACAGCAGCAGAGGATCGCTTTATTCGGCTTCGTCACCTCAGAGACAGGTTTACAACAGCTTCCTCAACTACCCAGTCATTGCCTGCAGGACGTTATGTGTCTCATCAAACTGTCCGGAATAGACTGCATGACGCTGGACTTTGGGCACAACGACCTCACCGAGGACCTGTCCTTACGCGCCGCCATCGCCAAAATCGACTTCTTTGGGCCAACCAGCGTCGTCCTTGGGCAGCTGACAATCAATGGATACGTGTCTGGTTTAGTGACGAATCTTTCTTTTTGTTGCAGCGTCATGATAGACGGCGTAGGATCTACCGTAGGCGAAATGAACGTTTTGCCCAAAATTGCGTTGATGAAGCTCCGCCGCACAGTGGTGGAGGTGCAGTGGTGTGGGGAATGATCAGTTACAACGGAAGGAGTCAATTGGTGCACATTAAAGGAGGCTTGAATGCGCAACGATACGTCAATGAAATTCTTCGACCCCATGTCCTTTCACTTTTGGCTGCCCAAAGGTCTGTGTTTCAACAGGACAACGCCATACCCCATTGTGCACGGTTGACCACGCAGTTCCGGACTGCCAACAACATTCTCACCCTTCCATGGCCATCCCTGTCTCCAGACATAAGTCCGATTGAGCACCTGTGGGATGAGCTGCATAGACGTGTTTGTCGCCGAGACGTTGCTCCAGCCAATCGTCGTGATCTGTTCCATGCACTCCAGGAAGAGTGGGCAGTGTAACAGTCAGTTGTAACAGTCTAATGTTGCGTTGTTGAAACAGATTAGTATAGCCCCATCAACTGGGCACCTGATGTAACACTCTGTTTTGCCGACTGTTTATTACCAGATGTTAAAGTCTGTTTGCTCGTGTGAATTCTGGTATATGTACCGTGTTGAAGTGTCGCTGAGTAGGCGTGTCGTTTATCACCTGGACAGTGTAACATGGACGTGAATCTAGGTCACCAGCGTGACCAGGATGTAGTGCAGTCACACACACAAACAGCATACCTGTTTTCTCAGGTGTGTAGAACAAATGATAAGATGTTGTAGTGAGTAATGGTGTGTGTATACAGCAGATCGAGAACACGAAGTCGTATAGGCTCTTATTTAGGGACACACAAACTCACTCCATCACATGTAGAAGTCATAGATGTGGTTAATGCAGATGACTTTCTCTTCAACATTTATTACAGCAATAGTACGTTGACGGACAACACAGTCAGTAGAACAAGGAACATGGACATTTCATGTGTAGTAATGCATATAACCATCGAGCATAATCAATCCTGCATAGCTCGTATGTATGATGCTAGTAACGTTGGCTTGATAATATATATTTTCATACTGTAGCTCAGAGCCCCTGACTAAACGCGTCAGGTAGTCTTGTGACAAATATAGTTGCTTAATATCGAAGTCTGTGAACTTGTTGATAAAGTCAAGACTTCATCTGGCTTCTCCCGCCAGACACTTCTTCTTCTGCTCAAAGATATAGGCCGTAATGTCGGGCCTCATAATGATTGATGAACAACTGTGTATTTTCAAAGGCAGGCATTATCCTCCATACCGAAACATACCGCCATAATGCGGGTTTCATATAAATATTCTGTGATGGGGCCGTAAAGACACCCCGGAGACCCCCCCCTTCATGTAAGGCATATTTATCGCCCATATATTTTCTATGTGCGCGCAGCATTCTGGGATGTGAAAAGTCTTAATGAAAATATATTACTTAGGCCATAATAATGCCTAAAAATTAGTTTTGGTGCATAGTTGTGTGCTATATTTGATAGTGGTGTTTTTGCTCTAGAAATAGTTGTGTATATTTGTGTTTTCATGCCTAATAGAGCAAATATCGCGAGTGTTGTTTAAGTAGCGCAATTACTGCGCGCGCGGACTAGGTTGAGTGTTTGGGCTTGGCGGTCTATATAAAGCGTGTGATGGCCAGTAGCGGCCTTTCCTAGTATCAGCCCAGACGAGAGAGAAACGAAATTAGACACCAGAGTGTAGGCTAGATGCCTTGAGCACGTGAGTTAATTTAATTTAGCATTCGTGTTCTATAAGTCTGAAATTATATTCAGCACGAGTCTGTTTTAATGTGTAGTGAATTAGGTCTAAATAGATAGATAGATGTGAAAGTTTAAGAGCGAGTATTTTATTTATCAGAAAGGCAAATATGGTATGAAGCTATTTCACGTGAATTTAGATAATATCAACCTGGTAGCAAAAATATCAAGATGGCAGACACGTGGGTGAAAGTGGGTTAAATGTAATTTTCCCCAGTATAGAAGAGAGAGTTGTCGTGTTAAATTTCCTTTGAGTGATGTATTTAATTCCAGTTTTGTTAAAGTTAAGAGTAATTATATTTTATCCTTTATTGTAAGAGTAATTAAGTGTATGTCACGATTGTTGATTATTCTACTGTATATATTTATGGGTTACTTTGAAGTGAGAATAGCCATTTAGATTTCAGGGGAGATTAGAGCCACTCCTTGGTGCGTAGGCACGTTGAGACAGGTGTTTCTCTGTTTGCTCCCGGCGGAGCATGGAAACACCAATGCAGCTGGTGTCCATTGCAGGCCCACAATAAGCATTTTGATGCTATTGTTGTGGTTGTTTCGGTGACGGTAACGATGTGTTTCATGTGATGAGTTCCCAATCTCATCAGGGGTCGTATACGACACGCTTGTTACCAGGCGCACCAGTCGTCACTTACGACATGTTCAGAGGGCAGTGACGAATATTGAGATGGATCAGTTCGAGGTGGTGGTTTACTCTTATTATTGATAGTTTTTGATGTACATGTAGTTGAAGAATATTATTTTATGTCCAGTTGATTATTATTTAATTATTGTAATGTGAAGGATGGTTTGTGAGAGCACGTGGGCTCACTTGAAGATATATATTTCTCTTCTCCGCTCCTGAGGGAGCATGGGGCCACCAGTGTGGTTTCATCCGTATGAAGCATTCAGATGCTCGTGCAGTAGTAGTTTCGGTAGCAATCTGTGTTACACGATGAGGTTGCCAGCCTCATGCACAACACCATACTAGTCTCATTGGACGACATGCATGAGTGTGTGTGTGTGTGTGATAGCTGAGTGTGTGCTCTTGCAGTAGTGGTTTCGGTAGCAATATGTGTTACATGGTGAGATTGCCAGCCTCATGCACAACACCATACTAGTCTCATCGGCGACATGCATGAGTATGTGTGTGTGATAGTTGAGTGTGCCCTTGCAGTAGTGGTTTCGGTAGCAATCTGTGTTACACGGTGAGATTGCCAGCCTCATGCACAACACCTTACTAGTCGCATTGGATGACACGCATGAGTGCGTGCGTGTGTGATAGTTGAGGGTGTCAGGTAGTACACGTGGAAGGACTGTTTGACAGGTGAGAGTATCATTATTTAACTATGATTTTAACCAGTCGTTGCTTTGTTTGCGTCTTCAGATTAGCAATCGGGCACATGCTGGGTGTTTTGTTATGTTCGTTGGTTTATTTGTTTAATGTTTGCTTAGTAACTGAATGGGTTGTAAAAATAAATACAGCCCCTGCCTCTAGAATCAAGAGTTTTATTGTTGTTCGGGTCGGTGCGCGTGTGAAAAGAGAGTGATCAAATATCACAATATAATCATCATCATCATCTCGCCCACCCTATCACAATTGGCGTCGTCGGCAGGATTAGGCAGACAGTGACACCGAGCAAACAGCAAACGAACAAATGTTGTAAACACCCAGCAGTGCAGTCTTGCATCAAGATGGCTTCGATCAATGCGCCTGTGAAGGTAGTGTACGTGAAGGGGTCAGAGATAAGGCTATTTAGTGGAGAGGGGAGTCCCACTTGGCAAGAGTTTGTGGAAGATGTGGAAGCCATGTGGAAGGTGGCGCCTTTTTGGGCAGAAGACAAGTTAGACATGATCTGGAACAACGTTACACCATGGATATCTAGAGAATTACGGATACGTGGTGGAGCCAAGGCCAGCCCTGAGAAGTTATTGGAAATAGTGGAGGAAGCCTACAGCGAGCAACCACCAGTCGGTGAGATGACCAGGAATTTCCAGGTCGAGAGTCAGGGGTCTAAGGAATGTTCTGTTTTCTTGGGAGGCAAAAAGCCAGAGACACTGGTGCAGATAGCAAGTCCATAAGCCCACAGTGAAGAGGAAGCACTCAAAGCAGAATTATCTCTCCTAAAGGCCCAGCTAGCACAGATGTCACAGGCCAGTTCGCCAGCACAAGAGGAGGTGCAGAGAAAGAGAGCACCATGCCAACCGCGGGAACAGGCAACGCAAGACGAGGAGGTTTGTCCGCAGGAACCGCAACTAGCCCTTCTTGTATGTGAGAGTCAGGCTGTCGTCAAGGAAAGCTGTGAGCTGACAGTACCAACAAACGCAGTTGCACCGACAAGGCGAAAAGGGATGTGCAAGTGGTATAGTGTCCACAGGGGATGGGGTTCATCACGCCAGATGATGGAGGTATTGATGTATTCGTATACCAAACCAAGATCTTCAGGAAGGGATTCAGGAGTCTGACGAGAAATGAGAGAGTCGAATTTGACAGCAAACCATCTGTCCAGGGCATGGAGGCAGTCTATGTGTGCGGCATTGGCGGTCAAGAATGCAAAGTAAGTAGGAGGCGACCCATGGCACAGAGAAAGCCTACCAGGTTGAGATGCTATAATTGTGGTGAGTTCTCAGGCCACATGGCAGCCAAATGCCCCCAAGGCCCAATTCCAAAACGATGCTTTGGATGCAAATCCCCAGAACATCTGATATCCGCCTGTCCCTCAAGGAGCTCTTTCCCCAGACGTACTGCCACAACCAGGTGGCCTACAGTATGTAAACCAAGAGATGGCCGTGACAACTGTCACCCTAAGGGCACCGAGAAAATTGGTCGTCGGGTAGGGGAGGAAACCCGTCCTAAGCAGATAGGTGGGAGTGCAGATCGGTGTCAAGACGAGGAGACTCATCAAAAGCAGACTGTGGGGAATGTAAGCCACCGTCCACACAAAATGAGTGGAAAGCACGTCAAGAGCGATCTCCCTACAAAGTCGACAGCTGCATGCACTGACAGGCAGATGTCACGGGCAGGCAGCGACGCGGAACAGGTGAGCGAGTCTTCTAGACCACAGCAACTGCCAGTCCGACAACGTAGGAACATGACGACCAAGAGGGTCCCCAGCCGGGTTGTACCTATTCCAGAAGCTCAGCCCAAAGCATCGCCCCTCAGAAAGAGTCCTGCGCAGCATCAACGATCTGAGAGGTTACAAGTGAAGCGCCAGAGGTAGTGATGTTGTCAGGACGACAACAAAATCAGGAGGGAGATATGTGATGGGGCCGTAAAGACACCCCGGCGGCCCCCCTCCCCCCCCCCCCTTTTCCATGTAAGCCATATTTATCGCCCATATATTTCCTTGTGCGCGAAGCATTCTGGGATGTGAAAAGTCTTCATGAAAATATATTACTTAGGCCATAATAACGCCTAAAAATTAGTTTTGGTGCATAGTTGTGTGTTATATTTGATAGTGGTGTTTTTGCTCTAGAAATAGTTGTGTATATTTGTGTTTTCATGCCTAATAGAGCAAATATCGCGAGTGTTGTTTAAGTAGCGCAATTACTGCGCGCGCGGACTGGGTTGAGTGTTTAGGCTTACCGGTCTATATAAAGCGTGTGATGGTCAGCAGCGGCCTTTCCTAGTATCAGCCCAGACGAGAGAGAAACGAAATTAGACACCAGAGTGTAGGCTAGATGCCTTGAGCACGTGAGTTAATTTAATTTAGCATTCGTGTTCTATAAGTCTGAAATTATATTCAGCACGAGTCTGTTTTAATGTGTAGTGAATTAGGTCTAAATAGATAGATAGATGTGAAAGTTTAAGTGCGAGTATTTCATTTATCAGAAAGTCAAATATGGTATGAAGCTATTTCACGTGAATTTAGATAATATCAACCTGGTAGCAAAAATATCAAGATGGCAGACACGTGGGTGAAAGTGGGTTAAATGTAATTTTCCCCAGTATAGAAGAGAGAGTTGTCGTGTTAAATTTCCTTTGAGTGATGTATTTAATTCCAGTTTTGTTAAAGTTAAGAGTAATTATATTTTATCCTTTATTGTAAGAGTAATTAAGTGTATGTCACGATTGTTGATTATTCTACTGTATATATTTATGGGTTACTTTGAAGTGAGAATAGCCATTTAGATTTCTGGGGAGATTAGAGCCACTCCTTGGTGCGTAGGCACGTTGAGACAGGTGTTTCTCTGTTTGCTCCCGGCGGAGCATGGAAACACCAATGCAGCTGGTGTCCATTGCAGGCCCACAATAAGCATTTTGATGCTATTGTTGTGGTTGTTTCGGTGACGGTAACGATGTGTTTCATGTGATGAGTTCCCAATCTCATCAGGGGTCGTATACGACACGCTTGTTACCAGGCGCACCAGTCGTCACTTACGACATGTTCAGAGGGCAGTGACGAATATTGAGATGGATCAGTTCGAGGTGGTGGTTTATTCTTATTATTGATAGTTTTTGATGTACATGTAGTTGAAGAATATTATTTATGTCCAGTTGATTATTATTTAATTATTGTAATGTGAAGGATGGTTTGTGAGAGCACGTGGGCTCACTTGAAGATATATATTTCTCTTCTCCGCTCCTGAGGGAGCATGGGGCCACCAGTGTGGTTTCATCCGTATGAAGCATTCAGATGCTCGTGCAGTAGTAGTTTCGGTAGCAATCTGTGTTACACGGTGAGGTTGCCAGCCTCATGCACAACACCATACTAGTCTCATTGGACGACATGCATGAGTGTGTGTGTGTGTGATAGCTGAGTGTGTGCTCTTGCAGTAGTGATTTCGGTAGCAATCTGTGTTACATGGTGAGATTGCCAGCCTCATGCGCAACACCATACTAGTCTCATCGACGACATGCATGAGCATGTGTGTGTGATAGTTGAGTGTGCCCTTGCAGTAATGGTTTCGGTAGCAATCTGTGTTACACGGTGAGATTGCCAGCCTCATGCACAACACCTTACTAGTCGCATTGGATGACACGCATGAGTGCGTGCGTGTGTGATAGTTGAGGGTGTCAGGTAGTACACGTGGAAGGACTGTTTGGCAGGTGAGAGTATCATTATTTAACTATGATTTTAACCAGTCGTTGCTTTGTTTGCGTCTTCAGATTAGCAATCGGGCACATGCTGGGTGTTTTGTTATGTTCGTTGGTTTATTTGTTTAATGTTTGCTTAGTAACTGAATGGGTTGTAAAAATAAATACAGCCCCTGCCTCTAGAATCAAGAGTTTTATTGTTGTTCGGGTCGGTGCGAGTGTGAAAAGAGAGTGATCAAACATATCACAATATAATCATCATCACCATCTCGCCCACCCTATCACAATACGTTCATTGTGCTTCTATAAAGTAATTCGACGAATAGACTTAGTTAGCTACGTCAAGCACACATGATGGACTCTGGATCTCAAGAACTGTGAGCGCTACTCACAGGTTCATACTAAATGTTCTGCAATCTTGGCATAATAATAAAGTTTATTTTACCTTGGACAGAATCCGAGAAATACACAAATAACCACTGTCGTCATTCTAGACGAACAGAATAACTCTGGGGGAGATTCACTGACATCACAGTTATACTGAAGACTCTCTTTCCCCCAGATAATGCAGAGAAGAAACAACGGAAATCTTGTCCGGTCAGAAAACAGCTCGTCACTCACCGACGGAAGTCTTCTCGGTTCGCGCTAAAAACTAGCGCATGCGTAGACAGAACAGATTTGAGAACAGTTAACCCCATCTTAAGACAGATCAACCACAAAGAATAAATACAGGGAAGATAACCCCAAATCAACCTGTCCCAGAGAGTTAACATACAGTTCTCTACCTTCGATCGTCAAAAGTATTAAATAGATTTACGTCTTATGAAACCGTCAAAAATGACAGCAACAGGCAGCCATCCCACAGGCCCACACCAGACGTCTGATCGCATCCATGCCCAGGAGATACCAATCGCTGATCGATGCAAGAGGAGGCCACACACCATACTAACGGGAAAGCCCGTACGCCAAAAAACTCTCGTGACCCAGATGCAAAACAACTGTCAATTGATTGGCTGAACCCTACGGTATTCTTGTGTGCAATTTGAACAATTAACTCATTAAATTAAAAAAGTTATTGAATGTCAAAATTATGGCTATGTGTGTGTCTTCAGTAGCTATGCGTTTCTTTTTTTTTTTTTTTTTGAACAGTATACATTTAAATTTATTTTTTACTCCGTTTCACGTTTCACATTCTATATCTATTATTGTAAATATAAACTCACAAATCCTTCTCTTTCACTGCCCATTATCTTCCTTTTTTTCCTGTTTAAAAAAAACCATATATTTAAATCAGATATAATCAACACAAAACGTCTCAATAATCAACCTTTTTATTTTTATGAAAATAACACCACTTACTTACACATGCAAACAGAATTATAAATGTTAATCTACACATGCAATAAATGACGAAGAAGGATAATTACTTACTTAGTCGTTCCCCTTTTATCGTGAGGTGTAGAGATTTGGAAGGAAGAGCGCCAGACTATCCTATCGGCTGTCTTCCTCCTGGCCTGGTTCCATTCTAGTCCTCGGTCCTTCACAGATTGTCTAATGTTGTCCTCCCAGCAGACTCTGAGTCGTCCTGGAGGTCTGGATCCCTGGCTCTTAGTTTCCCATGCTTGTCATGGTAGCCGATCTTCTCCCATTCTGCAGACATGGTGTCGTAAAGTGAAATCTGTATGGACAACAGTTCAAATAGCCCACTTTTATAAATTCAATACTATAGAAACAAAATAGGACAGTGGCGCTCAGCGTCTTCGCCGTCGCCCTAAGTCGCGCAGGTTTTGAGAAAAACCTTAACGCAAAGTGAACGTTAACGTCTCTCAATAGTACAAGCGTTTCATACGCCGTCATTGAAACTAAATATAACATTTTGACAACTTATGCGTATTCGTTCCAAGAAAGAGTGAGAGAAGAAAAACGGAGGAATGACGGAAGGAGCGGAAGACAGTGGTTCTAGGCATCGCTTACTAACGAGCGTGCGTGACTGTGTCGCTGGCAGATTTTGAAAAAAAAAGCGGTACAAAGCCAATACAAACCCCTTACTACCCCGTTCTCTAGTATAACAGTTTGAAAATATATAAACACTTAGATAGCGAGACTGTAGTGAAAAACACACAGACACGCTCTCACTTCCTGTAGATTTGAAATTCAACCGCGTTGATGCGTTTTGAACAGAACGATAGGGAGGGGAAACGTTACAATTAGGAAAGTGTAATTTATTTTTGAATAAAAGACTAGTGGGGCATAACATAATCCGATTGGTTGTAGCAGAATAGACTAACAGTAGTGATAAAAACGATTTGAAACCAGCATTAGTTGCCACATGAAGAAAAATATTTAACTAGAAGGTTATCATCAGAAAGAAGGATTTCATGACCAGTGCCTTTGCTTTTCTGTGTCAGTGGCGATCTGTATGTGTCCATTGATCGCCGGTTAACCTATACATTGTGCATTATTCCATTGATGCGGTAAGATAAACATTTATATAAACATTATTATTGAGATGTATCTGTATTATTAAATATGTATGCATCAGGATGGGTAGAGGCTAACCAGTAAGGCGCCAGAATCAACACTTTGTGTATGCCACAAGTGATAGTAGAGAAGATTATCATTTCTGTTAAAAGCCAGGCAGGCTTTCTTAAACTTTGGGAGAGAATGAAAAAATATAGATGAAAATAAAATATGACATTATTATAATTGGTAGGCCAGAAAACCACTGGCCGTCTTCAGAAAGTCACCGTGTTTCACATGACTTTATAAAGTTAATTATAAGTTCCCTATGAAAGGAATATATCAAACTGATGATTGAAATTACCTGAGTATGAAGCTGTCATCCCATCAGATAGGAACAATAGATGTTTATGTAGCCATTGATGCTGATCTTGAAATTGTTGATGATGCTTAGTTGATTAGGGAAGGAGAGATATGTGTGAAATACTGAGAAGGCATTAATCCTCTTTATTTCAGGGTTCCATGCTGAAACCTTCAGTGAGCCATAACAGACATATTGTATCTGCACTTTCGTGGCAAGAATCATCTGATTGCCCTAAAGATTGTAAAGAGTGCTGCAGAAGAGTCTATATATTGCAGTCGTGATTACTATCGTGCTGGACTACAGGCCACAGTGATCCCGAATATCAAATAAGAACCAGTAACGGGTTCATGTGTTTTCACCTGACATTTCTCTCCAATATTAAAATCAACACAGATTTCTAGAAATGATGAACCCATGTGTTCCTCCAATTAGTGACATATATTCATAAAATAGTGCTTCATCAGGATATTTCAAGTCTCAGACATTTTAAGATATAAACCGACAAGTAGTCTTTTGATTTGATTCACATTTTATGTAAATATATTTTCAATTCAATTTGAGTTTAAACATTTCTGTGCCCAAGAAATTGAGGTAAAGAAAATTAAAAATTGTAAAAAATTGTTACACAAAACTTTAAACATTGATTTGTTTAATCCTTTTATTGAATTAAATTAGTGGTTGTTGTCATTATCTTAACATCACATATCACATTACCCTAGACACCTAGCCAGATAACAACCAGACACCTTAACATATAATTAGGATAAGAATATATCGCAGATTGAGGTCGTAGGGTGGTAGCAGTCAGGTTCCCTGAGAACAAGCTTCTTCAACTATTAGACTCAGGGGCTTGCATAGATGACCTCACTCTGTAGACAAGTAATACTTTAGTCAATAACATCAAAACCCACAACACATATTGGGGGCTTGTCCGGGATTTGAACTTCTCATAATATAACTACATATATTGGGACGCTCGCTCCGGGATTTCAAAACTTATAATATTTAACTAAGTGGAGAGTCAGGTGAAATATCATTGCCCAGTATTATTTAATTAATTAGAAATATTTGTTAGTTGTTTTGGTTTAGTTAATCATATTTAGTACTAACTATACGATGGCGGACTTGGCCAAATTCAGATCTGCTACTATGCAGGCTGCGAAGGAAATGGGAATGGAGGGGCAAGGTCTGATTGCATACGTAACAGCAGAGTGTGATAAATTTATTGAACGAGAAGATAGAAGGTTAGCCGAAAAAAGGAAATTAGAGGCTGATAGATTAGCAGAGGAGAAAAGAATTCTATTAGAAGATGCTAGAGAAGCTAAGAGATTAGAAGCTGATAAGGAGGCCGAAATAAAAAGGTTGCAGTTGGAGGAGAAGAGATTGGAGGCAGAAAGGGAAGCAAAGAGAATGGAGTCTGAAAAGTAGGAAAAACGATTACAAATGGAGGCTGAGGAAAAACGATTACAGAGGGAAGATGAGCTACGACTAAGGGAGTTAGAGTTGCAAGGCCATGCTCCTGAAAATGGTACCAGCCCATCCACCCCCGACTCTGCTGCAAGCCAGGTGACCTCCAATTCAGCCATGAGTTTTCATTTAGACCCTTTTATCGGAAAGGATGATGACATCGAATCATTCTTAAGCAGATTTGAGACACTAGCTACAACGTATGGGTTGGAAAGACAAAAGTGGAGTCTAAAAGTATCCCAAGGGCTTAGGGGAACCTCGTATGAGGTATTTTCCAAGTTGAGTAAGGAAAATCAGGAAGATTATGACATTCTAAAGCAGGCTCTCTTAGTTAGGTATGAGAAGAACAGTGAATTTTATAGAAAGAAATTTAGAAATGCTAAACTACTTACTGGGGAGACTTACCACCAGTTCTCTGCACGCCTGGAGACATACATGGAGAAATGGACTGCTCTGGGGAAAACCCAAGATTTAAAGGAAATGATTATGATGGAACAGTTAAGAGAGTCCATGGCTCCAGACTTGAGAAAATTTCTCACGGAACAAGGTGCTGAGAGACTGGGGGAGATCATAAATGTGGCTGAACGATATCAGACATCCCAGTCTGAGATAGCAGGAATGAAGAAGAAGCAAGTAGAACATAATAGACCCCCTCCAGACCAAGATGAATATTATAATCATAATAGGGAACAAAACCCAAGAGGTAAACCCAACTATGATAGGCCAAGGTATGACCAACGTGATAGGAACCCGCAATTCAATGAACGGAAACCTTTCAACCCAGAAAGGAAATGATGCCAAATTTGTAGGATGCATAATCATACTACTAGTGAATGTGGTAGGAAAGTTCCTTCATATCGCGCGGCATGCATGATAGCAGTGGACAAGGGAAGAAAGAAGGACTTGCCGACAGAACAGCATGAACCTCATCATCCCCCCATCTGTGAAGAAGTGACATGTAATGGTGCCAGAGTCAGGTGCCTTTACGATTCAGGTTTGGAATATGACTCTGTTGTGAGTGCAACCCTGGTGCACCCTGACCATTATACCACAGTGAAAGTAGAGATACAAAGAACCCTCATGGGAACAGCCATCATGACACTTCCCGTAGCCCAGATAAATGTCAAGACTAGGTACGTGGAAGGAGTGATTAGAGCAGCCGTGTGTGACAACCCTAACTACCCGCTGGTGTTAGAAAAGAAATATGTTTTTCTAGGAAGCCCTATAAAACCTGTGGTAATGGCCACGCTTCAGGTCAGGTCGACCCCTAGTAGAACGGAGGAGGAACCACCACTAATTTATTCTCATAAGCAGATGAGAAAGGCCCAGGCAAAGGACAAATCATTAAAACCTTGCTTTGGCAAATTGCCAACAAGCCATACACACCCTAAGAAAGGGCAATTCTATTTGAAGGAGGGACTGCTCTACAGGAAAGCTAGAGCTGGCTCAAAAGAATATGGACAGTTGGTACTTCCAACTTCATACAGGGAAAAAGTGATGGCCCAAGCACATATTGTACCAGACGGTGGACACCAGAAGATGGGTACCACCCGTCAAAGGACATCTGAAAAATGTTACTGGCCCCAAGTAGCTGCTGATATTGCACAATTTGTGGGGGCCTGTGAAGATTGTAGCAAGGTTCATTCCCCAAGTTGGGAAAATAATACTCAGAACGAAGAAAATTATTCTGGTAATCATAAGCATGGGCCTAAAACTAAATATAATAAGGTAGACACAGTGGATAGGTATGCACTTTTCCACAAACAGTCTTCCCCTAAAATAGCCAGAATGGCAACTCTGCATATGGCACCCAGAGAAAACAGAAACAAAGACCATTCATCCCCGGCTCAATTTGAAGCCGCGTTCCGGGAACTGGCTAAGATTAACATTGAAGATAATCCGCCAAATTTGAAACCGAAACAAAAGGTTAACGTAAGAAAAGTGGGGAGTGGACGATTGAGGAATTGGGAGAGTAATCCAATCGCTTCACAATATGTTTATTAATTTAGCTTTATGAGGGCACCGGTGACATTGGTAGTAACCGACCCTACACAGTCCACGGGGAAGTATTGTGCGGACCCTGGATGGAGATCACCCACATATTATAGCAATGCAAAAACTGGCGAATTGATTTCTGATGCAGAAATTCATTTCCCTACCTATTATATTATTTCACCAAATTGTTGTTAGGCGGAGAATACAGTTGATGAATATGGCCTCCATTTGAGTGGCGCACGACAGAAGCATACAGGAATATTAGTAGAGGGTGTTTCCAAATTCAAATCAAGCTGAGCTCAGACCACTTGTTGGCTGTGAACATTTCGGAGGAGCATATTGAATCCCTGTGTTGCCTCTTCTTCTTCTTCCGTCCTTAGCCAACGACTGGCAAAGCAGTCAGTGGCCATTACGCCTAGTGGCGTCTTAAGGGCAACAGCGAATAGATTTTCTCTGCCGTTGTTCCCATCACGCCTAATGGCGTCTTTAGGGCAACGACAAATCAATCCGTTTGCCGTTGTTTCCGTAATCAAAGTGACTGGCAAACGGGTGATCAGCCCGTTGGGTGTGTTGCCTCTTGGATTGAGGATATTCCGAGTGTTTATTCAGGCTGATTAGGAAATTATTAGAACCCCTACATAACTCTGTTATCACCATATTTATAGATTCTCTCCTCATAACTATTGCAAACTTGAGGGAGGTCTAGATCCTCCGAACATGTCATGGGACAAACTCAGAGAAGAAAAATGGTGAATACGGATTGATAGGCAGCATTAAGACAAGCAGTAACACTTGCAGCTGTTCAGTAACATAACTGAAATAGATTCTTGGATTGCAGAGGTCTGAGGCAGATTTCTTGAGTCGTGCCTACCTTGAATGACCCCACTGCAGAAATCCATGATCAATATAAAGGCAGAGTAAAGTCAGGTTGACTTAATTTGAACTTGATTGTCATACAGATATTGAAAGCTTCACTATTGGTGCAAGCTTTTAAAACCGGGGAGATTATGTCGTAAAGTGAAATCTGTATGGACAACAGTTCAAATAGCCCACTTTCATAAATTCAATACTATAGAAACAAAATAGGACAGTGGCACTCAGCGTCTTCGCCGTCGCCCTAAGTCGCGCAGGTTTTGAGAAAAACCTTAACGCAAAGTGAACGTTAACGTCTCTCAATAGTACAAGCGTTTCATACGCCGTCATTGAAACTAAATATAACATTTTGACAACTTAGGCGTATTCGTTCCAAGAAAGAGTGAGAGAAGAAAAACGGAGGAATGACGGAAGGAGCGGAAGACAGTGGTTCTAGGCATCGCTTACTAACGAGCGTGCGTGACTGTGTCGCTGGCAGATATTGAAAAAAAGCGGTGCAAAGCCAATACAAACCCCTTACTACCCCGTTCTCTAGTATAACAGTTTGAAAATATATAAACACTTAGATAACGAGACTGTAGTGAAAAACACACAGACAAGCTCTCACTTCCTGTAGATTTGAATGGTCGAATGAAATTCAAACGCGTTGATGCGTTTTGAACAGAACGATAGGGAGGGGAAACGTTATAATTAGGAAAGTGTAATTTATTTTTGAATAAAAGACTAGTGGGGCATAACATAATCCGATTGGTTGTAGCAGAATAGACTAACAGTAGTGATAAAAACGATTTGAAACCAGCATTAGTTGCCACATGAAGAAAAATATTTAACTAGAAGGTTATCATCAGAAAGAAGGATTTCATGACCAGTGCCTTTGCTTTTCTGTATCAGTGGCGATCTGTATGTGTCCATTGATCGCCGGTTAACCTATACATTGTGCATTATTCCATTGATGCGGTAAGATAAACATTTATATAAACATTATTATTGAGGTGTATCTGTATTATTGAATATGTATGCATCAGGATGGGTAGAGGCTAACCAGTAAGGCGCCAGAATCAACACTTTGTGTATGCCACAAGTGATAGTAGAGAAGATTATCTTTTCTGTTAAAAGCCAGGCAGGCTTTCTTAAACTTTGGGAGAGAATGAAAAAATATAGATGAAAATAAAATATGACATTATTATAATTGGTAGGCCAGAAAACAACTGGCCGTCTTCAGAAAGTCACCGTGTTTCACATGACTTTATAAAGTTAATTATAAGTTCCCTATGAAAGGAATATATCAAACTGATGATTGAAATTACCTGAGTATGAAGCTGTCACCCCATCAGATAGGAACAATAGATGTTTATGTAGCCATTGATGCTGATCTTGAAATTGTTGATGATGCTTAGTTGATTAGGGAAGGAGAGATATGTGTGAAATACTGAGAAGGCATTAATGCTCTTTATTTCAGGGTTCCATGCTGAAACCTTCAGTGAGCCATAACAGACATATTGTATCTGCACTTTCGTGGCAAGAATCATCTGATTGCCCTAAAGATTGTAAAGAGTGCTTGTGGTGAAGTGGGATGTTATAAATACTTATAGGGAACTTAGTGTACTGACTGAGATCAGCTGTGAAGGTATCTATATCTATTAAGAGTAGTGTATTATAGATACCTTACTTGCTACCACATATCTATATATCTCAGTCAGAATTATTCTGGAATAGTGTGATGCTACGTTATGTGTCTAGGGTATGAGTATGGTGAAGTGTAAGTCACAACAACAGACAGATAAACAATTTAATTTAATCCACTACTCTTGACAACACTGTGACACTCACATACATATAACACTCTACAAAGATATCTTAAAAGAGTCACTGATAAACTTTCGAATAACAATATGTATTCATTACTGGCATGAATGAATATGTGTCCTGATTCAACTACAAGGGAACCAGGAAGCACAATCAATTTAAATTACAAGTTATGTACAGAATGTATTTAATATGAATATTGTAGTGACATATATTATTACAAATGTTCTATGTGTGTCAGTTGTGTAGTAGTAAAATGAGGTAATACTGGTTTTGTTTTGTTTAAGCTCTGTTGGTATTTGTCATCATGACTTCAATAGTTTGTCTTTAGGGACCAGTATTGGAGATGTTCACAGTTCCTGATTTTAAGACAAGTAAATTCCCCTCTTAATGTTAATTTAAAAAGTCAGTTCAAGATGAGGGGACATAATGTTGAGCTCAGCTGGCCAAGTTAGCTTATCTGGCGTGATGGCGGCAGGAAAGGACTCCTCTGCTCGAATTCTCCTCTGGGCTCTGGAGACACCTCACTGATAGCTAAAAAGACCAAGGAGTATGCTGTCCGACACTGGATTCAGCAAAGCTCTGACCAGGTGCTGCTCAGTACCATCAAGACCACTGTCCCTGAAATCAAGAAGGATGTACCTTCTACTTCATAACTAATTTATATTTTCTTTTTACACTGATCACAATACATCACAAACATTGCGTTCAGAGCGTTAGGCCAACAGTCAGCTTCATCTGAAATACTTTATTCCAGTATTACCCTTCTAATGGTTACTACGCCTCTGCACTTCCAGCATTATTTCTTTCTAGTCAATCATCCAGGTGTCAGTGTACTGTTTGGCCATTCCATGCCGTTTTACTTCTCTCCGACACCCTCTGTTCAGGCTGGAGCATTACAGGCTTTACCTCACGTTGGCCACTGAACTACACATATATATACAGGCATAAATCAACAATTCACATTCAATTTTCATTAAAAGATATTAAATGGTTCAAGCTTACCACAATTCATACGAATAACACAGATACGTTGATTAGCAATGAATTCTGGCACAAACTGGCACAAATTTCCATCTGCTTATCTTCCAGGCTTTTATTGAGCAAAATTTTAGCTGGCTTCAACGCACTGATGCTTTATCAGGATCATTTAAACAAGTGGTCTCGAACTAACGCTCCCAAGTGTGTATATCAGCGAGACTGGCCAATGAGCCACGTTTCGATAAGTGTTTGAAAAAATGTTATCTTTTCCCGTCTCCCCTAACAACCAAGATAGTATTTATAGCCCGACCAATCGTGGTTAGGCTTTCATTTGTTGCGCTCCAATCAATTTGGAGTTTACATGGTAGGCTATTTCTGTAACGTAAATTTTTTTTCAAACACGTAAAAAAAAAATCTTATGAGCAGAAATGATTTTATGCTGTCAGGCACCCCCAATATTTTATTTTGGGTATAATTTATTAATTCCTGGACTATTTGCGTAACGTTTTACATATTATTTGTCAGCAAGCCCTAAGGAACCCAAAAATACTAATTTAAAGGAGCTACGTGGCTGCGTTCAAAATATGCAATTTCTTCTACCTGCTGTTTCGAAGATGTGCTGTCTGGGTACTGTTATGTGTTCAAACGTAAACCCATCTATTGTTATCTTTTCTAATAAGAGTCTGTTATGATTTATAAACCTAACTCTGGGAAAGGGTAGTGTATTTTATCACTGTCCGTCTGAAAAAAAATTAGTGCATGTAGACTTACACGCGTGATGGCAGCATTTGCGTATCGCGCGAAGCGTGTTTAGTGTTCGGCTTTCTGCCTCTCCCTTCTCGCTATCCTTTTGTCCATCTGTTCGTTCGTTTTGGTAACGTAATATAATTAATGTTAGGATTAATTTAGGTCATTACGCAGGGCCTCTCAATGCTTTTCCAAGAAATACAGCACACGTTTCATTGAAGAAAGCGGGTAATAATACAGTAAGCTTTTATATCAACGTGAAAGCGTTACAATTTGCAGACGAAGCAGAAAACAAGGGGGATTTCGAGTACATTCCTTGTGACAGCACTGTCATTTTACCATTGCTCTTCTCTTTATTAATTTTATTTGTTAGGCTTCATATTTACCTAATAATTTATATATGTGGATTAGAATATTTCATGACAGTGCTGCAGAAGAGTCTATATATTGCAGTCGTGATTACTATCGTGCTGGACTACAGGCCACAGTGATCCCGAATATCAAATAAGAACCAGTAACGGGTTCATGTGTTTTCACCTGACATTTCTCTCCAATATTAAAATCAACACAGATTTCTAGAAATGATGAACCCATTTGTTCCTCCAATTAGTGACATATATTCATAAAATAGTGCTTCATCAGGATATTTCAAGTCTCAGACATTTTAAGATATAAACCGACAAGTAGTCTTTTGATTTGATTCACATTTTATGTAAATATATTTTCAATTCAATTTGAGTTTAAACATTTCTGTGCCCAAGAAATTGAGGTAAAGAAAATTAAAAATTGTAAAAAATTGTTACACAAAACTTTAAACATTGATTTGTTTAATCCTTTTATTGAATTAAATTAGTGGTTGTTGTCATTATCTTAACATCACATATCACATTACCCTAGACACCTAGCCAGATAACAACCAGACACCTTAACATATAATTAGGATCAGAATATATCGCAGATTGAGGTCGTAGGGTGGTAGCAGTCAGGTACCCTGAGAACAAGCTTCTTCAACTATTAGACTCAGGGGCTTGCATAGCTGACCTCACTCTGTAGACAAGTAATACTTTAGTCAATAACATCAAAACCCACCTGTTGAGCGCTCTTTTCGGGTAATATGATAGCTAGTAGCAGATGTACCAATGTACTAGCATCTTGACGCGAATGTAGAATGAAAATTAGATGAAGAGCTATCCAACAGAACTTCAACGAGTGGAAGGCAAATCAGGCCAACATGATCATACTCAACTCGTCGGTACAGTTATTATAATTTATTACGTGGTACGAAGACGTTTGACAAGACGGTACAATGTTCCTTGACAGGTACGATGAACAATTTATACATAGTAGTGACAGTTCCGATAAAACGATACATCTCTGGTCATTCATATCTAAAATCCTCTCTCACGTAAGTAATAAGAATCCAATAATATTCATACTAGGTTTTAACAGCAAGGGAATGTCCGTTGACCTTTACGAAGGACATCCAATTGGGTACACAAATCTCAAACCCACTGAATCCTGCATTCATGCAATAAAACTGTCTTGATCCAAGACTTCAATTCTCATTCCGTCTGTTCAACATCATATTAAGGGTACATACATAGAGATACATCTAGGTTAGTATTTCATGTTGGCTAACCTCTCGGTATCCATGCCACGACTTTGGCATTACAATAAAGGCGTTTACACACATGAATACTGCAATCAAATTAACTTCTTTCCCACTCGTAGGAATCCTTCTTCTACGATACGAATCCTAAAGGCTAACGACTCTGTAGGTCCATTCTAGGAATAACATATTCCCGCTAGACTAGTATAAGAGCGGCCTTCAATACAGCATACAATAAGAAGTGGGGCGATAACTTACGTGACATTACTGCTATTGGTTTCGACCTGAAGACCAATACAGATCACTAGAATAAATGGCTTCCATTAACGTGCCATGAATACAATAATAATATATATCAATCACGGACATAAACAAAGTCCATGTTGCCCCTCCAAATCATGACGTCAGAAACTCCTCAACTAGGTTACCCGTGCGTCCCAAAGCAACTCACACTGCTTTGTGCACGTCAGTGCGCGAATCATTCGACCGCACAAATAATATAACTATATTGAGACTGGTGCGTACATTTGGCAGGACCGAAGACTACCCCCTTAGGTAATAAATGTACGTAACAGCTCCCTTATTACCTCCCCTTAAAAAAATTAATTCTATTAATTTTTTTTGAACTTAGTACCCGGGAGAGGTGAGTCAAAACTACAACAAGATATATGAAATGCATAAAGTTATACCATATTAAGAAAAGAATATTAAACGAAAACAATATAACTAAATGATAGTATGCATTAAAGCACACATCCACCATCGACCTACTTTGGAACGATGTGGTAATATTCGAAGTAAAAGCAAGTTTGAAAATGAAAATGAAAAAACCATAAAAAAAATGATAATAAAATTCAACTAAGTTTTCTAAAAAAATTTGAAACATATGATTTCAAAAATGAAAATGAACAGCAACACTGATGATAATCAATGACAAGAGAATCAATAAAACAGAAAAATTGAAAATACAATGTGCAAAAATGAAGCAATGCAAAATTAAACACTTTAAGAATCAACACCCTTAATGTTTTCTAACACTAGTATGGTTGACTAGTGATCTTAACAGTGAGATATCATAACTAAGACCCGTGAATGCAGGTATTACGTGACAACTAAGAAAGTTAGTATATGTGTGATCCATAATTAATTAAATAGATTAAATTGAATTATAGTAATTTATATATTTCTTAATTACTAACAAATAACCAGTTACTAATATATTC
>JAMPIV010013131.1:0-100580 GCA_024509875.1 Oreohelix idahoensis
CTTTTTTTCATTTAAGAGTGCTTTATACGTTTAGTGTTGCAAATTCTAGAGATAATGATGACTGTGGGGTTAAACGGGTACAAACTATTTCACAGTTGGAAGTTTCAAATTGCATGGATAAAACTAACACATGTATATTATTTGCAGGCTGGATGGCAAGATGATTTTAATTTATTCATTTCTTTTGAATTTAAGATGTCATGGAAGGACATTTTTATTACTCAAGTACAGGTATAAGTAAGATACAGAGGAAAATTGCAGCTTTTTCATTTCAAAGTGTAAAAAAGTGCTGTTATTCTCTAGATATTTGTGACAAACTTTGTACTTTAACACTTTTGGTGATTTACATATTTTCTGTGTCATTCAATCGTAATATTAAACGCTAATTCATTCTTGTATTGTACGTTGTAATTGCATTACACCCATATGGCTTGAACTCTTATCTGATAAGAGGAATTTTCTGATAAGAAGATTACTATTTATTGGGTCCCTGGTGAGTTCTCCTTATAGGTCTGCACTGTATTGGTAGCTCTAACCAATATGCCATTGTTTACTACTTTTCAAAAAATATTACCCTTTCCGTTTCCCCTAACAACTAAAAAACTAGTATTTGGCAGTCCAACTATCGTGTTTAGTTCTTTAAATCTCATTACCCGCCAATCAATTAGGAGTTAACATGGTTGGCTAATTATCCCCGAAACGTAATGTTTTTCAAAACACGTTATATAAAAAAAATTATAAGAGCAGGAAATAGATATCATGCTGTCAGTCCACCACCCACTATTGTATTTTGACCATAACTATATTTATTAACAGACTAAAGGTGCGTAACACATAAACAATATTACTTGGTCTAGCATAGTCCATCGTACAATATATATATAAGTTAAAGTGAGCCTACATGGTGGCGTTCAAAATTATGTGTTTTTTTCCAAAGATCAGTCGTATTATTAGTTCTTTATTCCTTTTCGTTGTTCGAACGCCACCTGTCTGCAATTTTCCATGTTATGTCTGTACTAAATGTCAGGAGCTTAGATGTAAATCAGTAGAATTTCAGATTTCCTAATAAGCATTTTTCATGTTTTAAAACCTGATTCTTGTAGTAGTTGTAGTGTTTTTTCTTTCACTGTCGATTTGAAAAAAAAAGCTAGTGCTTGTGGCCTTACACGCGTGATGGTTGTAATGGTGTATCGCGCGACTGTGGTAGTATTTCGCATGCTTTCTGCTTTCAGCCCTCCGTTCTTTCTATCTTTGAGTCCATCTGTCTTTCGTTTTAGGTAACGTAGTGTATAAAAAGGAATGAATGGAATATTAAATTAGGTTCATCTTGCAGTGTGTCTCAAGGTTTTTCTTAGAAATGCAGTAACTCATTTTATTGTGTTGTGGGAGGAAAAGCCGTGTATGTTGCTGAGTTGGGCCTTTTACTATCAAACGCGAAAAACGTTACAACTTTTGCAGACGACGCAGAGAAAAACAAGGGGGATTTCGAGTAGTACAGTCATTGTGACAGCACTGTTCTATTTACCATTCTTCTTTTCACTTTATTAAATTTATTTGTTTAAGCTTTACATTTACGTTTTAAATTTATATATGTATTTTATATATAGAACGGTATGTCAGTGTTAGTAATTAAATATATTTTACACCCCTGATAAGTCAATGATTAATTTGCTCCCTCTGGTGTTCTGTAGGTTGGGTCCACGTCTGCTATTGGTTCTTTGCGAAAACTTCAGCACGAAAGTAGTCACCATTTTTACAGTATGTGGTCGTAATAAAACAAGTTATTTTATGGACGTATTGCCAGCTATATATATAAATGTACATCCACAAGAACATTTATTTTATATGTCGGAATATAAGGAAATGTCGAGTTATTGTCGGGCAGCTGTTTTAAATGCTGTTTCAAGGTGGTTAGGGTATACGAACAACGCAACAACAAAAAAAAAAAAAAAAAAAAAAAAGTAAAGTTCTAACAAAGTCCCTGTTGTTAACAAGGGCAAATGATGTAAAAGGACCGGGGGTGTCCGGGATGACACTCAGTACACCATTTATCTGTCCATTATCCACACGAGCCCCCTTCAGGACTATCCCCTTATCCTCATACCATCTATGTTTTTTTCTCAACACCTTTTCCCACAGTCTTGGATGAAATGCATTCTTGTAAATAATCTAATAATTGGTTTTTCTCTGTTCTTCATTACGGTCGTGGAATTATTCTAAATCACATATTTAAAATTATCAAGTATTATGCTATAATATTTCTAATAAATACAATTATAATTAATAAGGGAAGAAGAATGGTATATAAAGAACAGTGCTGTCACAATGACTGTTCATCGAGAATCCCCCTTGTTTTTCTGCTCTCGTCCTAGCAATTTGTTAATACCGCTTTCAACGTTGATAGTAAAGCTTTACTATTATTATTACCACGCTTTCTTACAATGAAAAAAAGTTGTGCTGTATTTCTTAGAAAAAAAACATTATTGAGATACCAAGCTGAACAATGACCTAATTTTAAAATTTTCTTCATTCCATTTTATTTAGTTACGGCGGGAACGAACGAACAGATGGACAAAAGGATAAAGAGAGAGGGGAGGGCTGAAAATCAGGAACGCATGCAACACGCGTCGCGCGATACCCAAATGCTGCCATCACGCGTGTAAGTCTACATGCACTAATTTTTTTTCAGACGGACAGTGATAAAATACACTACCCTTTCCCAGAGTTAGGTTTATAAATCATAAAAAACTCTTATTAGAAAAGATAACATTAGATGGGTTTACGGTTGAAAACATACAAAAACGCCAGTACCCAGGACAGACAACATCTTCGAAACAGGAGGTAGAAGAAATTACATATTTTAAACGCAGCCACGTAGCTCTTTTAAATTTGGATATTTGGGTTCCTTAGGGCTTGCTGACAAAGAATATGTAAAATGTTACGCAAATAGTCCAGGAATTAATAAATTATAACCAAAATAAAATAGTGGGGATGCCTGACAACATAAAATCATTTTTGCTCATAAGTTTTTTTTTTAATATAACGTGTTTGAACCAAAACCTTACGTTACAGAAATAGCCTACCATGTAAACTCCAAATTGATTGGAGCGCAACAAATGAATAGACTATCACGATTGGTTCGGCTCTATAAATACTATCCTTTTCGTTGTTAGGGGAGGGACGTGAAATAGGTAACCATTTTTTTCAAACACTTGTCGAAACGCGGTCTCATTGGCTATACTCGCTGATATACTCACTTAGGAGCGTTAGTTCGAGACCACTAGTGCAAATAATCTTGATAAAGCAACAGTGCGTTGAAGCCAGCTCAGCTTCATATTTGTGTATAAATAAAAGTGGAAATTGGAACATAGCAGAATAGGGGGGAAATTTGTTCCAGTAATTGTGCCAGAATTCATTGCTAATCAACGTATCTGTGTTTATTTCCATGAAATTGTGGTAAGCTTGAACCATTCAGTATCTTTTAATGAAAATTGCATGTAAATTGTTAATTTATGCCTGTATATATATGTGTAGTTCAGTGGCAAACAGGAGATAAAGCCTATAATGCTCCAGCCTGAACAGAGGGTGTCGGAGGGAAGTAAAACGGCATGGAATGGCCAAATAGTACACTGACACCTGGATGATTGATTAGAAAGAAATAATGCTGGAAGTGCAGAGGCGTTGGTAAACCATAAGGAGGTAAAATACTGGTATAAAGTATTTCAGATGAAGCTGACAGTTGGCCCTAACGCTCTTGAACTCAATGTTTGTGTGTGTTTTGTGATCAGTGTAAAAAGAGAGTATCAGTTAGTTATGAAGTAGAAGGTACATCCTTCTTGATTTCAGGGACCGTGGTCTTGATGGTACTGAGCAGCACCTGGTCAGAGCTTTGCTGAATCCAGAGTCGGACAGCATACTCCTTGGTCCATTTAGCTATCAGTGAGGTGTCTCCAGAGCCCAGAGGAGAATTCGAGCAGAGGAGTCCTTCCCTGCCGCCATCACGCAAGATAAGCTGGTTTGGCCAGCTGAGCTCAACATTATGTCCCCTCATCTTGAAATGACTTTGTAAAAATAACATTCAGAGGGGAATTTAATTGTCTTAATATCAGGAACTGAGAACATCTCCAATACTAGTCCCAAAAGACAAACTATTGAAGTTTACATGATGGACAAATACCAAACAGAGCCTTGAACAAAACAAAACCAGTATTACCTCATATTACTACATACAACAAACTGACACACATAGGATATTTTTAATAATATATGTCACTACAATATTCATATTGATAAAGTCTGTACATATACTTGTAATTAAAATTGATTGTGATTCCTGGTTCCGTTGTATTTGAATCAGGACACATATACCTTTATGACAAAAATGAATACATATTGTTATTTGAAAAGTTATCAGTGACTCCTTAAGATATTCTCATAGAGTGTTATATGTATGTGAGTGTCACAGTGTTGTCAAGAGTAGTGGATTAAATTAAATTGTTTATCTGTCTGTTGTTGTGACTTACACTTCATCATACACATACCCTAGACACATAACGTAGTCATCACACTATTCCAGAATAATTCTGACTGAGATATATAGATATGTGGTAGCAAGTAAGGTTATCTATAATACACTACTCTTATTAGATATAGATACCTTCACAGCTGATCTCAGTCAGTACACTAAGTCCCCTATAAATATTTATAACATCCCACTTCACCACATATATTGGGGTCTCGCTCTTGGGATTTTGAATCATTCCCTATTAAAAATATTGGGGGTAATTCACTTCAGGGAATATAAGAATTAAAAGGTATCCTTGGGTGGAATTAAATAAGGTTGAGCTCACGGTGCCTGTGTTGTCCATTAGATATATTTAGAGATTAAATTGTTGGTTAGACATTGTAGAAATTTACCTGATAGACAATGGCGGACCTGGCCAAGTTTCGATCTGCTGCTGTACAGACTGCAAAAGAGTTAGGATTAGATGGGCAAGTTATGGTTGCCTATGTCACTACGGAATGTGACAAATTTATTGAACGCGAAGAAAGAAGATTAGAAAAAGAGGCCGAAAGAAAGTTGGAGGCTGAGGCTAAGAAATTGGAAGCAAAAGAGAAGAGAAGAGATTAGATGCAGAAAGAGAAGAGAATAAATTAGCGGTAGAAAGAGAAGGGAAGTATTTAGCTGCAGAAAGGGAAGCAGAAGATAAAAGATTACAAAGGGAACATGAATTACGACTAAGGGAGTTTTGAGTTTCAAGGCCATGCTCCTGAAAATGGTGCCAGTCCCTTTGCCTCTGATGCTACGGTTACTCAAGGATCCTCAATCTCAGCTATGAATTTTCATTTAGATCATTTTGTTGAGAAAGACGATGATATTGAGAGCTACCTAAAATAGGTATGAAACTATTAGCTACCACGTATGGGTTAGAGAGAGAAAGGTGGAGCTTAAAGTTATCTCAGGGACTTCGTGGGGCAGCTTATGAAGTTTTTGCAAAAATGAGCAGAGGTGATCAGGAAAATTATGACATGCTAAAGCAGGCTCTTTTGTTAAGGTATGAAAAGAATGCAGAATTTTATAGGAAAAAATTTAGGAATGCTAAACTACTGTCAGGTGAAACCTATCACCAGTTCTCTGCACGAATAGAGACATACTTGGAGAAATGGACTTCTCTGGGGAAAACCCAAGATCTTAAGGAAATAAAAGGTCCTTATAGAGCAATTAAGAGAGTCCATGGCTCCAGACCTGAGAAAGTTTTCTCATGGAACAAGGTGCAGAGAGGCTGGGTGAGTTGCTAAATGTTGCTGAAAGGTATCAAGCAGCTCAAGCAGAGGTAACAGGTAATAAAAAGAAACAAGTGGATAACTTTAGGGCACCACAGAACTTTAATAAATTTGATCCTAGGGGATCAAAATAAAGGTAAGCACCAATTTGATAGGCCACGGTATGAAAATAAAAATAAATTCCCACAATTCGATGAAAGGAAATATGATGAAAGAAAATCTTTCAACCAAGGAAAAAGGTGGTGTAAGAATTGTCAGATGGACAATCATGACACTGACCGTTGCAGAAGGAAACCTGTGTATATGGCAACCCTTCAGGTCAGGTCGACCTCAAGACAGGAGGAGGAGATTATGTTAGATACCACTCCAGAAGAGATGAGGAAGGCACAGGCTGGGGATAAAACACTCAAGCCTTGTTTCAGAAAATTGTCAACTTGTCATACAACTCCAGGCAAGGGAGATTTTTACATGAAAAACAAGTTGATGTATAGGAAGACTGGAGCTAGATCCAAAGGTCACGGACAGCTGGTTCTTCCAAAAAGATATAGGGCAGACTTAATAAGGAGCCTACATGTGAAACCAGATGGGGACCATGAGAAGATAGGTACCATCATTCAAAAAGGTGGCTCACAATTATTATTGGCCCAAAGCAAGATGGGACATTGAGAATTTTGTAGAAAGGTGTAGCATAGCACATGAGGGAACACCCACAAGTGGGAACATGGATCAGGACCTGGACACGCCCCGGGGCAAAATTAGGCCTGATAATAAAAAGAAATATAGATTTGATAAAGTGGACCAAATGGAATGGGAAGCCCCTTTTCACGGACAAGCTTCACTTAACTGTTTTACAATGGCCACTATGCGGAGAGTGCAAAAAGATGTCTTACCCCAGGATAAGCCGAAAATCCCTCATTCGGACTTAAACAAACTGGAGGAAGAGGATGTAGAGAGGAAATCTCTCATCAAGAATTTTAAGTGGGGAGAAAGCCCCAAAAGAAAAATTGGTAGCGGTCGTTTTGTGAATGATAATTCTGGGAGGAAAAATCATCACTATAAAGCTTCGAGTGGAAGAGACCATACCGGTGCATGGACAAATAGGTCCACACAATTAAAGGTCCATATGTAGCTATGTTAAGAACGTGGACTGATGAAAAGGCAGAGGAAAACATTACATCTTCATACCAATATGTGAATGAGCTGACCACTCGGTTAAAAACTGGCTGGAAACTTGCCAATGAAAATTTGAAACAGCCAGGAAGAAACATGCTGCCTATTATAACAGGAAGGCGAAAGACAGAAATTTGGCTGTGGGAGAGAAAGTACTGCTTCTTTTGCCCGGGAGTCAGAATAAGTTACAAATTGGATGGCAGGGTCCATATACAGTTCTAGAGAAGGTGTCTAGAACAAATTATAAGATAGATAAGAAGGGGAAAACAAAAAAAAATCTATCATGTGAATCTCCTGAAGAAATATTTGGAAAGAGAACATCAGGAAGAGACACACTTGTTGACCTTGTCCATCGCCATGGAGATGAAAAAGGAACCACTTTCATCATTTGACTATCCATTACACCCCTGTGAGACAGCAGCACAGGTGAAAATCAGTACACATTTAACGAAAACTCAGAAAGAGAGAGTGCAACAGGTTCTAAATAATCATGCAGAGGTGTTAACAGACCGACCAGGGCATACAAACCTATTGGAATATGATATGAAACTAATAGACTCCACACCTGTCTGTATGAAACCATATTCGATTCCGTTTGCTAAGGAGAAAGCTTTGAAGGAAGAGATAGACTATCTATTGAAGGAAGGAATTATTTCGCACAGAGAGTCTTCGTATAGTTCCGGTGTTGTACTCTTAAGGAAGCCCTCTGGAGAACATAGACTCTGTATAGATTACAGGAGACTGAATGCTATTACAGAAGGACAGGTGGATCCATTGCCGGATACAAATCAGCTGTTTGCCAGACTAAATAAAGCTAAATATTTCTCAAAAGTGGATCTGAGTAAAGGATACTATCAGATTCCAGTAAAGCCTGAGGTTAGACCATACCTAGCTTTTAGTACCTCAGAAGGACACTATGAGTTTAATAGATTGCCATTTGGATTGAAGAATGCGCCTAGTGTCTTCTCTAGAATGATGAGAAAATTATTGGATCCTCTGAATAATCCCTGTATAACAAATTTTATGGATGATATCCTTATAGCAACAGAAACATTTGAGGAACACATTGACTCTCTGAACATGCTGTTTGATCGACTTAGGGAGGCAAATTTAACAGCCCGACCAACCAAATGTTGCGTTGGATGTAAAGAATTGGAATTTTTGGGACACACAGTTTATCAGGGAAACATGACCCCTGACCCAAAGAACTTAGAGAAACTACAGAAAGCCCCGAGACCACAAACCAAGAAGGACGTGAGATCCTTTGTCTCATTATGTGGTTTCTACCAGAAGTATATCAAAAACTTTAATTCCATATGTGCACCGTTAACTGAATTGACACGTAAAGGACATCCAGATCGCATTACATGGACACCACAATGTGAAATGAGTTACCAAGAATTGAAGGAAAAGCTCACAAGTAAACCCATTTTGAAATTACCTGACTTAAGTCAAGAATTCATAGTAAGGACGGATGCAAGTAATATTGGGTTAGGTGCAACTCTACTACAGAAATCAGATGCATTGGTGGGGAATTAAGCCCAGTGGCATATGCTAGCAGAAAGTTGAATAAAGCTGAAATCAACTACTCAACTAGCGAAAAAGAATGTCTTGCAGTAATATGGGCGATAAAGAAATTCAATATTTATCTATATGGGAAGGCATTTAAGTTGCAAACAGACCACAAACCTTTATCGTTTCTAGCACAGGCTAAGCATGAGAACTCCAGGTTACTCCGATGGTCTTTACTTTTGGCTCCATATAATTTTAGCATTGAGTATATATCTGGAAAAACCAATTTGGGAGCGGATTTTTTAAGCCGCCATCCGTGTGATGAGAATCACCGTAAACCCAGAAATAATAATAAATTTCTCTATGTGTATATAGAATAAAGGACTGACATATAATGTCTGTTTTAAGAGGGGAGGTGTCGTGGAATATTCTAATCCACATATATAAATTATCAAGTAAATATAAAGCCTAATAAATACATTTAATAAATAAAGGAAGAAGAATGGTAAAGAACAGTGCTGTCACAATGACTGTACTCGAAATCCCCCTTGTTTTCTGCTTCGTCTGCAAATTGTAACGCTTTCACGTTGATAGTAAAAGCTTACTGTATTATTACCCGCTTTCTTCAATGAAACGTGTGCTGTATTTCTTGGAAAAACATTGAGAGGCAACCTGCTTAATGACCTAAATTAATCCTAACATTAATTATATTACGTTACCAAAACGAACGAACAGATGGACTAAAGGATAAAGCGAGAGGGGAGGGCTGAAAATCAGGAACGCATGCAACACGCGTCGCGCGATACACAAATGCTGCCATCACGCGTGTAAGACTACATGCACTAACTTTTTTACAAAAGAACAGTGATAAATTCACTACCCTTCCCAGAGTTAGGTTTTAAAATCATAAAAAACGCTTATTAGGAAAGATAACAATAGATGGGTTTACGTTTGAAAACATAACAGTACCCAGACAGCACATCTTCGAAACAGGAGGTAGAAAATACATATTTTGAACGCAGCCACGTAGCTCTTTTAAAGTTGGATATTTGGGTTCCTTAGGGCTTGCTGACAAAGAATATGTAAAACGTTACGCAAATAGTCCAGGAATTAATAAATTATAACCAAAATAAAATAGTGGGGATGCCTGACAACATAAAATCATTTCTGCTCATAAAATTTTTTTATAACGTGTTTGAAAAAAAATCTTACGTTACAGAATTAGCCTACCATGTAAACTCCAAATTGATTGGAGCGCAACAAATGAAAGACTAACCACGATTGGTCGGGCTATAAATACTATCTTTCGTTGTTAGGGGAGACGTGAAAAGGTAACATTTTTTCAAACTATTGTCGAAACGTGGCCTCATTGGCTAGACTCGCTGATATACTCACTTAGGAGCGTTAGTTCGAGACCACTAGTGCAAATAATCTTGATAAAGCAACAGTGCGTTGAAGCCAGCTCATATTTGTGTTAAATAAAAGCCTGGAACATAAGCAGATGGGAATTTGTGCCAGTAATTGTGCCAGAATTCATTGCTAATCAACGTATCTGTGTTTATTTCCATGAAATTGTGGTAAGCTTGAACCATTCAGTATCTTTTAATGAAAATTGAATGTAAATTGTTAATTTATGCCTGTATATATATGTGTAGTTCAGAGGCAAACAGGAGATAAAGCCTATAATGCTCCAGCCTGAACAGAGGGTGTCGGAGGGAAGTAAAACGGCATGGAATGGCCAAATAGTACACTGACACCTGGATGATTGATTAGACAGAAATAATGCTGGAAGTGCAGAGGCGTGGTAACCATTAAGGAGGTAAATACTGGTATAAAGTATTTCAGATGAAGCTGACAGTTGGCCTAACGCTCTGAACTCAATGTTTGTGTTGTATTGTGCTCAGTGTAGAACTAGAGTATCAATTAGTTATGAAGTAGAAGGTACATCCTTCTTGTTTTCAGGGACCGTGGTCTTGATGGTACTGAGCAGCACTGGTCAGAGCTTTGCTGAATCCAGAGTCGGACAGCATACTCCTTGGTCTTTTTAGCTATCAGTGAGGTGTCTCCAGAGCCCAGAGGAGAATTCGAGCAGAGGAGTCCTTTCCTGCCGCCATCACGCAAGATAAGCTGATTTGGCCAGCTGAGCTCAACATTATGTCCCCTCATCTTGAAATGACTTTGTTAAAAATAACATTCAGAGGGGAATTTAATTGTCTTAATATCAGGAACTGAGAACATCTCCAATACTAGTCCCAAAAGACAAACTATTGAAGTCATGATGACAAATACCAACAGAGCTTGAACAAAACAAAACCAGTATTACCTCATATTACCACTACACAACTGACACACATAGGATATTTTTAATAATATATGTCACTACAATATTCATATTGATAAAGTCTGTACATATACTTGTAATTAAAATTGATTGTGATTCCTGGTTCCTTTGTATTAGAATCAGGACACATATACCTTTATGATAACCATGAATACATATTGTTATTTGAAAAGTTATCAGTGACTCCTTAAGATATTCTCATAGAGTGTTATATGTATGTGAGTGTCACAGTGTTGTCAAGAGTAGTGGATTAAATTAAATTGTTTATCTGTCTGTTGTTGTGACTTACACTTCGGTGTATTCTATATCTGCTATATCTGGTGTATCTGCTGTATATGGTTTACTGCATTATCGTAGTTTCTTATAGTTTGAAATTGCTGAAAGTGGGTCTGTTAATATAGTCAATTTTATGAGGAGGGTTGTTAGAGAAGGATTTCTAGAGCTTCAGAATTGCATCTTTGCTGTGAAAATAGTTCTGTTATCTGTTATTACTATATCCTTTCACAATTTGCTAATTTGAAAACATAATTCATATTCCAGTTTTTCTCTCTTTAGATCCACCTGTGTACACTGTAATACTGTCTGTGATATTTGTTGAATTTATTTTTGATAGTTTCTATATCCGTTGCTTTATTAATTATGTGTTACAGGTGGTATTCTGTATCTGATTTCGTGCGTGAAAATTTTACAAAAGCAATAGAATCTGAAGGGAAAAAATACGACTAAAACAGTTAAGAAATCACCTAGTCTTTTAAAGCGAAAACACATGTACGTTTTACAGTTCAGTGGTAAAGTACAATTTGAAAGACAAGCCTTCAGTAATTGCAAAAAAATGGTTGGGTCCCTTGAGCCCGCACCTGTAAACATAGTAGATTTATAATCGAACATTTTTTGCATTGTCATTTTGTTATAATCGTACTTCTTAAATGGCTGAGATGAATCCATTGGTTCATGTGTCAGGGGTTGTTATTGACTTTGGAAGTTTGTGCCACTTAGACATATCCCAATCAAGGGGGGAAGGTCCTATGATCCATCATCGCATTAAGCAAATAGACAAAGACTAAATAAATTGGTAGTAGTTAGGACGTCACTTTTAGACCTGATTTGTATTGCTAAGAATACTACGTCACAAGGTTGTACAGTGGGGTGATCCTTGCAATGTTCTTTTATCTTGCATTTTTGTGAATGTAGGGATTAGATTTGATTTTACTGGACAGTTATCAACCAATATAGGTTGTGTTCATGGAGTATAAGGGCAATGAGACGACAAGCTTCGTTGAGAGTACCCGTAGCTGGGACACGTGGAAAGTGTTTAGGAGATATGCTAAGGTAACTATTTGACCAACCTGTCACCTTGGATTCCCGACGACCGCGTTTGTCCTTAATCATCAAAGCTAAGCTGTTATAGTCTCTACCCGCTCGCAACCAAAGGTTATCTGTGTGAGGGGACGTAGTAAGCATGTTTTGAAGGGGCCAGTGTAAACAAGTTGAGTGGCTACAGAAAAACTTTTACCCCCCCCCCCCCCCCCCCCCCCCCCCGTATACTGGTGAGACCCGAGGGGGGACTAGTTAGTTATAGCACTATTGAATTCAATGAAGGTATAACAATGGGATGTTTTCCAGCTTTTTTCTGCATTTTAATGCTTTTTTAATCTGAAAAGTCTACAGTTTATTAAACTCGATTATGACAATAGATTAGAATGATTTCATCACTTCGTTGAACAGTTATAGGCTTGCGTATTACCACAAATAACCAGGCATGGCTGGGAAACCCCCCTTCCAGTTTACCAAAATCCCCAATTCCCGCCGATAAATGCTTAAAAAACCCGGGCATGGGACTTATCAGCTGCCACGATTAAATAGGATTTTTGGATATATGTTTATATTGTCCCCCGTGACTCTGAGGGATATACGAAAGAACTAAAAATGACTAGGAACCTAAGACATGTCGTACAAGGCAACTAATTGAAGTTGAGCTTAAGGGTGCTAGCCTTTATATTTAACACATATTTTCTCACGGAACCACCATCTTTATACAGCTAGCAAGTGAAAACTTGATTGAAACCCCCCGATGGGGACCAACCGATTAGCCCCAGACTTGGTAGATTGTCTATTCTGGTTCTTTGGAACTTTAGCGATCTATCAACTAATATTGACGATGATATGCTCCGTGTGCAAAGTCGATCTAGCCTTTTTTCAGATGATTTGCTGCCCCCTCCTATAGTGACTTGATATTTTCGCCCATTAGTTACTATTAGATGTAATGTTGATGTGATAATTGGTATTAACGATGAGGTGGCGGTCGTGCTGCCACATATTAGATCAACCGGTCTCCTGGGGGGTCCGAGGGCCCGAATTTGTCCTGTAAGAAAATTATGCTGGGCGGGAACCAAGGCGATTATGCGATACTGAGGTAAAACCAATAATCTTCACGATTAGCATTAGTCTATATAAACCGGAGGGGGGCGGGCTTTAGGGGGGCGGCGTGGGGGCATGTGATTAGTATTCCTGTGGTGTCCCACTTGTGTGGTGCCGTGATGCTGGCTTGGGGGGTGCAGGTGGACGGCGGGAGGGGTGGGCACATCTGTTTGTTCTACCTGGGGCCCCCCGGGTCTGCTGCTATAAGTTTTCTCGCGGAGTTGTTCCTTAAAATTTTAGTGGGTTACCTTGTTTTACTTGCGAAGACGTGCTTCTGTGAGAGTTTTCGTTTGGGATAGGAAAGTTTTTCCGAGATTCTCTACAGCACTAGGATTCCAGTGACTATCACTGCACCTCCGCCCGAGGCGCAGTACGGTTCCACTCCCACCCCCCCCTCGGGGCACGATTTGTAACTCGCACTTAACTAGTTTGTCACACGTATATATCTCTTTATTCTTGCCCCACCCCGCCTGCGCGCAGGAAGAATCTGGAATCGAAAACAACATCTAGCGAGGCCCACCCCCCCCCAGTACCCCAGCACCCACAGGACCAACGCGATTACTTTTAGGCACCATATCGATATATAACAGGACCCCGCGGCTAGGAATCTTGAAAGCCAAGTGTAGTATCTGGTAGTAATAACCGTTGCATAGAGAACTACGGAGATTTGGCCTATATCCCGCCCCCCCCCCAACAAGGATTAAGGGGCCCCGCCCCGCGTCTAGAAGATCACAGAAAGATTGCAAATCCAGAACAACACGTATATTTTTACAGAGTTATAAACAGTATAATAGAAATTCCCATACACCATAATAAAAACCTACAAACGTACGAACCCCACTAAAAAGAAGCCAAACTTGTTGCCATAATCAAAGCAAAGAGACAAAGAAGAATATAAAGCCCATGATTAGAAGACCAATAGATCAAATTGCGACCTATATCGGCCAAATTGCACCCCCCCCCCCCCCCCCCCACATTAGAAACACAAACACCCACAATTCTACACTTGTTAGAAACCCCCTCCAAAGCCCGCCACCCCCCCCCCCCCCCCATTATGTTAGATAGGACACCCCAAAATTTAACAGGCTTTACGATAAATATTAATAATAGTCGTAAAGTAGGTTGTTAGACCTATTCTCCACTTCTCTCTATACACTAGAACTAACTGCTTTCTTTTATTTTTACAATATGCCCCTGAACTTAATATACATAAATAGAGAAGTACAAGAAATCTATTTAAAGTATTGATCTATTTTCCTCAATTAGAATTTCTGATAGAAAGCGACATTAGGTTTGTTCATTTTTTAGCATTTACGCTGTAATATTGTATATAATCAAAAATAATCATATAGAAACGAGAACTTAAGATGAAGATGAAAGTCCAGGAATATAAAGAAAAATAGGATTGCATCAGTATAGTCATACTCGCGATCAACAACTATAGCAGTAATTACAATTATTCTTGATTCGGTATGTAAACAAAAAGAATATTACTAGATGGCAAAGTAGTTAGAAGAATTTTAAAAAAATAGAAGGAATTCTCTTGCAAGAAAAAATGATGTAGCCCAAAGAAAAGAAAATTGCCATTTTAGAAGAAAAAAATAAGTTATTTTATGATTAAGAGGAAATATGAGAAATTGAAAATAAAATTATTACCCAGTATCGCTTAAAAATATGAATCGACAGACATATTTCTAAAATGAAATAAGAAAAAATCGGGAAAAAAGGAGACGGTTGTTAATAAACATTTTTCAGCCATACGCCATATGAAATTAGATTTTTTGGCATATTTATTGATAATCAATAGGAAATTTGTAAGGAGAAATAAAATAGTTTATTAATTAAATAATATTGAAAATTTTAGCATTTCATTAGGGTATAAATCATTATCATCGCCAAAATTATTATATTCCTTATGTTTCCTTACAAAGCATGAAACCCCAGGCTGTAAGCCGGTTCTGCCGTTTAGGAGGCCTGCATCATGCATTTCACATGCACTTGGTAGTTGGTGGTGTTGTGTGGCCAATTTATTTTACATTATTGAGGCTGGACTTGCTTAAGCACTACTTTCATTTTTAGTTGCCTTGTATACGACATGCCCTAAGGTTTTCTAGTCCGTTTTATTCCTTTCTATGTCCTTTCAGAGACCCCCCGGGAACCAATATAAACATTATACACCTATTTAATTGAGCTTAAAAACAAAGCTGAGTTTTTAAAGCATTTAATCACAATGTTAAATTATAAAACGGAACATAATTGTTATTTTTTTATTTGGATTTATACGCAAGCCTTATATTTAAACAGTGGTGAGAATGTTGAAACTTTGAGAACGAGTTTAAGAAACTGTAGGACATTACAGATATAAAAAGCGCACAATGCAGAATCAAGTTTCTATAATCTATTGTTATTGTGTTATTCAGATTTCAACATTGCAAACTCACAGACGCTGAAGTCTCCCTTTTGTAAATGTCGAAGGGTATGCACTGCTTAATATGTTTCTGTAGCCACGCTGCCTTGTTTACACGACGGATTCATTCATTTCTATTATTACGTCCCTCCCTGCTAAACCTTTTGCTGCCAAACCTCTAAACAGTCTTAGCCTTGATGATTCATTCGATTGCAGTTTGGTTCTCTAACAGGCGATCATTTCTATTGTGTCCTTAGCATTATCTCCCTTAATCAATATCCAGTGTCACCAACTAACGGGTACTCTCGAAGCTTTAGTCTGTCTCAATTGCCTTATTATCTAGACACCTCCTTTTATTTGTTGTTTACTGTCCAGTATAATTCAAACACAAATCGTATTACTCACAACGTTGCCGTAAAGAGGAAATCTGCAAGGTATCATACTGTACCATCCTTGTGACGTTAGTAAACGCAGCACTCAAAAAAATCGTTTAAAAATGAGACTTTATTTTCCGCTGGTTTTATTTCTTTTTTTTTTTTTTTAAGCGATGATGGATCATAACCTTCCACCACCTTTTGAATATTCTTTGGCACACATCTACAAAGTTTGAAACCCCTGCTGAAAATGGATGTCAATTCTAGCACATGAAGAAGTTACGTACGATTATTTACATGACATGCATTTTATGGTTCGATTATTAAATTCTACTTTAATGTTTTACAGGTGAGGGCTCAAGGTTACGCAACTCATTTTTTGCAATTACTGAACGGCTTTGTCTTTTCAAATTGTAACTTTACAACTGAATTAAAAACGTACATGTGTTTTTCGCTTTAAAAAACTAAGGTGAATTCCTTAACTGTTTTAGTCGAAATTTTTTTCCCTTCAGATTCTATTGATTTTGTAAAACTTTTCACGCAAGTGAAACCAGATACAGTATACCACCTGGTAAAACATAATTAATAAAGCAACGGGATATAGAACTATCAAAATAAATTTCAAACATAATATCCACAGGACAGTATTAGAAGTGTACCAGGGTGGATCTTAAAGGAGATGATAAACTGGGATATGGAATATTATGTATCAATTTAGCAAATGGTGATAAGGGATATAGTATAACTGATAAACAGAAAACTATTTTCCACAGCAACGATTGCAATTGACTGATAAGACTCTAGAAATCTTCTTCTAACAAACCCTCTCTATAATTTGACGTATATTAAACAGACTCACATTTCTGCTATTCAAAACGATAAGAAAACTTACGATAATGCAGTTACACCAGAAACAGCAGGATACAACACAGATTTGCAGTTGATATAGGAGATACACCAGATATAGCAGAAGGAGATATTTACTAGGGCCCCCAAAATACTTACACTTATATATCTCAGTCAGAATTATTCTGGAATAGTGTGATGACTACGTTATGTGTCTAGGGTATGTGTATGATGAAGTGTAAGTCACAACAACAGACAGATAAACAATTTAATTTAATCCACTACTCTTGACAACACTGTGACACTCACATACATATAACACTCTATGAGAATATCTTAAGGAGTCACTGATAACTTTTCAAATAACAATATGTATTCATTTTTGTCATAAAGGTATATGTGTCCTGATTCAATACAAAGGAACCAGGAATCACAATCAATTTTAATTACAAGTATATGTACAGACTTTATCAATATGAATATTGTAGTGACATATATTATTAAAAATATCCTATGTGTGTCAGTTGTGTAGTAGTAATATGAGGTAATACTGGTTTTGTTTTGTTCAAGCTCTGTTGGTATTTGTCATCATGACTTCAATAGTTTGTCTTTAGGGACTAGTATTGGAGATGTTCTCAGTTCCTGATATTAAGACAATTAAATTCCCCTCTTAAGGTTATTTTTACAAAGTCATTTCAAGATGAGGGGACATAATGTTGAGCTCAGCTGGCCAAATCAGCTTATCTTGCGTGATGGCGGCAGGAAAGGACTCCTCTGCTCGAATTCTCCCCTGGGCTCTGGAGACACCTCACTGATAGCTAAAAAGACCAAGGAGTATGCTGTCCGACTCTGGATTCAGCAAAGCTCTGACCAGGTGCTGCTCAGTACCATCAAGACCACGGTCCCTGAAATCAAGAAGGATGTACCTTCTACTTCATAACTAATTGATACTCTGGCGCTATACTGAGCACAATACAACACAAACATTGAGTTCAGAGCGTTAGGCCAACTGTCAGCTTCATCTGAAATACTTTATACCAGTATTTACCTCCTTAATGGTTACCACGCCTCTGCACTTCCAGCATTATTTCTTTCTAATCAATCATCCAGGTGTCAGTGTACTATTTGGCCATTCCATGCCGTTTTACTTCCCTCCGACACCCTCTGTTCAGGCTGGAGCATTATAGGCTTTATCTCCTGTTTGCCACTGAACTACACATATATATACAGGCATAAATTAACAATTTACATTCAATTTTCATTAAAAGATACTGAATGGTTCAAGCTTACCACAATTTCATGGAATAAACACAGATACGTTGATTAGCAATGAATTCTGGCACAATTACTGGCACAAATTCCCATCTGCTTATGTTCCAGGCTTTTATTTAGCAAAAATATGAGCTGGCTTCAACGCACTGTTGCTTTATCAAGCTTATTTGAACTAGTGGTCTCGAACTAACGCTCCTAAGTGTGTATATCAGCGAGTCTGGCCACTCGAGCCACGTTTCGACAAGTGTTTGAAAAAATGTTACCTTTCCCAGTCTCCCCTAACTACCAAGATAGTATTTATAGCCCGACCAATCGTGGTTAGTCTTTCATTTGTTGCGCTCCAATCAATTTGGAGTTTACATGGTAGGCTATTTCTGTAACGTAAATTTTTTTCAAACACGTTATAAAAAAATTTTATGAGCAGAAATGATTTTATGCTGTCAGGCATCCCCACTATTTTATTTTGGTTATAATTTATTAATTCCTGGACTATTTGCGTAACGTTTTACATATTCTTTGTCAGCAAGCCCTAGGAACCCAAATATCCAAATTTAAAAGAGCTACGTGGCTGCGTTCAAAATATGCAATTTCTTCTACCTCCTGTTTCGAAGATGTGCTGTCTGGGTACTGTAATGTTTTCAAACGTAATACCCATCTATAATGTTATCTTCTTAATAAGCTCGTTTTTAAGATTTTAAAACCTAACTCTGGGAAGGTTAGTGTTTTTATCACTGTCCGTCGGAAAAAAAGTTTAGTGCATGTGCGCCATTACACGCGTGATGGCTAGCATTTGTGTATCGCGCGACGGCGTTTGTTAGCATATAATGCGTTGGCACGTGATTTTGCAGCTTTCTGCTTCTCTCCCTCACCCGTTCCTCGTCTATCCTTTATAGTCCATCTGTTCGTTCGTTTTAGTCTACGCTGTGTATAAAATGGATAATGGATGAAATATTAAAATTTAGGTCATTGTTCAGCTGTTGGTATCTCAATGTTTTTCCAAGAAATACAGCACACGTTTCATTGAAGAAAGCGGGTAATAATATAGTAAGCTTTTACTATCAACGTGAAAGCGTTACAATTTGCAGACGAAGCAGAAAACAAGGGGGATTTCGAGTACATTCTTTGTGACAGCACTGTTATTTTACCATTTCTCTTTTCTTTATTTATTAAAATGTATTTGTTTAGGGGCTTTATATTTACTTTGATAAATTTATAGATGTGGATTAGAATATTTCAGGACACCTCCCCTCTTAAAACAGACATTATATGTCAGTCCTTTATTCTATATACACATAGAGAAATTTATTATTATTTCTGGGGTTTACGGTGATTCTCATCACACGGATGGCGGCTTAAAAAATCCGCTCCCAAATTGGTTTTTCCAGATATATTATCAATGACCTAAAAATTATATGGAGCCGAAGGAGACCATCGGAGTAACTGTGTTTCATGCTTAGCTGGTGCTAGAAAAGATAAGGTTGTGGTCTGTTTGCAACTTAAATGCCTTCCCATATAGATAAATATTGAATTTCTTTATCGCCCATATTACTGCAAGACATTCTTTTTCGCTAGTTGAGTAGTTGATTTCAGCTTTATTCAACTTTCTGCTAGCATATGCCACTGGGCTTAATTCCCCATCCAATGCATCTGATTTCTGTAGTAGAGTTGCACCTAACCCAATATTACTTGCATCCGTCCTTACTATGAATTCTTGACTTAAGTCAGGTAATTTCAAAATGGGTTTACTTGTGAGCTTTTCCTTCAATTCTTGGTAAGTCATTTCACATTGTGGTGTCCATGTAATGCGATCTGGATGTCCTTTACGTGTCAATTCAGTTAACGGTGCACATATGGAATTAAAGTTTTTGATATACTTCTGGTAGAAACCACATAATGAGACAAAGGATCTCACGTCCTTCTTGGTTTGTGGTCTCGGGGCTTTCTGTAGTTTCTCTAAATTCTTGGGTCAGGGGTCATGTTTCCCTGATAAACTGTGTGTCCCAAAAATTCCAATTCTTTACATCCAACGCAACATTTGGTTGGTCGGGCTGTTAAATTTGCCTCCCTAAGTCGATCAAACAGCATGTTCAGAGAGTCAATGTGTTCCTCAAATGTTTCTGTTGCTATAAGGATATCATCCATAAAATTTGTTATACAGGGATTATTCAGAGGATCCAATAATTTTCTCATCATTCTAGAGAAGACACTAGGCGCATTCTTCAATCCAAATGGCAATCTATTAAACTCATAGTGTCCTTCTGAGGTACTAAAAGCTAGGTATGGTCTAACCTCAGGCTTTACTGGAATCTGATAGTATCCTTTACTCAGATCCACTTTTGAGAAATATTTAGCTTTATTTAGTCTGGCAAACAGCTGATTTGTATCCGGCAATGGATCCACCTGTCCTTCTGTAATAGCATTCAGTCTCCTGTAATCTATACAGAGTCTATGTTCTCCAGAGGGCTTCCTTAAGAGTACAACACCGGAACTATACGAAGACTCACTGTGCGAAATAATTCCTTCCTTCAATAGATAGTCTATCTCTTCCTTCAAAGCTTTCTCCTTAGCAAACGGAATCGAATATGGTTTCATACAGACAGGTGTGGAGTCTATTAGTTTCATATCATATTCCAATAGGTTTGTATGCCCTGGTCGGTCTGTTAACACCTCTGCATGATTATTTAGAACCTGTTGCACTCTCTCTTTCTGAGTTTTCGTTAAATGTGTACTGATTTTCACCTGTGCTGCTGTCTCACAGGGGTGTAATGGATATTCAAATGATGAAAGTGGTTCCTTTTTCATCTCCATGGCGATGGACAAGGTCAACAAGTGTGTCTCTTCCTGATGTTCTCTTTCCAAATATTTCTTCAGGAGATTCACATGATAGATTTTTTCTTTCCCCTTCTTATCTATCTTATAATTTGTTCTAGACACCTTCTCTAGAACTGTATATGGACCCTGCCATCCAATTTGTAACTTATTCTGACTCCCGGGCAAAAGAAGCAGTACTTTCTCTCCCACAGCCAAATTTCTGTCTTTCGCCTTCCTGTTATAATAGGCAGCATGTTTCTTCCTGGCTTGTTTCAAATTTTCATTGGCAAGTTTCCAGCCAGTTTTTAACCGAGTGGTCAGCTCATTCACATATTGGTATGAAGATGTAATGTTTTCCTCTGCCTTTTCATCAGTCCACGTTCTTAACATAGCTACATATGGACCTTTAATTGTGTGGACCTATTTGTCCATGCACCGGTATGGTCTCTTCCACTCGAAGCTTTATAGTGATGATTTTTCCTCCCAGAATTATCATTCACAAAACGACCGCTACCAATTTTTCTTGTGGGGCTTTCTCCCACTTAAAATTCTTGATGAGAGATTTCCTCTCTACATCCTCTTCTTCCAGTTTGTTTAAGTCCGATTGAGGGATTGTCGGCTTATCCTGGGGTAAGACATCTTTTTGCACTCTCCGCATAGTGGCCATTGTAAAACAGTTAAGTGAAGCTTGTCCGTGAAAAGGGGCTTCCCATTCCATTTGGTCCACTTTATCAAATCTATTTTTCTTTTTATTATCAGGCCTAATTTTGCCCCGTGGCGTGTCCAGGTCCTGATCCATGTTCCCACTTGTGGGTGTTCCCTCATGTGCTATGCTACACCTTTCTACAAAATTCTCAATGTCCCGTCTTGCTTTGGGCCAATAATAATTGTGAGCCACCTTTTGAATGATGGTACCTATCTTCTCATGGTCCCCATCTGGTTTCACATGTAGGCTCCTTATTAATTCTGCCCTATATCTTTTTGGAAGAACCAGCTGTCCGTGACCTTTGGATCTAGCTCCAGTCTTCCTATACATCAACTTGTTTTTCATGTAAAAATCTCCCTTGCCTGGAGTTGTATGACAAGTTGACAATTTTCTGAAACAAGGCTTGAGTGTTTTATCCCCCAGCCTGTGCCTTCCTCATCTCTTCTGGAGTGGTATCTAACATAATATCCTCCTCCTGTCTTGAGGTCGACCTGACCTGAAGGGTTGCCATATACACAGGTTTCCTTCTGCAACGGTCAGTGTCATGATTGTCCATCTGACAATTTTTACACCACCTTTTTCCTTGGTTGAAAGATTTTCTTTCATCATATTTCCTTTCATCGAATTGTGGGAATTTATTTTTATTTTCATACCGTGGCCTATCAAATTGGTGCTTACCTTTATTTTGATCCCTAGGATCAAATTTATTAAAGTTCTGTGGTGCCCTAAAGTTATCCACTTGTTTCTTTTTATTACCTGTTACCTCTGCTTGAGCTGCTTGATACCTTTCAGCAACATTTAGCAACTCACCCAGCCTCTCTGTACCTTGTTCCATGAGAAACTTTCTCAGGTCTGGAGCCATGGACTCTCTTAATTGCTCTATAAGGACCATTTCCTTAAGATCTTGGGTTTTCCCCAGAGAAGTCCATTTCTCCAAGTATGTCTCTATTCGTGCAGAGAACTGGTGATAGGTTTCACCTGACAGTAGTTTAGCATTCCTAAATATTTTCCTATAACATTCTGCATTCTTTTCATACCTTAACAAAAGAGCCTGCTTTAGCATGTCATAATTTTCCTGATCACCTCTGCTCATTTTTGCAAAAACTTCATAAGCTGCCCCACGAAGTCCCTGAGATAACTTTAAGCTCCACCTTTCTCTCTCTAACCCATACGTGGTAGCTAATTGTTCATACCTATTTAGGTAGCTCTCTATATCATCGTCTTTCTCAACAAAATGATCTAAATGAAAATTCATAGCTGAGGTTGAGGCTCCTTGGCTAGCAGTGGCATCAGAGGCAAAGGGACTGGCACCATTTTCAGGAGCATGGCCTTGAAACTCAAAACTTCCCTTAGGACGTAATCATGTTCCCTTTGTAAATCTTTTATCTTCTGTTCCCTTTCTGCAGCTAAATTATACTTTTCTGCAGCTAATTTCTTCTCTTCCTTTCTGCAGCTAATTGTCTTCTCTGTCCCTTTCTGCAGCTAATCTTTTGTCTTCTCTTCTGCTTCCAATTTCTGAGCCTTTTTGTTCAGCCCTCAATCTGCAACCTCTTAGTCTCAGCCTCTAACTTTCTTTCGGCCTCTTTTTCTAATCTTCTTTCTTCGCGTTCAATAAATTTGTCACATTCCGTCGTGACATAGGCAACCATAACTTGCCCATCTAATCCTAACTCTTTTGCAGTCTGAACCGCAGCAGATCGAAATTTGGCCAGGTCCGCCATTGTCTACCACTATATATCTAATGGACAACACAGGCACCGTGAGCTCAACCTTATTTAATTCCACCCAAGGATACCTTTTAATTCTTATATTCCCTGAAGTGAATTACCCCCAATATTTTTTAATAGGGAAAGATTCAAAATCCCGGACGAGCCCCCAATATATGTGGTGAAGTGGGATGTTATAAATATTTATAGGGGACTTAGTGTACTGACTGAGATCAGCTGTGAAGGTATCTATATCTAATAAGAGTAGTGCATTATAGATAACCTTACTTGCTGCCACATATGTATACCTCAGTCAGAATTATTCTGGAATAGTGTGATGACTACGTTATGTGTCTAGGGTATGTGTATGATGAAGTGTAAGTCACAACAACAGACAGATAAACAATTTAATTTAATCCACTACTCTTGACAACACTGTGACACGCACATACATATAACACTCTATGAGAATATCTTAAGGAGTCACTGATAACTTTTCAAATAACAATATGTATTCATGGTTATCATAAAGGTATATGTGTCCTGATTCAAATACAAAGGAACCAGGAATCACAATCAATTTTAATTACAAGTATATGTACAGACTTTATCAATATGAATATTGTAGTGACATATATTATTAAAAATATCCTATGTGTCTCAGTTGTGTAGTAGTAATATGAGGTAATACTGGTTTTGTTTTGTTCAAGCTCTGTTGGTATTTGTCATCATGACTTCAATAGTTTGTCTTTTGGGACTAATATTGGAGATGTTCTCAGTTCCTGATATTAAGACAATTAAATTCCCCTCTGAATGTTATTTTACAAAGTCATTTCAAGATGAGGGGACATAATGTTGAGCTCAGCTGGCCAAATCAGCTTATCTTGCGTGATGGCGGCAGGAAAGGACTCCTCTGCTCGAATTCTCCCCTGGGCTCTGGAGACACCTCACTGATAGCTAAAAAGACCAAGGAGTATGCTGTCCGACTCTGGATTCAGCAAAGCTCTGACCAGGTGCTGCTCAGTACCATCAAGACCACGGTCCCTGAAATTAAGAAGGATGTACCTTCTACTTCATAACTAACTTATACTCTCTTTTTACACTGATCACAACACATCACAAACATTGAGTTCAGAGCGTTAGGCCAACTGTCAGCTTCATCTGAAATACTTTATACCAGTATTTACCTCCTTAATGGTTACCACGCCTCTGCACTTCCAGCATTATTTCTGTCTAATCAATCATCCAGGTGTCAGTGTACTATTTGGCCATTCCATGCCGTTTTACTTCCCTCCGACACCCTCTGTTCAGGCTGGAGCATTATAGGCTTTATCTCCTGTTTGCCACTGAACTACACATATATATACAGGCATAAATTAACAATTTACATTCAATTTTCATTAAAAGATACTGAATGGTTCAAGCTTACCACAATTCATAGAATAAACACAGATACGTTGATTAGCAATGAATTCTGGCACAAAATACTGGCACAAATTTCCCATCTGCTTATGTTCCAGGCTTTTTATTTAACACAAATATGAGCTGGCTTCAACGCACTGTTGCTTTATCAAGATTATTTGCACTAGTGGTCTCGAACTAACGCTCCTAAGTGAGTATATCAGCGAGTCTAGCCAATGAGGCCACGTTTCGACAAGTGTTTGAAAAAAATGTTACCTTTTCACGTCTCCCCTAACAACGAAAGATAGTATTTATAGCCCGACCAATCGTGGTTAGTCTTTCATTTGTTGCGCTCCAATCAATTTGGAGTTTACATGGTAGGCTATTTCTGTAACGTAAGGTTTTGTTCAAACACGTTATAAAAAAATTTTATGAGCAGAAATGATTTTATGTTGTCAGGCATCCCCACTATTTTATTTTGGTTATAATTTATTAATTCCTGGACTATTTGCGTAACGTTTTACATATTCTTTGTCAGCAAGCCCTAAGGAACCCAAATATCCAAATTTAAAAGAGCTACGTGGCTGCGTTCACAATATGCAATTCCTTCTACCTCCTGTTTCGAAGATGTGCTGTCTGGGTACTGTAATGTTTTCAAACGTAAACCCATCTATTGTTATCTTTCCTAATAAGCGTTTTTTATGATTTTAAAACCTAACTCTGGGAAGGGTAGTGAATTTATCACTGTCCGTCTGAAAAAAAGTTAGTGCATGTAGTCTTACACGCGTGATGGCAGCATTTGTGTATCGCGCGACGCGTGTTGCATGCCTTCCTGATTTTCAGCCCTCCCCTCTCTCTTTATCCTTTAGTCCATCTGTTCGTTCGTTCCGCCGTGTATAAAATGGAATGAATGAAATATTAAAATTAGGTATTAGATTATTTACAAGGAATGCATTTCATCCAAGACTGTGGAAAAGGTGTTGAGAATAGACAATGATGGTATGAGGATAAGGGATAGTCTGAAGGGGTGCTCGTGTGGATAATGACAGATAAATGGTGGACTGAGTGTCATCCCGGACACCCCCGGTCTTTTACATCCATTTGCCCTTGTTAACAACAGGGACTTTGTTAGAGACTTTACTTTTTTTTTTTTTTTTTTTTTTTTTTTGTTGGTTGTTCGTATACCCTAACCACTTGAAAGTCAGCATTTTAAAACAGCTGCCCGACAATATTCGGACATTTCCTTATATTTGACATAAATAAATGGCTTGTGGATGTACAGTTATATATGATGCTGGCAACGTCATAAAATAACTTGTTTTATTAACCACCACTGTAAGAAATGGTGACTACTTCGTGCTGATTTCCTCGCAAAGAACCAATAGCAGACGTGGCCCCAGACTCCAGAGGGAGCAGGGAATTTATCATGATATCAGGGTGTATATATTTTATTACTAACACTACAGTACGTTCTATATATATACATATATAAATTAAAACGTAAATGTAAAGCCTAAGAAATAAATTTAATAAAAGGAAAGAAGAATGGTAAAGAACAGTGCTGTCACAATGACTGTACTCGAAATCCCCCTTGTTTTCTCCTGCGTCTGCAAATTGTAACGCTTCGCGTTGATAGTAAAGGCCTTCGGCAACATACACGCGTTTCCCCAACACAATAAAATGTGTACTCCAATTCTAAGAAAAACCTTGAGATACGCAAGATGACCTACATTTAAAATTCCATTCATGTCTTTTTATACACTACGTTACCTAAAACGAAAGACAGATGGACTAAAGATAGAAAGAAGGGAGGGCTGAAAGCGGGGACGCAGGAAATACTACCACAGTCGCGCGATACACAATTACTACTATCACGCGTGTAAGGCCACAAGCACTAGCTTTTTTTTTTTCAAATCGACAGTGAAAAAAAAACACTACTACTACAAGAATCAGGTTTAAAAACATGAAAAATGCTTATTAGGAAATATGAAATTCTACTGATTTACATCTAAGCTCCTGACTTTAGTATGACATAACAGTGGAAAAGGCAGGACAGATGGCGGTTCTAAACAACGAAAAGGAATAAAGAACAAATATACGGCTATCTTTGGAAAACACATATTTTGAACGCCGCCATGTAGCTCACTTTAACTTATATATTATTGTACGGCCGGACTTGCTAACCAAGAATATGTTATGTGTTACGCCTTTAGTCTGTTAATAAAATAGTTATGGCCAAAATACAATAGTGGGGGTGCCTGACAGCATGAAATCATTTCTGCTCATAAAATTTTTTTATAACGTGTTTGAAAAACATTACGTTACGGAAATAGCCTACCATGTTAACTCCTATTTGATTGGCGGGAATGAGATGTAAGACTAAACACGATTAGTTGGAATGCAAATACTAGTTTAGTTGTTAGGGGAAACGTGAGAAGGGTAATATTTTTTGAAAAGTAGGTAAACATGGCATGATTGGTTAGAGCTACCAATACAGTGCAGACCTGATAAGGAGAACTCACCAGGGACCCAAGAAATAGTTCTTCTTATCAGAAATTCCTCTTATCCAGATAAGAGTTCAAGCATATGGTAATGCATTTACAACGTACAATACAATAATGAATTAGCGTTGAATATGACAGATGTATGACACAGAAAATATGTAAATCACCAAAAGTGTTAATGTACAAAGTTGGCACAAATATCTAGAGAATAACAGCACTTTTTACACTTTGAAATGAAAAAGCTGCAATTTTCCTCTGTATCTTACTTAGTACCTGTACTTGAGTTAATAAAAATGTCTTTCCATGACATCCTTAAATTCAAAGAAATGATAAATTAAATCATCTTGGCATCCAGCCTGCATTATATACATGTTAGTTTTATCCATGCAATTTGAAACTTCCAACTGTGAAATAGTTTGTACCGTTAACCCACAGTCATCATTATCTCTAGAATTTGCAAACTCTTAAACGATAAAGCACTCTTAAATGAAAAAGTCTGTAATTTTCCTCTGTACTGCATCAATGTGACCTACAAGTTTGGACAACATTGCTGACCTATAATGAACCTTCAGATTTTGAATAATACCTTGGTCACAAGGCTGAAGTTTGGATGTCGCATTTGGTGGTAAAAATAAAAGTTCTGTTGCTTTTAGATTTTGAACATTTATGTGGGCTGAACAGTTGTAAAGCACCAAAAGAACTTTGTGATGTTGACGTTCCATATAATGATCAAATGCATATAACCACGTGGTGAAAATGTATGATGTAATCCAGGCTATTGAATTAGCTGCATAATCAACACACAATTTTTTCAAACCTTTAAAACAGCGTGGATTTTTTAATTTACCGATTTCAAGTAATGGCAATTTATCTGAACCATCCATATTTGTACACACAACAATTGTGATTCTTTCTTTCTTTCCATTCCCCCCGGCACTTTTCATTTCTGAAGGAAAAAGTCTTGTCAGGCAGCAATCTCCAAAACAATCCAGTTTCATCAGCGTTAAACACATCAACGGAATTATACCTACTCATGGCTGGTTTTAGCACCTCCTCCGTCCATGACTCGGTAGTCATTTCATTAACAGAATGCCTTTCCCCACACAAAAAAAAAGGTAAAGGAACCCGTTACACGCCCATTGAGGCATATTGGGAATATGGTGTTAGGCCCATATTATCTTGACCGTCGGCACACTAGGGGTGATGTGGTTGGCATCACACCGGCCGCGTTAACCTTCACAGGGTTGCTCTGGTACTCATTTGGGGCTGGGTCGACCCAGGAGCCGTTTGTAACCTAATAAATTCCCACCTCATCTGGGGATCGAACCATAGACTACTAGGAAGCCAGTGCACTAACCACTATGCTACCGCGGCTTTGTAAGTAATGTGCCGTTTTTTAAAACAACGCAACCAGCCAGGACTACATTTCGAGCCAGTCCGACCTTCCAGAAATGCTAACTCTTCTGCCTTTGCAGTTAATATAGGTCCATTTACAGTAACATTTGCTGATCTCGCCATGGTGAACCATTTTAGGAGCGCCGTGTCAACCACATCACACGTCGCTTTTCGGTTCTTCATTCTGGGACAATCAACTTGTCCACCATAAAACATTTTTCTGTACCGATCCTTATTTTTTATGATTCCTGAAAGCGTTGATTTTGGAATGTCGAATTCCTTTGCTATTTCCATTTTCTTTATGCCACTATTTTCCACTTCTTGTACTAGCTCAATCTTTCTTTTCAAAGAAATGGATTTTAACTTTCCAGCCATTTTTAGAGGGGAAATAACTCAAATTCTAACACTGACGAAGCGCGCAATTTCCGAAAATAGCCGAAAAGTTGTACAAATGTCCAGGTACTGTATTTGAAAAAAAAGTTCGCCTTAAGCAGATCAAATTATATAGTCGGGACACGTTTAATCGTTCGGCATATCCGAAAATTCGTGATAAACGGATTCCGCTTAACCGGACATTTTTTACAAAGACAAAGAAGAAAAATTGCCGGGGATAAACAAATTGTTCTTCACAACAGAAATTCGCCACATCCGAGATCGCCTTAAGCGGTTTGCACTGTATACTCAATTCAGGGCGTCTGTTCCGAGCCACATGTTGTAATAAACCTACTAAGAAACAGTGCGTTGAGCACCAGTGCATATTTTTTATAAATAAAAGCCTGGGACAGAGGCAGATCGAAATTGTGCTATATTCATTGCCGGTCAACGTAATTCTGTGTTATTTCCATGAATTGTGGTAAGCTTGAAATATTTGACATCTTTTAATGAAAATTGAATGTAAATTGATAATTTAAGTCTGTATATATGTGTGGTTCAGTAGCGAACATGAGGTAAAGCCTATATAATGCTCCAGCCTGAACAGAAGGTGTCGGAGGAAAGTAAAACTACATGGAATTGCTAAACAGTACACTGACACCTATTTTATTGACTAGAAAGAAATAATGCTGGAATTGCAGAGGCGTAGTAACCATTAGGGAGGAATATACTGGTGAAAATTGTTTCAGATGAAGATAGCAGTTGGCCTACCGCTCTGAACTCAGTGTTTGTTATGTATTGTGCTCAGTGTAGAAATAGAGTATAAATTAGTTCTGAAGTAGGAGGTACAACCTTCTTGTTTCAGGGACTGTGGTCCTAAAGCTATTGAGCAGTACCTGGTCAGAGCTTTGCTGAATCCAGAGGCGGACAGCATACTCCTTGGTCCATATAGCAAACAGTGAGGTGTCTCCAGAACACAGGGGAGCAATCGAGCAGAGGAGTCTTTTCCTGCCGCCATCACGAAAGTTAAGCCTATGTGGCCAGCGGAGCTCAACATTATGTATACCCCCTTAAACTGACATTGTATTAAAATAAGAGGGGAAATTAATTGTTTTAATGAACGGAACTGAGAACATCTCCAATACTAGTTCCAACAGAAATAAACACTTGAAGTCATGAAGACAAATAACAACATAGCTTGAAAAAAAAACAACACCAGTATTACCTCATATTACTACTACACAACTGACACACATAGGATAAGATTAATAAAATATGTCACTACAAGATTCATATTGATAAATTCTGTACATATAACTTGTAATTAAAATTGATTGTGAATTCCTGGTTCACTTTGTATTTGAATCAGGACTCATATATATATATTAATGAAAAGTACTTAATACATATTGATATTTGAAAATTTACCAGTGACTCGTTTAAGATAGTCTCATAGAATGTTTCATGTGTGTGAGTGTCACAGTGTTGTCAAGTGTGGTGGAATAAATTAAATTGTTTATCTGTCTGTTGTTGTTGTGACTTACACTTCATCATATACATACCCTAGACATATAACGTAGTCATCACAATATTCCAGAATAATTCTGACTGAGGTATAAATATGTGGCAGCAAGTAAGGTTATCTGTAAAACACTACACCTATTAGATACAGATACCTTCACAGCTGATCTCAGTCAGTACACTAAGTCCCCTATAGATATTTATAAAATCCCACTTTACCACATATATTGGGGTCCGGTCCGGGATATTGAACTTTCTCCTGTTATATATATTGGGAATTATAAGAATTAAAAGTTATCCCTGGGTGGAATTAAATAAGGTTGAGCTCTCAGTGCCTGTGGTGTCATTAAATAAATAATTATAGATTATATTGTTTAGTTAGATATTATTTACATTTACCTGTTAGAAAATGGCGGACCTGGCCAAATTTCGATCTGCTGCTGTACAGACTGCAAAAGAGTTAGGAATGGACAGGCAAATTATGATTTCTTATGTCACTGCTGAATGTGACACATATATTGAACGGGAAGAAAGAAGATTAGAAAAAGAGGCCGAAAGAAAGTTAGAGGCTGAAAAGGAAATTAAGAGGTTGCAGATTGAGGCTGGCAAAGAGGCTAAAGCATTGGAGGCAGAAAGAGAAGAGAAGAGATTAGCTGCAGAAAGAGAAGACAAAAGATTGGCTGCAGAAAGAGAAGAGATTAGCTGCAGAAAGGGAAGCAGAAGATAGGAGATTACAGAGGGAACATGAGCTACGACTAAGGGAGTTTGAGTTTCAAGGCCATGCTCCTGAAAATGGTGCCAGTCCCTTTACCTCTGATGCCACTGCTAGCCAGGGAGCCTCAACCTCAGCTATGAACTTTCATTTAGATCATTTTGTTGAGAAAGACGATGATATTGAGAGCTATCTTAATAGATATGAACTATTAGCTACCACATATGGGTTAGAAAGAGAAAGGTGGAGCTTAAAGTTATCTCAAGGACTTCGTGGGGCAGCTTATGAAGTTTTTGCTAAAATGAGCAGAGGTGAACAGGAAAATTATGACATGCTAAAGCAGGCTCTTTTGTTAAGGTATGAAAAGAACGCAGAATTTTATAGGAAAAAATTTAGGAATGCTAAACTACTGTCAGGTGAAACCTATCACCAGTTCTCTGCACGAATAGAGACATACTTGGAGAAATGGACTTCTCTGGGGAAAACCCAAGATCTTAAGGAAATGATCCTTATAGAACAATTAAGAGAGTCCATGGCTCCAGACCTGAGAAAGTTTCTCATGGAACAAGGTGCAGAGAGGCTGGGTGAGTTGCTAAATGTTGCTGAAAGGTATCAAGCAGCTCAGGCAGAAGTATCAGGTAATAAGAAGAAACAGGTGGATAATTTTAGGGCACCACAGGACTTTAATCAATTTGATCCTAGAGATCAAAACAAAGGTAAGCACCAATTTGATAGGCCACGGTATAACAATAAAAATAAAACCCCACAATTCGATGAAAGGAAATATGATGAAAGAAAATCTTTCAACCAAGGAAAATGGTGGTGTAAAAATTGTCAGATGGACAATCATGACACTGACCGTTGCAGAAGGAAACCTGTGTATATGGCCACCCTTCAGGTCAGGTCGACCTCAAGACAGGAGGAGGATATTATGTTGGATACCACTCCAGAAGAGATGAGGAAGGCACAGGCTGGGGATAAGACCCTCAAGCCTTGTTTCAGGAAATTGTCAACTTGTCATACTACTCCAGGCAAGGGAGATTTTTACATGAAAAACAAGTTGATGTATAGGAAGACTGGAGCTAGATCCAAAGGTCAGGGACAGCTGGTACAGATAAAAGATATAGGGCAGAATTAATAAGGAGCCTACATGTGAAACCAGATGGGGACCATGAGAAAATAGGTACCATCATCCAAAAGGTGGCTCACAATTATTATTGGCCCAAGGCAAGATGGGACATTGAGAATTTTGTAGAAAGGTGTAGCATAGCACACGAGGAACACCCACAAGTGGGAACATTGATCAGGACCTGGACACGCCCAGGGGCAAAATTAGGCCTGATAATAAAAAGAAAAATAAATTTGATAAAGTGGACCAAAGGGAATGGGAAGCCCCTTTTCACGGACAAGCTTCACTTAACTGTTTTACAATGGCCACTATGCAGAGAGTGCAAAAAGATGTCTTACCCCAGGATAAGCCGAAAATCCCACAATCGGACTTAAACAAACTGGAGGAAGAGGATGTAGAGAGGAAATCTCTCATCAAGAATTTTAAGTGGGGAGAAAGCCCCAAGAGGAAAATTGGTAGCGGTCGTTTTGTGCATGATAATTCTGGGAAGAAAAATCATCACTATAGCGCTTCTAGTGGAAGAGACCATACCGGTGCATGGATAAATAGGTCCACAAAATTAAAGGTCCTTATGTAACGCTGTTAAGAACGTGGACTGATGAAAAAGCAGAAGAAAATATTACATCCTCATACCAATATGTGAATGAGCTGACCACTCGTTTAAAAACTGGCTGGAAACTTGCCAATGAAAATTTGAAACAAGCCAGGAAGAAACATGCTGCCTATTATAACAGGAAGGCGAAAGACAGAGATTTGGCTGTGGGAGAGAGGGTACTGCTTCTTCTCCCCGGGAGTCAGAATAAGTTACAAATTGGATGGCAAGGTCCATATACAGTTCTAGAGAAGGTGTCTAGAACCAATTATAAGATAGATAAGAAGGGGAAAGAAAAAATCTATCATGTGAATCTCCTGAAGAAATATTTGGAAAGAGAACATCAGGAAGAGACACACTTGTTGACCTTGTCCATTGCCATGGAGATGAAAAAGGAACCACTTTCATCATTTGAATATCCATTACACCCCTGTGAGACAGCGGCACAGGTGAAAATCAGTACACATTTAACGAAAACTCAGAAAGAGAGAGTGCAACAGGTTCTAGATACTCAGACAGAGGTGTTAACCGACCGACCTGGGCATACAAACTTATTGGAATATGATATGAAACTGATAGACCCCACACCTGTCTGTATGAAACCATATTCGATTCCTTTTGCTAAGGAGAAAGCTTTGAAGGAAGAGATAGACTATTTGTTGAAGGAAGGAATTATTTCACACAGTGAATCTTCGTATAGTTCCGGTGTTGTACTCTTAAGGACGCCCTCTGGAGAACATAGACTCTGTATAGATTACAGGAGACTGAATGCTATTACAGAAGGACAGGTGGATCCATTGCCGGATACAAATCAGCTGTTTGCCAGACTAAATAAAGCTAAATATTTCTCAAAAGTGGATCTGAGTAAAGGATACTATCAGATTCCAGTAAAGCCTGAGGTTAGACCATACCTAGCTTTTAGTACCTCAGAAGGACACTATGAGTTTAATAGATTGCCATTTGGATTGAAGAATGCGCCTAGTGTCTTCTCTAGGATGATGAGAAAATTATTGGACCCTCTGAATAATCCATGTATCACAAATTTCATGGATGATATCCTTATAGCAACAGAAACATTTGAGGAACACATTGACTCTCTGAACATGCTGTTTAATCGACTTAGGGAAGCGAATTTAACAGCCCGACCAACCAAATATTGCGTTGGATGTAAAGAATTGGAATTCTTGGGACACACAGTTTATCAGGGAAACATGACCCCTGACCCAAAGAATTTAGAGAAACTAAAGAAAGCCCCGAGACCACAAACCAAGAAAGATGTGAGATCCTTTGTCTCATTATGTGGTTTCTACCAAAAGTATATCAAAAACTTTAATTCCATATGTGCACCGTTAACTGATTTGACACGTAAGGGAAATCCAGATCGAATTATATGGACACCACAATGTGAAATGGCTTACCAGGAATTGAAGGAAAAGCTCACAAGCAAACCTATTTTGAAATTACCTGACTTAAGTCAAGAATTCATTGTAAGGACGGATGCCAGTAATATTGGGTTAGGTGCAACTCTGCTACAGAGATCAGATGCATTGGATGGGGAATTAAGCCCAGTGGCATATGCTAGCAGAAAGTTGAATAAAGCTGAAACCAACTACTCAACGAGCGAAAAAGAATGTCTTGCAGTAATATGGGCGATAAAGAAATTCAATATTTATCTGTATGGGAAGGCATTTAAGTTGCAAACGGATCACAAACCTTTGTCGTTTCTAGCACAGGCTAGGCATGAGAACTCGAGATTACTCCGTTGGTCTTTATTGATGCAGCCATTTGAGTTTAGCATAGAGTACATAAGTGGAAAAACATATCTGGGAGCGGATATTTTAAGCCGCCATCCGTGTGATGAGAATCACCCTAAACCCCAAGAAAAATAATAAATTTCTCTATGTGTATATAGAATTATAGACTGACATATAACGTCTGTTTTAAGTGGGGAGGATTTGTCGTGAGAAATTCTAATCCACATATATAAATTAAAACGTAAATGTAAAGCCTAACAAATAAATTTAATAAAAGGAAAGAAGAATGGTAAAGAACAGTGCTGTCACAATGACTGTACTCGAAATCCCCCTTGTTTTCTCCTGCGTCTGCAAATTGTAACGTTTCGCGTTGATAGTAAAGGCCTTCGGCAACATACACGCGTTTCCCCAACACAATAAAATGTGTACTCCAATTCTAAGAAAAACCTTGAGATACGCAAGATGACCTAGATTTAAAATTCCATTCATGTCTTTTTATACACTACGTTACCTAAAACGAAAGACAGATGGACTAAAGATAGAAAGAAGGGAGGGCTGAAAGCGGGGATGCAGGAAATACTACCACAGTCGCGCGATACACAATTACTACCATCACGCGTGTAAGGCCACAAGCACTAGTTTTTTTTTTCAAATCGACAGTGAAAAAAAAAACACTACTACTACAAGAATCAGGTTTAAAAACATGAAAAATGCTTATTAGGAAATATGAAATTCTACTGATTTACATCTAAGCTCCTGACTTTAGTATGACATAACAGTGGAAAAGGCAGGACAGGTGGCGGTTCTAAACAACGAAAAGGAATAAAGAACAAATATACGACTATCTTTGGAAAACACATATTTTGAACGCCGCCATGTAGCTCACTTTAACTTATATATTATTGTACGGCCGGACTTGCTAACCAAGAATATGTTATGTGTTACGCCTTTAGTCTGTTAATAAAATAGTTATGGTCAAAATACAATAGTGCGGGTGCCTGACAGCATGAAATCATTTCTGCTCATAAAATTTTTTTATAACGTGTTTGAAAAACATTACGTTACGGAAATAGCCTACCATGTTAACTCCTATTTGATTGGCGGGAATGAGATGTAAGACTAAACACGATTAGTTGGACTGCAAATACTAGTTTAGTTGTTAGGGGAAACGTGAGAAGGGTAATATTTTTTGAAAAGTAGGTAAACATGGCATGATTGGTTAGAGCTACCAATATACTCAATTCAGGGCGTCTGTTCCGAGCCACATGTTGTAATAAACCTACTAAGAAACAGTGCGTTGAGCACCAGTGCATATTTTTTATAAATAAAAGCCTGGGACAGAGGCAGATCGAAATTGTGCTATATTTATTGCCGGTCAACGTAATTCTGTGTTATTTCCATGAATTGTGGTAAGCTTGAAATATTTGATATCTTTTAATGAAAATTGAATGTAAATTGATAATTTATGTATGTATATATGTGTGGTTCAGTAGCGAACATGAGGTAAAGCCTATATAATGCTCCAGCCTGAACAGAAGGGGTCGGAGGAAAGTAAAACTACATGGAATTGCTAAACAGTACACTGACACCTATTTTATTGACTAGAAAGAAATAATGCTGGAATTGCAGAGGCGTAGTAACCATTAGGGAGGAATATACTGGTGAAAATTGTTTCAGATGAAGATAGCAGTTGGCCTACCGCTCTGAACTCAGTGTTTGTTATGTATAGTGCTCAGTGTAGAAATAGAGTATAAATTAGTTCTGAAGTAGGAGGTACAACCTTCTTGTTTCAGGGACTGTGGTCCTAAAGCTATTGAGCAGTACCTGGTCAGAGCTTTGCTGAATCCAGAGGCGGACAGCATACTCCTTGGTCCATATAGCGAACAGTGAGGTGTCTCCAGAACACAGGGGAGCAATCGAGCAGAGGAGTCTTTTCCTGCCGCCATCACGAAAGTTAAGCCTATGTGGCCAGCGGAGCTCAACATTATGTATACCCCCTTAAACTGACATTGTATTAAAATAAGAGGGGAAATTAATTGTTTTAATGAACGGAACTGAGAACATCTCCAATACTAGTTCCAACAGAAATAAACACTTGAAGTCATGAAGACAAATAACAACATAGCTTGAAAAAAACAACACCAGTATTACCTCATATTACTACTACACAACTGACACACATAGGATAAGATTAATAAAATATGTCACTCATCATCATCTCAGCCCGTAACCCGTCATGGGTCGTAGGGGTGCCATGGTGGAAGCATCAGCAGACAGGGTCCTCCACTGCTCTCTATCCTCAGCAATGCGTACAAGTGTGGAAAAACCGTGTCCTGCCCATTCTTTGATGTTATCAGCCCAGGATTTTCTCTGCCTTCCTCTTCTCCGTTTACCTTCGACTGTCCCCTGAAGGATCGTTTTCGAAAGGGAGTCATGACGAGTTACATGCCCAAACCAGGCAAGCTTTCGATGTTTCACTATTGACAAAAGTGGTTCTTGGTGGCCTGCATAGGTGTTTATCTTCTCTCTAACATAGACATTTGTTTTGTGCTCTTTATAGCAAATGCGCAAAATTCTTCTATAACATTTATGCTCGAAAGCCTGAATCCTTCGCTCCGTATCTGCAGTGAGTGTCCAGCTCTCACACCCATACAAGAGAATAGATAATACAAGTGATTTGTATAATTTGATCTTCACAGGAAAACTGATGTTACTTTTCCAGATCACATTCAACTTTGTCATGGCAGCTGAGGCCATCTCAAGTCTTGTCTTGATTTCTTTACTTGATCTTCCATCACTACATATAGTGGACCCGAGATATTTAAAGGTGTTAACTTCTTCTAACGTTTGCCCATTTAACGTAATGTTGGTCGGAACATGTTTCTTATGGCTATTCACCAATATCTTGCTTTTTTCTATATTAATTTCCATCCCATACGTTCTTGTTACTTTCTCCAGTCTAGAGGTAAGGTCTTGAAGTTCTGATTCTGATCCAGCTATCAGATCAATATCATCAGCAAAACGTAGGTTGCACAGAGGTCGGCCTCCAATCGATATGGTTGATTTATAATCGTAGAGAGCCTCCTGCATAATATGTTCTAGATAAATATTAAAGAGCACTGGGGACAGGATACATCCCTGCCGAACTCCTACAGTTGTTTTGAAAAATTCTCCAATGTCGTTGCTTGCAAAAACAGCACTGCTTGCGTCCTTGTATAGTGCTTCAATGATATCTATGATGTTGGTATCAAAATTGAATTTTCTCATTACTTGCCATAAGCCTTCATGCCAGACTCGATCGAAGGCTTTTGTGAAATCGATGAAGTTATGGTATAAATCGTGTTGATGTTGGAGATGTTTTTCGATAAGTACTCTAATATTGAAGATTTGTTCTGAGGTACTTCTTTTTGGTCTAAAGCCAGCCTGTTCCTCTGACAAGATTTCTTCTGATTTCTGTTTTATTCTGTTCAAAAGTATCCTTAACATCACCTTACTTGGATGACTAATAAGGCTAATGGTTCTGTAGTTCTTGCACATTTTTAGATTTCCTTTCTTTGGAAGCGGTATTACTAATGACTGCGTCCATTCTTTTGGCCATTTTTTTGTACTCCATATCTTCTGGCAAATATGTCACTACAAGATTCATATTGATAAATTCTGTACATATAACTTGTAATTAAAATTGATTGTGAATTCCTGGTTCACTTTGTATTTGAATCAGGACTCATATATATATTAATGAAAAGTACTTAATACATATTGATATTTGAAAATGTACCAGTGACTCGTTTAAGATAGTCTCATAGAATGTTTCATGTGTGTGAGTGTCACAGTGTTTTCAAGTGTGGTGGAATAAATTAAATTGTTTATCTGTCTGTTGTTGTTGTGACTTACACTTCATCATATACATACCCTAGACATATAACGTAGTCATCACAATATTCCAGAATAATTCTGACTGAGGTATAAATATGTGGCAGCAAGTAAGGTTATCTGTAAAACACTACACCTATTAGATACAGATACCTTCACAGCTGATCTCAGTCAGTACACTAAGTCCCCTATAGATATTTATAAAATCCCACTTTACCACAATATATAAGCCATATATATATAAGCCATGCCAGCAAAATACTTTTACAAATCATAATGAAAAGGATGCAACAAAAGCTAGAAACAGAAATAAATGAAGTACAGGCGGGTTTTCGACCAGGTAGAGGCACTAGAGATCATATATTCAACATGAGGATCATCATAGAAAAGTGTAGAGAATTCAACGTTGACCTACATACTTGTTTCATTGATTACACCAAAGCTTTCGATTGTGTACAACATCAGCAGTTATGGGCTATTATGAAAAATATGGGATTTCCAAACCACCTTATACAACTCATCGCACTGCTGTACCAAGAACAACAGGCAGCCGTAAGAATAGAGGGGGAAACATCAGAATGGTTTGAAGTACAGAAAGGAGTAAGACAAGGCTGTACCCTTTCCCCTTACCTGTTTAACATTTATGCCGAGAATATCATGAGAAACGTAAGAGATGACCAAGAACACACAGAGTTTGACTCATTTAACATCGGCGGGTACCAGATCCCGGAAATCAGATATGCTGACGACACAGTCCTCCTATCGACCAACCCAAAAGGACTTGAACAATTACTTCTGTCCACCAAAAAACACAGCGAGGCCCAGAATCTATACCTAAACACCAAGAAGACCAAAGTATTGACAACAGACAAAGTAAAGACCAAACCAGAAATTGAAATTGATAACGAAGAACTGGAAAGTGTCAATGAATTCGAATACTTAGGATCAATCATTAACAGCTCTGGCGACTGTGCAGTAGAAATTAAAAGAAGACTTGCAATTGCTTCACATAAGCTAATACAGATGAAAAACCTATGGCAAGGCACAAGCAAAGAAACAAAGTTACAACTGATCAGAGCATGTATATTCCCAGTAGCAACATACGGCTGCGAGACTTGGACACTCAATAAAACCGTTGCAAAGAAGATTACATCATTCGAAATGAAATGCTACAGAAGGATGTTGAGAATACCCTGGACAGAAAAAAAAGACCAACAGAGAAGTACTGCACTCACTAAACGTACAGGAACATTGGCTCCTAAATACCATCGCAATAAGGAAGCTGAAATTTTTCGGTCATATAAAAAGACATAACAGTCTGGAAAAAACAGTGATGGAAGGCATGGTCCCTGGAAAAAGGGGAAGGGATCGACCTAGACGACGGTGGACCCAGGACATCACAGAGAGTCTGAACTTGTCTTTGGCTGATGCAGGTCGACTTGCCCAGAATCGTGATGCGTTCAGAGCAGCTGTAATGGAGACAACGTTCTGGAAAGAATATGTCACATGATGATATATATATATATATATATATATATATATATATATATATATATATATATATATATATATATATATATATATATATATATATATATATAGTCGTCTTATGCTCGCAAAAGCACTTTCATCCGACTCTTCTTCTTCTTCTTTGATTCTTAGCCGCCGACTGTCAAAGCAGTCAGTGGTCATCACGTATGTCGCGTCTTGTAGGGCAGCAACAAACTGCTTCCATTTTGTTCGGTCGGAGGCCATCTTTCGTACAATACCCCAGATCTGGTCCATTCTTTGCATCTCGGCCTCCACAGTTCTCCGTCAAGTTGTTTTTGGTCGGCCTCTCTTTCGCTTTCCTTCAGGGGTCCATAGCATAGCTGTTCTTGTGATGGCATCGGGGTCTCTTCTGAGGACATTGCCAACCCAACTACAGCGTCTGCCAGTTATGATGGTGTGCATGTCCTCTTGGTTACTCCGAGTAAGTAGTTCTTGGTTAATGATAGTATTCGGCCAAAAGATTCGGAGAATTTTCCTTAGGCACATTGTGTAGAGGAAGGACAGTTTCGACATTTCCTTCTCTATTACTCTCCAGCATTCCGCACCATAGAGAAGCACAGAAAGTACACAGCTCTTATATAATCTTAATTTGGAGTTTGTGCTGCACTGGGAAGACTTCCAGATGTTGTTGAGACTATCAAAGGCTGTTCTCGCTTTATTCATTCTGTTCTTGATGTCTTTGCTTGTTCCGCCTGTCACGGATTGCCTCCATTTTGCTCTGCAGTGATGGTCCAGCGATGGCCAAAACCTAAAGTATCTAATGTGGGTCTTCAAAGGTATCTACCTTCGCACAAAATTACTCTTGGCAGAGATGCACATAGAAGGATGATGATGCTGCTACCTTGAGGGAGTGTTCACAAGATATTCATAAATCAAGAACAATGCTGAACGTGCCTTAGCACAGTTAACTTTTTATCTGCCCAACAACTTTTGTGAAGAGATATACTGTATGATTTCGCTCGTTCAAGCGCCCAACTGATTTAATTCAGTGAAATCATAATTAATAGCTCTGTTTTAAGTGTATTTAAGGTGACTGAGACATACGACTGCAGCACACTCAAAAGGATTAAATCATCTATAAATTTGTATATATAAAAATAACAAATTTAATAATCAACTATATTTAACAGTGTAAAATGAATAATTCTCCTTTAAAAAAGGTCATCGTCACAGGGTGATGTTATGGGTCTTGAGGAAATTGTCTGAAAGTTCACTTGGCAGCTTTCAAATTTGTACTTAGCTGCCAGTAAGTTTGTTGGTTTCTGCTGCAGCCGATGTTTGGTTCTTTGCATATTATGGACTGATTCACTCTCGTTACTGGTCAAGTCTGGTGGTTGTGACACGTTCCAAGAAATATCAGGGAGTAATCACGAAGCTGGTCCAGCGTCTTCAAGACCCGTCTCATGGTGTTGTCTAGCGTTGACATCGGGCCACTTATACCACACACTTTGTTCCAGAGATAGTACCGTAACTGGTACCACCGACTAGTATTATGAAAGAAGAGAAACGAATACCCTCACGAGTATTGGGTTTCCTGACACACAATCATGTCCCCTCCTCCCCCCACCCCCTTTTTTTCATTCCACCATCCCATCTACCTCAAAACGTTACCCTCTCTGAGCATTAATATTAATCCTAGTGAGCGGAAAACAATCATTACATTTATATTGAATATCTTTACATTTATACTGGTTGAAAAGGTGAATAATATAATAAGTCTGTACATCAGTTCTATCGCCATCCACTCCCTGCTCCATATGGATCTTGGGACTACCTCTGCTTTTTGGTTCTCTATGAGAAACCCGCATAAAGCAGTCACCAGCTCTTGCAGTGGTGGTTCATGAAACCATCATTCTATATGCTGAGGTTGCACGCCTCATACGACTTGGACATCCACTAGCAATTTTCACATGTTAATAAATGCAAAATATAGAATTTAAAAATGTACAACTCACCCAAAAATCTCTTGGGAATACTGACTCCTGGCTCAGAGAAATACTTAAGGCAACTTGTTTAAGATGCCTCTTACACGCGGTCTGTGGTATTACTATACAATAGGCCTTCACTCTGACTTTGTGTTCAGATTCCTAGGATTCCGGCTTTCCGTATTAATATAGGTAGAGTCCACAATATGCTCAAACAAAGTCCAGTCCGATAAATGGAAGTCTGATCCTATTCCTTACTCTGGCTAGCTGGCTGTCTTCTTGACGAGGTGAATTTTGCAGTGCTCTAAACCGGCAAAAGAGTCAGATTATATTGCAATTTTCGTCCCTCACGTGGTTGTTACAATCTGACCGGGATCCAGTCAGAGGTGTTGTTTATAACATCTATAATTGCCCAGCCAATTGTATTCAATCATGCAATCAGGTGGGGTTTATCCCAACAATTTCCTCGTGATTTTTTTTAAAGTCACTTTCCATATAAGGAATAGTTATTTCAGTCGATTATCGTTCCTGTTTACACTCACAGCTTCCTACATTATCACACATAATGTCTTCATACCAATTTTGTCCGGAAGCGATTACAACATTTCCGTCGTCTTCAGGTGTGTCTGTCATATAACCGGCGCTCCTTGTGCAAACACGAACACCGGGTGTCACTACATGAAAATAACTGGCGGCCAATCTGGTCGTACCTGCATCAACTCTCAGCGAGGATGAGCAGACAAACAAACATTTACGAATTATTACAGGAAGAAGTGTAAACAATGACTCAAAAATACCAAATATTGTCCGAGGTAAGAAAATTGAACGCGAAGAGCACAAAGTGAATTACGAGATGGCACAAAAAATGAAAAGTTTCGAGGTCATTCTGTACACCGCTGTCTGGTGTTACTATACATCCTAGGTATGTAAATGTGTCCGTCTGCTCCAGCTCACTGGGTCTAAAACTAATGCTCAATAGTAAAAATTCTGAAGAAGATCAAGTGGTGGAGGAAGCAGAGATCGCATGAGATTTATATCAGGAGACCCAATACTTAAAAAAGAGGTGCATTGTTTCCTCTTAATCTGTGGTACAAGTTGCCAGCAGTCGACGCTGGACGCCTAAATCAGACGGGTCTTGAAGACGCTTTGCTGGATAACCTAAGAAGTTACCCCAGCCTTGTTGCAAGTAGCGTGCTACTGCCACCAGATTTCTCTATTGAAGAGCTGGACCAGTCCAAAGCACATGTGAGAACCAACAGCGATTGAAACAGATGCCAACTGACCCCACAACTTTAGTTAAGTAGCATACACGTATAGCCAATGGACATTTTCCCTCTTATCCACCAAAATTTAATCTCATCCGATGAGTACAAATATTGCTTCAATTTTATAAACAACTTTATTGATTTTAATCCTGTTAACTCATAATTGATTGTTAAACTTGTTATATGTAAATATTCATATATAGTCGTTTTAATCATTATTGAGTGAATTTGCACCCGTATGACTCAGGTTTTTTAAATACATAACCATCCAAAGCTAGTCAATTAGTAGTTGTGGGGCTCAGAAAATACGAGTCAGTATTTCCTCACAGAATGGATGAGAGAATAATAAGTTCACGACAGCTTAGATGAAATCAGTTTTATGCTTGCTTTTCTTAAAAACCCTGTAAGGCTCTCTGAAATAGAAGCATCAATCTTCTATTTACATCTGTGCCAAGAGTAATCTTGTGGTTGATACCACTGAAGACCCTAATTTTTAAACTAAGTTTCGCCATTGTTGGACCACTACTGCACAGCAGGGGAGACAATACCATCACAAACAGGCAATCGAGGCTTACATTTCATTTACTCAGCACACACACAAAATTGAATCTTTAACTTAAATGCCAAGTCAGCACTCTTGTAATGCTCTGAAACATGGAATAAATAAATATTACACACACATAAAGGTATGTTTTCAGGCACTCGTGAGAAATAAAGAAGTAGAAAACACAGTATTAAGGTCTTTGTCATGTGTAATCTGACCTATACTGTATAATAGGGGAACAACAGAAGTGATTGCGTCATTAATAAGCTGGATTGCACTAGGTAAATTTCCGGTGTTATGTGTTGCGGGTCGCACTAATGACCTCTGTCATCGAGGCACTATTTTTGTGGTGCTTACATGGCAGGGAGGATAGTGTGATTCGCTTCCATAATGTAACCGTGACTGAGCACTGGTTACGGCATCAATTAGTATAGTAATGTCACCGGTTTCCTTGTATATCTTCCAAGTTTTAAGTTAGTAGTGTTTGGTACTGGCCCTCTCCGCCAGAGTTGACAATTCTTGGATTAACTACTTTCCTTCTTACTTTCAACCCTTGGCTCGTTCGTACCCTTCTTTGTTGTTAATCAGTGACTGATTCGTATAGTGGAGTTATTACAGTGATTGATGATCAGGCATTCAACAACAATCCTTCATGGATCAACTCAAGCATTTGTTTGTTCTCTTACAAAATCCTTATTTATTTACATGTAATATAAATATATTTCAAAGATGCAGGTTATTCTTCATATAGAGCACACCTGCAGTCATATCATAGTTACCTCAAGTATACATTCTGTATCTCAAAAATATGCAGGCATTTAATCCCCTTTGTACTTATCTCATCTCAAAGTACTTATTTAGCTTCCTCAAGCTCTATTTCATTTTGCCCAATCTGCCTCAAAACTCCTGATCAACTTTATGCAAAGTACTTTGTATTTCTATTCCTCTGGTACATCCTGGGCATTCCATTGCTTCTCTTCTTTAAACTTCTCGCCCAGTACCATTTCATTTACTCATTCTTCTAACATATCGTCTTGTGATTTCTCTACAGCGAGTCAGGAAAAATGTTCATCAAAATGCATAATAATTCATAAAAGGTCAATACTTGCAGGTGATTCCCTGAATCTCTCCTGTGAATACACTCACTAGTGACATTATAAAACAAATTCTCTTAAGTAGCATTTTTCTCTGACTATGAAACTTCTTAGTTTACTCATACTGTTCTGACTAATCTTAATCACATCCTCCGAATTTCCTAGGACTAGCATCTCCTAACTTATCTATATACCTTATGAGTTTACTTTGTCACTTCTAATCTATCTGTGATAACTTCTACAGATCTTATCAAACTTGTGGCAACCGCACAACATTCTGGTTTCTTCATCTTCAGAAATACACGACCGCACACTTGCGAGCCGTAAACCGTTCTGCCCTTGACTTCTAGTCAATGCTCAGCTGATCTGTCCCTGTTTATCAGCTAAAACGATTGGTCGGCCCTATTTCCACTCACTGGAAAAAATATGCTCACGCTTTTACAACGTAAGCGAATTCAGTGAACTATCGTCTGTTATTTTTAGACTTCTCTCACTCTATTCCCTTGTGTATTTTTTCCCTCAACTCACTAACACCTGCAAGGGACTTAATTCTACGTTATCTCCCTTTGACGTTTTAACTGAACTCTATATTCTCTTCTTTAAAGCTTACTACAACTTCGTTACATGCTAATTTTCTCAACCAGGATTGAGAACCCACTAAATCTGCTTAACATTCAAGACCTTTATCCACCAACCATAATATGCGGAGTTTCCTCCCTTTTCTCAAAGCATCCTTTCACTCATTTTATCTCCCTTCAACTAAGACAAATAGTCTGTATCCAAATCCATTCATATTTCCTAAACCATTTTTCTACACTCTTTTACTTGACTAAAACCAAATCACCGTTCATATAAACCTTGCTTGAAGCACAAATAATGCTTTGGGCAAACCCAACGGTGACAGTAGCTCGGCGGCGGTGCCGCACGGAAGGTCATGGGTTCGATTTCCCGGTAAGCCACTCACGTCTATTGTTTTTCTGTTGTCTAGTTTTCCACTTCTTTATTTCTCACGAGTGCCTGAAAACATACCTTTATGTGTGTGTAATATTTATTGACTGTTTACAGGCCTCGGGTTTCCCTTCTTTATGTGTCTGAAACATGGAGAACAGAAAAGCAACAACTAAAAAGCAACTGACTTTCACAAATAGGTGCTTGTGTAGAATAGAAGGATTGAAATGGAGCGACAAAGTCACCAATGTGGAATTGACGAAAAGAACCAGACAATGGCCAGTGGAACCAAATAAGATGCTGACAATTGAAAGGACACACAATGAGAAAACCTGTTGATAGCATTAAAAGGCGGTCCTAGGTCTGGAATCCCCAAGGTAAGTAAGGCAGAGGTAGACCAAAATATTACACGGAGTAAAGAGAACTGAAAACAGAAATGAATATGATAAGGAAGCCATAGAAAGACCTAGAGCTGATGGTACTCGGTAGGAGTAAATGGCATGTGTTTGCATTAGGTTTATGCTTCTTGGGTAGCTAAAGGTATTGATTGATTGATTGATTGATCAAGGGATAGCACAGCTAGCGATAAGAAATAGATTCTTATTTGCGTGCTTGTAAGTAGATTCCTATTTTCATACCCGACTCGGGTTGTCAAACTCATTTCCAGGGGCGACATAATTTCTCTAAGTGCAGCAAGGTAGAACTGCTTTACCGTCAGATGTGCATGAATGTGTCTTTTCTATAAAATGTTATTGCATTTAAACAGTTAACAGCAGCACAAGAGTTTTGTAGCAAGTATTTAATGGAACATTACCCCTAACATATGGCGCTCTCTCTTCCAAATCTCTACACCTCACGGTAGAAGAGGAACAAGTAAGTAAGTAGTAAATTTTCGCTTTAATGTTATTGCAATAAAACACTTAACACTGAAAAGAGAATTTAGTAGCAATTACCAAATGGAATATTACCCCTAACCTATGTCCTCTCCAGTACATTTTATTGCATTTAAACGTTTGACATTTACACGAGATTTCTTCAACTTTATTGACAATGAAAGCAAAATATATGAAGCGTATAGACATCAAAATTGATCTGCAGTTTGTGTTTCTAGACCTGATATTTCTTACTTCGTCTAGAAAATGCATCAATTTCCTTAACATTACCAGCTGTGAAAGCTTTCACGTTTAAAATAAATAAATACAGATTTAGTGTCTTGTACATTAGCGGTAGGGTCCCTGACACCATCACCAGAGCTGCTATACTATGGACCCCAGAAGGACGGCGAAAGAGAGGAAGGCCAAAGACAACCAGCCGGAGAACAGTGAAAGCATGAACCAGAGATGGGGCACGGCACGAAGGATGGCCACCGACCGAGTAAAACGGGGACAGTTTATTGCTGCCCTACAAGACGAGACTAGGCGTGATGGCCACTGACTGCTTTGTCAGTCCGGGGCTAAGTATCCAAGAAGAAGAGGAAGACACCAGCGGTAGGCAACCCACTAGCTACGGGGATCTCCTTACCAAACACTGAGCTCTTTGAAGACCTACCTTGATTGTTGTTGTTTAACTAGGACTGCTGAGCTTCTCGCTCTTTTACAGCCAATACCAAGTTAAAGACTCCTTGGCATTATCTACACTGTAGATATAGGCTTTTCCTGTGGCATTTCTGCAATTTGAGTTGAAGTCATGAGCTGCAGTTTCACCAACTTGGCTTGCATTTAAAGTCATCACATCTGGCTCCAAGCTAGGATGAAGAAGCATGTGGCATACTGTGGATTCCCGCCATCCAATGGGGCTCTCCAAATATTCATAGTTAAAATACTTTTCTCTGGTCCTGGGTTCTCCTATACATAGCCAGTTCTCAGCTCTCCCTGCTTTTCATGATGGATCCTCCAAGATTAGTATGCAATGCTGGGTTCTAAACACGTTTCACCACAAGGGGAATCCCTGGAAGTGTGTGGATGATTTCAAGAGTCAATGAGGGTGTAATTAGCCTCATAGAGGTTCACTTCATCTGTATACTATAGCACTGTGCTTATCTGGTGGTCATATAAGGATGACTACAGATATGCCTCTATGCATAACTACTTTGATAAAATCATGTCCGTTCTCAGATGTTCATTGAAGGCTTATGCTTCATGGAGAGTTGAAGGGGGATAATAATGAATATTTTGGTACTTCGAAAAGGAATTCTACTTAGCTAAAGACAGGAACTCAATAGACCAGCTCCACAAAACTCCCCGGACATCCAGCCAGCAGAAGAAGAGCTACAAATTAACGGTGAAAGACCAACGAAGGAAGAAATAAAGAAAGCCATAAAGCTTCCAAGAGATGGAAAAGCGGCTGGACCTGATGGCATTCCAGCACAGCAAAGGCCATAAAAGCAGATATCGACACGGCTACAGAGATGGTATATAAATTACTTGGTAAAGTCTGGGAAAAGGAAGAGATACCAGCAGAATGGAAGGAAGGATATCTGGTTAAGTTGCCTAAGAAGGGAAATTTACAAGAGTGCACAAATTATAGAGGAATAATATTACTATCAGTGCCAGGAAAAGTATTAAACAGGATTATCCTTGAGAGATTAAATAGAGTCCATAGACAATAAACTGAGAGATCTTCTTCTTCTTCTTCTTCGTTCGCCCTGAAAAGGACGATGGTTGCGTTGTGTCTGTTTACAACGTAGCTGTGATATCTGCACCTTTCGGTCGACACATCCGACTTCTGCACGGCATTTTTTAGGACCGGGTTTGCCTTCCCATTTCGATCCACACTCGCTCAGCCAGCCTGCACAGCTGCAGACTGTTTCCAAGACCACCACGTGGAGGTGGAGTGCGGTCTTGACCAGCTCTGGTTCGCTGGTCCTGACGCAGGCAGTCAAGCTATGAGTCGCTGACTGCGGTCTCTATTGCTGCGTCTTGAGGTCCCAAACTGAGAGATGAACAAGCAGGTTTTCGACATTACAGATCATGTACAGACCAGATAGGCACTTTGAGAATAATAGTTGAACAAAGTCTGGAATGGAATTCATCACTATACATCGGATTTGTGGACTACGAAAAGGCATTTGACAGTGTAGACAGAGAATCACTTTGGAAATTGGTGAGGCATTATGGAGTTCCCCTGAAGATCATTAATTTAATAAAGAAAACATGAAGACATGACATGCAGAGTTCTTCACAAAGGACAGCTTACAGAACCGTTTGGGATAAGAACAGGAGTGCGACAGGGATGCCTCTTGTCTCCATTTCTTTTCTTACTAGCAATAGAGTGGGTTATGAGATCATCGACAACACACAACAGAAATGGAATCCAGTGGACTCTGACTAAGCAGTTGGATGATCTGGATTTTGCTGATGACTTGGCTCTTCTGTCCCATAACCGTAATCAGATGCAGGACAAATTGAAAACACTCGATGAGAGGTCACAGCAATTGGGTCTGAAAATACGCAGGGACAAGACAAAAATAATGAGAATAAATGCAGGTAATGATAACAGGGTTGAACTTGAAGAAACACCAATACAAGATGTAGAATCGTACACATATCTTGGCAGTAATATAGACAAAGTTGGAGGGACAGACAGCGATATCAAAATAAGAATACAAAAGGCAAGAGGAGCTTTCATTGCATTGGGAAATATATGGAGAACAAGAGAAATCAGATCCAACACGAAAATAAGAATCTTCAACTCAAATGTGAAGTCAGTCCTATTGTATGGCTCTGAGACATGGAGAACAACAAAGACAACAACCAAAAAGCTACAGACTTTCATAAATGGGTGCTTGCGTAGAATAGAGGGATTAAAATGGTATGACAAGGTTACCAACATGGAACTGATGACAAGAATTAGACAAGTGCCAGTGGAACAAGAGATGAGAAGACGACGGCGATGGATAGGACACACACTGAGAAAACCTGTTGATAGCATTACAAGGCAGTCCTTGTTCTGGAACCCCCAGGGCAAGAGAGACAGAGGTAGACCAAGAAGCACATGGAGAAGAGAGCTGGAAACAGAGGTGAAAATAATAAGGAGAACGTGGAAAGAACTTGAGATGATGGCACGTGACAGGAGGACTTGGCATGTGTTTGTTGAAGGCCTATGCTCCTTTGGGAGTGGAGGGTTATGATGATGAAAGACTGGAACTACCGATCACTGTAACAGTGGCACTGATAAAATTACTGCTGAACATCTGCTTCAGTTGCCCAACATATGCGGAACAGAGAAAGCGCATATGGCCAACACCAGTACCATTTGTGGAAAAGCTCTACAGGATTCAAATAGCCTGAAACTGACTACTGATTTCTTTGAAAACATTCAAGGAGACGTCTGAGAGTGTACAGAGAACAATTCTGCTTCTGCACTAGCATTTGTTGCTAATGTAAGAAACTATCTTATTGTAATTAAAAGTGGTAACTTTTCTGAAATATAATAGAAATGCTGACAGATCTGGTTATTTTGGAACTTATTTCATGACTGTTCGAGCACATACTTTTCATAAAATTCTTCTTCTTAAAGTACCATGCCTAGTGGTGTAGGAGATCATGTCTCTCCACAACTTCCTGTCTCCAGTATAATTTATCAATTCTGCTGTTGACTTCTTTCTATGCCACAATGTCAAACTGTCCAGTATTTGCTCTCTTTGTCTTCCCCTACTTCTTCTTCATTCCATCTTACTTGTTGTTACGATATATTCCAGTTTTCCTGTCCTCATAACATGCCCCCAAAAATGGATTGCTTCTCTCTAACCTGTGAAATAAGTTTCTTTTGCGCATGTCGTGAGAGGGTTGAGATGTTATTAAAATATAAGATATCCTGGACAAAAAGTTGTATCAGATGATACCAGGACAGTGCCAGATAAGAGTCTGGTCTTATCAGTAATACCCCTTTCTCTGAAAAAGAGTAAAGGTGTATAGACAACAAAGGTAGGGCCAAGATGTATGTTCCCAGAGAAGATGGTAATGTAGTACTCTGAGTCCTTATGGGCTACCTCTCCAGATCCTCCTCTGTTAATATGGTAATTATTATTAATATTTTTAACTCTACTAGGGGTAATTATTTAATTAAATTCACCAACAAGGAATAAAACTTAACTTAAAGAATTTAAGTAAGTACATTTACTCTTTTCTGTTTGAAAAGTTTTGAAAGAACTCATGTTACAAAAGTAAATAAATAATAAAAATGTTCAACAGTCTTTCACTGTATTAAGATGTCTATCAATATGGAGACAGTCTTGCTTGGTTGATCTGTCCCTGAATAATTACTAGTGTTATTCTCAGTCTAATTGAAGAGCTATACTGCTAGGTTCATCATAAACTGGTTTGATTTTAGTTTTGGTGATCAGGAATATGCTACACAGTTGCCTTTGTGGGCAACTTATCTGAGTCACTGAAGATGGCTCCCTCTGATACTGGAGAGAATTGTCGGATGAAATTCTTCCAACTGGTATACTCGCGATGTCTGGCCCTCTAACATAGACCGGCACTGCATCCATCATAACCTCAGTAATAGATGCCTCTTATATTTGTCGTAGATTACAGGATAAAACCTGAAACAAAGTTAAATGCAATCCCTTATTTTTCTACCAATATCCCTCTATGACAGTTTCAGATAAGAGTGCCAGCAGATGCACAAGATATAGTATAGTAGCATCAATCAATTCAGTTCACTGTGATCATAATTGTCTTCTACATCCTTAATTATAATTCATTTCTCATGATCTGCCTCCATACAATAATTTGGTCGTGAATAAAACTACTAAGTAACATATCAAACTATAGTGATCCAATTCCTTTCATCCTTCCTTATGTTCCTGGTATGTATGTCATTCCATTAAGAAATACTTCTTTAAACACATTTCCAAACCTACAGACACACTTGGCCATCATTCTCAATATTTTTGAATATTTCCGAAGGCTGGCTTTGCCTCTAGAATTACACACAAGCCTGTAAGTTTCACCAGCAACACACTGTAAATTTTCTAACACATCTATACACTTCTTATGGTACAGGTGGATTAATCACTAGAATTACACATAATTATATACATATATATTATATAGATTCGTTCTTACCCTCAGGCATACACACATATGAGCCGTTAATGGTTGGTTAAGATCTGCTTTCAGGTACAGAAGGCAAAACACTTGCATTAACACAGGCTTTCTTTTGCCGCTCGCTGTCGATTCAAATATTGTGACTGACCTGATTCTATTAGGCACGCACTATTTATAGAGTGACCCCGCCCGTCCGAGGTGGCTTCCCCTACTAATGTGTTTCAAGGTCCGAAAATATTGGTAAAATCTGCCTATTGTTCAAATCAGGAAAACTATTTTTTTATTATCTCCGTTATTCCTGGGGCGATTTTATTCATCCAAAGCTTAAATTATACTCTGAATTATTCTTTATATATCTATCTTATAATCTTTTAGTCTCATAAGTGCATTTTATTCTATGCATAATTTAAACAGCTAAATTAAGGACTAGCCTGAAGCTTCAAATGCATTGAACCAGGTTTCTCCCGTCCTATATTAGTATTTATAAAAGTTATTGTACCTACGGGTAGAGCAACATTCCCAGTATCGTTTTGTATACTTCTTCCATGGGGTACTTCTTTCATACTGATGTAGTAAATTGTCTTCCGATGCTAGGTTGCACAGATTGGACTTCCATTTTCATTATCCAAGGCTGTAGTAAACACTGCATAATGGAACGTTCTGATTGGACTGGGTATCTTGCAGTTCTTACAATGTATGGTGCGCGGTGTGGTCAGAGTTACTTAGAATTCGTGTTGTGATACAGACGTCACTTCACGACAGCTCACTGGCCTCTTTCAGGACATCCTCATTACTTTTTTTGGCTGTCCATAGTAGAAATGGCTAATGTGTGTGTGTGTGTCGAAACAATGCTTCGAAACAGCGCTGAGTCCGAAAATCCCGAACACAGCCTGCTTCTTGTTTCGAAACAGTTTCAGTTCCTGTCTGCCTCGCTGTTTTGGAAAGAGGCACACTGTCTCACCTTCCGTGGGCCTTTGTAAAATTTGAGTCAAGCGTCCGGGACATTAGTCGTTCATAGATAGTATGGAAGATCAAACATGTCATATTTTTCAAGGATGTGTAATGATGACTTGATTTTACAAGTGATATTATTTTTGCTGAGAAGTTATAGACACTGGAAGTTGTGTCAGTGCTGCAGTTGTCAATGTTTTAGGCACTATGTTAAAGTTGAAAGTGTCCGTGTGTTCGTGTAAATGTAATGGACACTTTATTAGCTCTGCTGATATCTGTGTACTCGGTGTGGATTTGAATCATTGTCATGTGTTATTATTACTGTTATTATTATTGTTGTTTTTTATTATTTTCACACATACTGCAGCTATCATCATATCTCCGTTTTATTTCATCATAATGAAGACTTGTGTAAAAATATTGACTTGTGGTCACACGAAACGCCATATATTTTCACACACGCCAGTCCAAGCAAACAGCACGCTAGTATCGAGCAAGAAAAACGGCGGCGATTGTCTCACACAGTTCATGTATACCGTCTATTGCTAGAGACTTCTCTTGACACGGGCAAAAGTGCCGTTGTGGAGTTGTGTCCAAACAGTGTGTCGATACAGTTTAAATCACTGTGCTGAATGTTTCGATACAGCGGAGTGTGTCGATTTGCTCGCCTCTAGTCCATAGTATTTTTTAACATTCGTCTGTAAAATCACATCTCTAGTGGCCTATAGTGCCTTCCCTAATTAACACATTTTATTAAATTTCTTGTGACTGAGATGGTTTTGTGAGGACTAGAATGGAACCAAGCCAGGAGGAAGACAGCTGACAGAATAGTATGGCGCTCTCTCTTCTAAACCTCTACACCTCACGGTAGAAGAGGAACGACTAAGTAAGAGAAGGTGTTACAACAACTAGTATTGCAATTGCCCGAGTGTAGTAGTTCCTGGTGGTCTCTGAAGAGACAGTGGCTCCATACTCCCATAAGGAGTGCAAAGGAAATGATGATGATTCTTGCAATAACAATATTTTAAGATTTCACAATTTTGTTAATAACAGGAATTCCTCTCTTCCTTTCAAGGGAAGTGAAGTAGATGAGAGATATAGCGTCTGCCTCAAATTCTAAAGGTTCCAGGTTCTATTCCAAGTACAGGGAATAAAATTTATGAAAATTTTTTTCAGAACCAGTGGTCATAATGATGTTATACTTCCCTCTGGTCTCCTGGGTAGTGAGATCAGATGCCTAGCCTTCTCAGATACGGGCAAAAAAAAGGAGGCTTTGTGTGCACGTTGCGCACGTTAAAAAATCCCATGGTAGTTGGAAATCATAAAGAGTATGCCATAAGGCCTCTGCCCTGGCAAAATTTAAAAATTAGAAACCTACCCACCACAACAATATTTATATAATGCATGATTCCTATATACACACATTGGGATTCTCGCCGATGCTGCACAGTTCATGCACTGTGCTGAGATCCTCCTTGTGTGATCTAAGGGAGGAGATCGGAATGCTAATGGAATTGTCCTTAAAACCAATCCTCTCTTCCATGTCTGTTAGCATCAGGGTTGTGGAGTTGGGAGTTGTAGAGTCAGTAGTTTTGTGCAGAGTCAGTCGTAGTTGGAGTCCGTTATCAGCTACCCTAATCCGCTCCTATCATTACTTTAAAAATCCCAGGCCGGGTGGAAAAATATCAATGATCGGAGGTGGAGTCGGTTATCAGCTACCCTAATCTGCTCCTATCATAACTTTAACAATCCTAGAGTGCCGGGTGGAAAAATATCAATGATCGGAGGTGGAGTCGGAGTCGGTTATAAAATTACTGGAGTTGGAGTCAAACCTTTCCAACTCTACAACCCTGGTTAGTATGGACATTGCTGTCGTGAATGGTTACTAAATTTTAAAATCAAAAGGATCCAGTAAAGAATAATTCAATACAACAAAGATTGTTGACTGAAAATTCTGTGCAGTCATATTTATTGGAACTCGGTAAAACTGACAAGTTGTTTAAAAAAAAAATGATTGTAAAAAAAAATTTATAAGTTGTAAAAAAATATGATTGTTCCTTCATACCAAAAACTCTCAGTGCTTGTCACAGAGACAGAGTGTGGCAGTGGTCGCAAAAATCTACATGTTAAAAATATAAAAACAACCTGACAAACTATAAAGGTGTTGATTTATTGCATGGCATGGTCAGAGCAAGATGAAAGGGGGCAGGATGGCTGTGTCAACAAGTTTAGAAGCAGCAGAAGAGCATGTATAAAAAACTGCAGACATTGTTGGAAAAATTACAGCTTGACAAGCCCCTCTCATTTAAGAAAAAGAGGTTAACGTTTGAAATTAAATTTTGGTTTGGCAAGCATCAGAAATGGACTGGTGTAGATGCTATCTCAATCTGTTGTGTCCAGTGGGTAGACGAAAAATGATGACCTGTTCTTTCCTAGATAGCTGATGATATACATCATTTTTTAAATGGCCTGGGTGCTCTCTTTCCCATTTGGACTTGAATGTATCTTTTATACAAAATAGATGCAACAGATCTCTGCACCTGCGGTACCAGTCCGATGACAGTCGAACACCTGCTGCAGTCCTGCCCAACCTACAGCAATGAACGGAGTAGCATATGGCAACAACCCACTTCTGTCAACGAAAAACTGTTTGGAGATGTCGGGAACCTTGAGCTGACTACTGCCTTTATTAGTCATAAATGTGGACGTTTGAAGGCGAACGAGGAAGAAGAAGAAATGGGCTGAACATTTCTTGTAAATCTGAGTGTATTTGTTGGACATTCTCATACTCCACGATGAAGCCCCAAAAAAAAAAAAGAATATGAACATTTAATTCTGAAAATCTAGTTCCTTTTGCCAAACACCCTTGTAATGCGATTGGTTTCTTTTTTCTTCAGTACCAGTCATCATCATAATGTGACTTCTTCTTTCGTTTGCTTGAAATATATTGTCTATATCTGCAATGTTGTTTCTTGTATAAACTTCACTGTCTTTTGTAGTTCATACAGAGGTCCATATAGTTTTGCTTCCAGTGTTGTTTCTCTGGGCCAGTGGATTTGCCTCAATATATCATATTCGGGGCAGTCTTGAAGTATGTGCTCTGCAGTCTAGGGTGCCCGTCCATATGTACACATGGCTGAATTGCCAATCTTAAATTTTGAATACATGTGGCTGCGGAGTCGGTTGTGTCCTGTTCTGAGGCGCAGAATGACAATTTGTTCTGATCTGTTCATAGCTTGGTAGTCGTCCTGCGTTGGTGTTGGTGGCTTTCTGATTGATTTGATCATCTTTTTCTTCTGATTTCATAGTGTGACTGATTTCACTTGCTTGATGCCAAATATCCACCTTAACGGTGTCAGGCCATTTGATTTCTCTCATATTTTCATGACAAGTTTGATGCGCTGGTTAAAGAGTACAGTTAATACTGATTATGTTTCCAAGTTTCTGATCCATCCAACTGGACTGCTTTAATATTGCTAATGAAGATCTATTCATTTTTCTTTGCACATACTCTCAGAGTGAGATGCGTCAATCCTGAACTGTTCGTTTTAGTTTCAACATCTCTTTCTGTTCCTCTTTTTACAGCAATATTTTCATGATAATTAAATTTGAATTATGCAGTTTTGATTAATACAACTTTGGACTTGCAGACATGTGCAATGATGACAAAAAAATTGATAGTTCTTTTTAATGTCCAAGTCTGGATTATTATTGGCCATTTCTTTTTCTTACTGTGTCAACTAAACAGTTAAACCAGGTACCACACGGAATGTGTAACATTATGGCTAAATCATTCTACCATCTACTTCTTTACATATTTTTAATATATGCCAAGTGCAAGAAGCATAAAGTGGTCTTTATTGTCTCATTTTGATGGTTGTTTGCATAAAGCAACTAATCCTGTACATCCTTCATTACTGGTAGAGATCTGAGTGCTCACACAAGGGACAGAAACCAACAGTTATATCGAGAGCAAAAAAAAAATTATTATTAAAATATAGTTTTTATCCAAAAATTATTTGTTAATCCAATCACTGGACTTTATTCATTCAATAAACACCTTTCAGAATCCAAACCCATTAATTCAGTCTGATGCGAAACTAATTCAGCAAGTCACTCAAAATTCAAACCCTGTAACTACGAGTAATTAAACAGGTTTAGGATGAATAATAGACTAATTTTAATTCCATAGTATTGTCAAATCATTCCTAAATGAAAGACATCATCACAACAGTCATTTTACTATTCCATGTTCAGGAACTTGTCATTACCTCACTGTCATAACTGTTTCTACAACAAACACGGCCCCGAAACGAACAAGAATGGTCCCTAAAAATGTCCATGAAAGTGATAATCATTCTGAAGGTTAATGCATGTAATTTGTTTCTGTTAATGAAGAGGTTATTAGCCGCTTCATGCAAAATGATATCTCATCTGAATTTAACTCTTTGACTCCGCAATTTTTTTCCACCCTGTGCTGCAATTTTAACAGTGCAATCATAAAGATGATAAGGTAATACAGTACTTAATTTAAATCTCAGAATCACAAACAGCTAATAAAGTGTATATGTATGATCAAAGTAAATCCATATATTTTCTGTCATAATCAATGTCACGGAACGTAATTCTGTCAAGCTGTCCAACTGGTGCCTTCTCTATTTCTTCCTTGGTGGTAAGGCACAGGCACCCTCATTACAGCCAGAGGTTCCACTGGGAGAGTGAACATCAACTTGTCCCTCGATGCCCAGAGCCTTCAGGACATCATTTGGATCCACATGCTCACCTGGAGTCTCCTGCCTGAAAGTCAGCAGAGCTTTGCCATCTGTAAAAACAACAGAATATATATTTTATCTATTAGGACACAGAGAACAAGCTTCAGAACATCTTCATCTTTAAGGGCGCTGAAAAAGAACTTTAATAATGGTCATCTTTCTGAAAATCAGATATAACCTTTGACTGTTCAGTTTTTAATTCTGACCTGAATACCACAATTTAAATTCTCATGATTTTTCAGGATTTCCATGACTTCTGACAGCCATGTAGCCACAGTCGTTACGGTAAAGGTAGTTGTTATGCTTAAATATCATAACATTGGTATTATATGATCACTTCCTGGTTATTTGTTTATCGGACGGTAGTCCTTGGTTTCAGGAAGTGATGTCTTGACTTCTGCTCAAATTTGTAGCAGACGGGAGTTTCTGAATGTGAAACAAGAACGCATCTCTAGCCAGCATTCGGCGTGTGTCCTTGTTACTGTGTGGACGGAATATGTCCTTATGGACTTGGCATGTGTTAATGCTTCAGGCATTTGATCATTCACCTGCTCACTATGTTACCACCACTGAATTATGCATATACCTCCGTGTGTAATGTCAGTTTATTCATGATGCAGTGTGTTTGAAGATTCGTTGTACGTAAGTTGCCAGTTCAAATAAAACTGTGTGAATTCTCAAGTACCAGACAGTAATATAGACGGGCTAAGGATAGCATCGTCATCATACTTGATATATGAACAGTATGTCTAATAAATGTTGTAACTGTGCAACGCAGTTAAGCCTTATTTACTGAGTGCCTGTATGCAGGCCAGGGAAGAGATGTCAGAATGGCCATAAGTATTATTCAATAAGTAATACAATAGAATCACTAAGGAAATCCCTGGGAAGGTGCTCAGCAGGCCAAGATATCTTATAAAAGATATAGAGAGTGTCAAGTTTTGTGTCTAATACACTCATTCATAAAGGACGTCTGAGGGACGCATCCTGATCAAGTAAAGAATTATTAAACTACCCGCATCAGTAGTTCCATGGTAGATTCTGCCACAGGGGTGTTAAGATTTAGAGACTTCACTATACTGGGTCCAGCATTTTGATGAGATGGGGTAACCAGTTTTCTATCCTCACTGCCTGTGCCTCCGCTAACACAAGAGCGGAGTCAGGTACCAATTTACAGCTGTGTAGGCTGGAGAATGACGCTAACAAGTTTCAATAGCAGTAATCTCACTATGAGAGGCAAGTGTCTTAACCTCTCTGCCAATCAGATGCTCTTCAATAATGAAGGGTAAAACTAAAAATAGTCTCATGTGACCTGAAGACAAGGATGAATTATCCAGTAATTATGTTTGTTATTTCTTCCAAAGTGTGTCTACAATTGTCAGCAGCACAAGTGCAAGAAAACAGTTTTTGATTTGCTTAGTTTTAATTCACTTCCTTTTTTTTTATTTTTGTACCCACATGTGTTAGATTTACACAATTAGATATTTTCTTAAATTTTTTTCACATTTTCATGATGTGAAAATCTCATCTCTGTGGTCTGACATGAACAAGATGAGAAAGCCTGGACACTTTAAAACACTCACTTCTGAACAAACCTTTAACATGCTTTAGGCTTGCCAGTTTACACTGCATATGTATACATTTCATGAGTGAATTTCAGCTGGGGTTTGTTTCCACTGACTTTACAGTGAAAGAATATTTCATAATATGAAAATCAAAAGATTCAGTCTTGGTACTCAATAATACCTTCGGTGCTACCCAGCTCATTCACTTATCTCCATTATCCTCTCCACAGCTCAGCAACTGTCTGTATTATTAAAGTCTTTTCAGAAATATTCTTCAAAGTGTCATTTCATTACTGTAAATTATCTGCAAACTTTTGTCACAACCTTTTGTCTAAAACCCCTGAGGCCTAATGTGTTTTGGAATTCAGAATTTTTTTGATTTCAGAACAGCCGTACTGTAAATTATGGTAACACTCAAGCAGGGTCTGCGCTCTCTCTTCCAAACCTCAATACCTCACGGTAGAAGGGGAACGACTAAGTAAGTAAGATGTATGTGTGGTTGGTTACAGTGTGAGACACAACTGATCATGCTTCATGCTATACTCGAAAGTTTCACACCACTCTACTGCTTACATCTACCTGTCTAATGTATTTGTGCACGCACTAGCATCCACTAAAAAGATTTGTTAGAGCTCACTGAATCTCCAAACTTCTGTTAAAAAGATGCGCAATTTTATTTCCAATCCACTGCCAGCTGAACATTTAATTTTTTTTTTTTTCTTAACCAGCGGCACTTGGGCTTTCAGCCCTTCGGCCCAATGACATGTCATTGCGAGGCTGGGGAACCTGAGGACTTTCCTTCCAACCCGGTCAGGAGCTTCGCTCCTTCCCATCCACAGAGGGTTTATCACAGGAGCCGTTCAGGCTATTCAGTCAAATTTCCGGCCGTAAACATTTCTTCGAACGCCGACGCCCGGGTTTGAACCATGAACACCTGGTTGCCAGTACAACGCCGAAGCCATTACACCAGCGCGGCTCCCAAACATTTAATTACAAATATTGTTTCCGCTGAGAAAAGCTAACAGTTACTCCATTCTCTTCCTGAAGCATTTTCTTCCACATAAGTAATTTTTGTCATGAATGCACTTACTTCATCAAATAAACGAACTACATGAGTCTTATTAACTTGCATGGCTGTATTGAGTCATGTTTTTTTTCAAATGACATGGAGATGACAGTTTAATAAGGAAGGACCATAAGTCAACTGTTACTGTTCAACGCCCTGTGTAGTTCCCAGGTGTCCCTGATGAGACAACGGAGGAACAGGACGTCTGCTTCCTCAGGCATGTCATACAATATTGTCGTACATTATTTAGATAGGTTAGAAGATAGTAGATTTTCATGAGGGAATAGTGTAAGAGGAAGATCTGTCTCTGGAATGAGTAGTTTCTCTAGTCCAGCCTATCTATATGACTACATTTTAGTATAAGACAACCTTTCTCTCCCTATATGAACTATAAGTTACACTAAACACACCCAATTATGTGACAACAATACACACAAACATGAAAAAAACTTTGGTTAATTGGGTATGGGTCTGACCAACACACACATTTAAGTTCTTTTTGTTGTTTATTATCATTAAACTTTTACATCAAACATATAGAGAAATCAATATAATCATTGTTTAAAGACATATGAAAATAACCGAATAAGTGCCCTCCCCATGTTGAGAAAGGATCCCAAAAGAAGTTAATAACCCAAAGGTCAAAGATAAGCACTAGGTTACAGAATAGAATATGAAGAACAAATTCCCCACTAAATTACTACTCAGTAAAGTACACAAGTTTAGCGAAATAAAAAAAAGGAAGTTAGTACAATGATTGTATCAAAAGGAAAATATTCCCTCTCTTTCTCTTTCACTCTCATATGTGGCCAAAAACGATCTCGCTTACCCACTCGTGGTGTTGGAATCCCTTGAAAAAAATACAATACCTGTACTGTCAGGTTGGTTGCCCAAATATGGCCCCAGTCCAGCCTATATATCGAATAATAATTACAAGGTGGACGCCAATTTGGTGGTGTAATTTTCTCTGGATGAAACGATCGTCACCACAAATAGTTACTGAAGCAAGACGTGCTCTGGACGTTCACAGTTGCAAAAAAGTAATTCCCGTATTTCTAAGAATCTGGTTGCTAAGACAAATGTTACAATATTTAAAAGTGATGATGATGTAAATCCTATCAGCTGGCTCTAGGGTGAGTGCCGATTTTGAAACAGCACAACTTTCTGAATGAATCCAGTGCTGCGTCTGTCAAAAGTTAGATGTTGATATTATTTTATATATATATATACCACTCCCATGGGCTGATAAATTGGAAAAAATATCTGGGAATTAATAGTTCAGTTAAACTTAATAATTAAAATGTTTATGTGTCTTTTAGCCAGTCTTGTTCACAACATGGACTTATGGACTTGAAAGTCACGAAGAAGACAGCATAAATCCCATCAGTACTGGAGACTATAATCAAGGAAAAAACCGCTGGCCGTCCTGTCAGGTCTGTGAGAAATAAACAAGACATTATGAAAAGAAATGCAACTATTCTATAAATACACGGATGGGGCGAGACGTTCTCTCTCCCACTCCCGCAGTCCTGCTTAAAGTTAAAAGGCACACAGTGACTTTATTTACAACTAAACAGTCAGTTTTTTTCACCCGCGCTGCTCTTGAGATTCGGACCAAGGTATGCACCTTCCCGCTCCTCTGCGCGCGCGTTAGCAATCAGCTCACACTGTCAACTATTGTTTAATTATCCCTACGCGCACTTACAAATATATCGTTTGTCGTTAATAGTTATTTTATTGTCACCGCCTGTTAGTTTAGTCATAAGGTATAACAATAGTCACTTACTATAAACACAAAAATGAAATAAACGTGAATCCTATTCGGTCACTATAGTCGCGCTTACACTTAATCAGTCACTAAACCGTATCTTCTGGTGTGAGAAGCGGGTGATAAAATTATCATTCTAACTTGGCACCAAAGAAAAAGTTATTTATTTCACTAGTTTTAACGCTAGAAATCACAGTGAATTATAATGGTAAACTTAACACATTAAATCACGTAAATGCTAATTTTTATTACCACAGATCAGAAATGAAACAATCCCCATGAAATGCTATTAACACATTCCCATAATGGTTCTAGAATAACGCGTTTAGATTATCCAAAATTCTGAGCGACACTGATCAATGAGTTTAAAAGACCACTGCTTATATCCATTCATTTGCTCTCAGATCCCTAATGGTGTTAATTTTGCATTAACGCGCAAACCATAGGATTGAGAAACTGTGGACCAGATGAAAAGTTCTCTGATGGCCACCGTTTATCTCATCTAGCACTGCTTTGCCCGACATCAAAGACCTCATCCCGCTAACGGAGTTTCTTTCGAAATCGCTCGCGTTCTCGAGATGAAATGCAAAAACGGCATCAGAGTTCCCCTGTATCTGAAGATCAAAGGGTTAAGTGTTTATCCCACGTGCAATCTGTCTGATGTCTGGTGATTGGCAGATCAACTCGCATGAGAAACTAGGTGAACAAATCAGGGCTCGCTGCATGTTATGCTGGAAGGTCACGGAAATTGGTAACTGTCTGTCTGTTTACATCTCAAGAAAAAAAAAAGTGTGGATTAGATATGAGTAATGCAGTCAGAAAATTGCGTGGTTTGGCTTAGCAAATGGTAGACACTAAATGGGAAAGCAAAGGCTGTCAGATTACTGTATTAATATTTCCATTCTACGTCACAAATATGAGGCTGTAACATTCCAATCATCACCTGGTGTCCACTAAGTTTTACTCTGCAAGTCGAGCAGTTCACATAATTATGCTTGTATCTCTTTAGCTGTATTGGCAGAGCAGTAAAAGTCTGACACATCCTGAGAGTTCTATGTGTAGCGCCCAACAAACAACAACACTGGCTAATGTGGTGTTGGGGCAAGAGGAATAACCGTTAATAATACTATGCAGAACTGTGAATATAGCAGTCTTTATAGCTAAGGTACTAAATATAGCCAGCACACGGTTCGTAGTCAGCTATGCCATACTGCAGCAAGTGCCACAGAATAGATGTTGGGTTGTGTTAGGAGAGGAGTTTGTAGACCTGTAATATATGTTGGTATGTGCTAGGAGACAGGAGTCTATTGGCCCTAAAATACATGCTGGGTTGTGCTAGGAGACAGGAGATTGTATAAAAAAAAGCTTAACCGTGAATCAAATAAACAGCCTTACAAAACACAAAGGATGATAATTACACATTTATAAAGATGACATGTACACAAATGTAACAGTGACATATATACAAACACATCAGTGAATACAAACACACAATACTGATCTTCAAGCCAACAGTGGAATCAATATATACACTAGTGATCTCTTTTGACACAAAGGTGTGAAATACATATAACCACAACTGCGTCCTTCGTACAAAAGCACTCTACCTTTGTTTACGACAAGAGCTCCACCATTCTGCCATCCGTCTCCAGCCAAGTTCCCATCAACTTTCTTCTCTTTGCTCTGTAAGTATGAGTTGACGAATAAATATAATAATGGATTAATAAACTAACGTATCAAAATTCATGTATCAAAGTAAAAGGGCAATCAATGACTGCTCATGCACTTACGTGATCATGAGATTTTTACAGGAGCTTGCAGTTTTCAAAAGTCTACAAATATTCACACAGCTTGCAGACAGTTTCAAGACATTAAACTATCTCAAGACTGATGAAGACAGAACCCTGCCCATACTGACATAGTCTGAATATATTAATTAACCTGGAACAAAGACAAAAACATTTTACATACTGACAGAGTTTAAAGATAACCAACAAGCCTCAAACATAGAGACAGAACTTAGCGCATACTGATATAGTCTGGAGATACTAACAAATATCAAACTTAAAGCACTTAGCACATATGACACAGTTTGAAAATACCAACAAGCCTAAATCATAAGACAGAATTTTGCCCACACTAACACAGTTTGAAGATACCAACAGCCTCAAACATAAGAGAGAATTTTGCACATACTAACACAGTTTGAAGATACCAACAAGCCTAAATCATATGACAGAATTTTGCACATACTAAAACAGTTTTAAGATACCAACAAGCCTCAAACAAGAGAGAATTTTGCACATACTAACACAGTTTCAAGATACCAACAAGCCTCAAACACAGATGGACAGACAATGTTGAAAACACACTCACAGTCTGAATATACCAACAAGCCTCAAACATAGATGGAGACAGAACTTTGTACACAACAACATAGTTTGAAGCCACCCACATATGTCAAAAACAGACAGATTCACAATGTTGCACACACTCACACTGTCTGAAGATACCAACAAGCCTTAAATACAGATGGAACTGTATGCATAACATAGTTTGAAAAGTAAACATAACTCAAAAACAAGCAGACAGAATACTGCCAGTTTGAACATAATAAAAGACCTCACACAGATGACAGAATCTTCCGCTTACTAATAACACTTTCACATATTGAAACAGCTCAGTCACCAGGACGGATCTTGCACACAACTGACATACATGTAAACAATGGTGCATCTGGAATGATCTTTTGTGAAAAATGGTGCCCTTAAAAATTTTCAGATGAAACCCTAGCTAATTTTATAATGAAACAAATATTAACTATTATCCAAAGAAAACATTTCTTCACACTTCACAAACACTAATTACCAACCTCAGATATCGTCTCTCGAGTTTTTTTGCCAAACAAAGCAGGTACCATAGAAAACACATTCAGCCTATGAGGTTAAAAAAACAAAAAACAGAAAAGTGTGAATTACAAATTTCAAAATCTGTAAAGAAAATGGTATGGTGTTCTAAATGCTATATACACTACTTAACAAGTCTATAAACATTGTTAGATCTTAACACAAAAACCAACTCAGAAGATGAAAAGCTGAGATACCTCATTTCTGAGGTTGGACCTGGCTTTTGTGAGTTGTAGTCATTGCCCATCACTCGCATCCATACGTCCAGACTGGGACATAGGTGGAGCGGTATACAGTCATCTTCGTCTTCTTACCAACTTCTCTTTTGCTGAGGAATCCTCGATTTATGGCGTGAAAAAGTCTCCCAGCTGCTGCTCTTCGGTTAGCCAACTCTTCTTTGATGCCTCCCTTCCGGTCTATGACAGCTCCAAGGTATTTAAAGTGGTCGACATGCTCCAGGACCTGTTCTCCCAGCTTAAGCTGATGTCTTCTTTCCTCTCATGATATCACCATGGTTTTTGTTTTCAAGCTGCTTATGATCATCCCTCTCTTCTCCGGCTCTTCCTTCCAGACTTGCAGGTTGGATTGAGGATGTGCCTCTGATTTAGCAATCATCAACAAATGCCAGCTCTGAAATACAGACCTGTCTCATCTTCCAGTACCCCACTGAATACTTTCTTGTCCTCTCCTTACATGCCTTGATGACATCGTCCACGAGGAGTATGAAAAGTTAAGGCGACAGGATATCACCTTGTCTTACACTAGTGGTGGTCCTGAATTCTTCTGACTTATGGCTTGCCATCCTCACATAATTTCTGCAAGACTTGTAGAAGCTCTGTATATGAACGAACAAAAGAACTTTATTTTCAAAGGGTTAAGAATTGGGCACGCAGGTCCGTCTGACATTCTGCTCTTCCTCTCTCTCTCGTCATGTATACTATATCCTTTCATCCTCACATTTACTTTAAGCATAATTAAGGCATTTATCATTATAAAAGTAATATTACATTTGCAATAATCATCATAATTAAAGTACGTTTTTAAAATAAAATAAAAAATAATAATAATAATAATGAATTTAAAAATAAAGTAAATAAAAATTCTTCTTCTTCTTCTTCTTGCGATCGCATCTTTGATGATTACACCGTCAGACGAGTTCTCATGATGAATTCGACTGTTGTTTGAAGTTCCTCTTTAACTCCATATAGCTTTGAGTTTAGTGTTGAGTCATTCGGCCAGTATATCTTTCTTAACTGGTCATACAGAGGACAGTCCTGTAGAACATGCTCAGCAGTTTGTTCGTTTAATCCACATGTGCACAGTGGTGAAGCAGACAATCGTAGCTTGTGCATGTGTTTATTCAGTGTGTTATGCCCTGTCCTGAGTCGAAAAATAGTTATCTGTCCCTGCCGGTCGAGAGTGTGATAGTCGTCTTTGGGTTGGTTCTGTTCTCTTCTGATAGTCTGGATAGCTCTCTTTTTCTCAAAGTATGTGACTTCATTATCTTCTTGTTCACATTCTCCTCCCTTTTTTGCAAGTTTATCTGCCTTTTCATTTCCGGGTACACCACAATGAGATGGTACCCACTGAAGTATGGTTCTCTTTTTGGCAGCTACCTTGTTTAGTTCATTTCTCAGATGCGGGAGTTTACCACCCTTGAGAGCTTGCAGGACAGACAGTGCATCTGTGAGGATGACTACCTGGTGGCAGTCAGAGTTGGTGTTATAAATCATATTTGCAGCTTGCTCTAGAGCTTGAACCTCAGCTGTATAGTTGGAACAGAATTTACCAGTGGGAATGTGCCTAGTCTCATAGTGGTTGTCAGGATATGAGATAAAGATACCGGCACCTCCATTCCTAACAGCATTAGTTGCTGATCCATCTGTATAGGCATGTATCCATGATTGATCGGGATAGCTTTCTTGGATCATACTCAATGTAGCAGTTCGTTTTTGCAGATCATTATACTCACATCCACTTGTGAGACCACTGACTGATGTATTAATTTGGAGGGTACTGCTGGCCTGCTCCCATGGTACAGGGTATAGGGTGGGCTTCAGTGGTGTTGTCTTCATGGATAGGTCTTCTTGATGCTGTCTTATAAGTCTTTTCCCCCGATGCACAAAGCTGCTACGCTTTAGACGTCCCAATGCCAGATCATCTAGTCTTGCCTTCATTGGGTGCATTGGCATACTGTTGTACTTTTCCATCTGGATCATGGTTTTTGTGTCTCTTCTATGGGACAATGTCTGTAATCCAGCAACCTTCTGCATCTCTGTTATTGGTGTAGTTTTCATGGCTCCTGTAATGAGCCTGAGAGCTTGATTTTGCACCTTGTCCAAAGACTGCAGATGTGAGTTAGCAGCTGATGACCATGCTGCTGAGCTAAACTCTAAGTGTGGTCTTATTACTCCATTATAAATCTTCTTTAGATTTCGTTCATTTGCTCCCCAGTTGGTACCTGCTAATTTTCTGAGTATGCCTAGTCGTCTTCGGGCCTTTCCTTCTGCGTTTTCAATATGCTTATTCCATGTAAGCCTTTGGTCAAATGTCACCCCAAGATAGGTGGGGTAGCTTTCTTCCTTGATCACGGTTGTCCCTAGGTGTATGTTAGCTGATTTGTCCTTGGGGGCGAGGGAGAACAGTGTTGTGGAGGTTTTGTCTGTGTTTATTGTGATAAGCCATTTCTCTGCCCATGACACTAGCATGTCTGCTGCCCGCTGCATTCTATAATTTGCTGTGGTGACATTTTCATCAGCGCACCAGAGTACTAGGTCATCTGCATATAAGGCAGCTTTAACTCCTGCAGGGAGATCTTTCACCAGGTCATTGATGTAAACAAGGAAGAGTGTTGGGGAAATTACTCCTCCTTAAGGTACCCCCTGATGGAGCAACACTTTTCTGCTCTGCAGACCGTCAAGAGTGACTCTAGTTCTCCTGTTATGCAAGTATGACTGGATCCATTTCATCATGTTGCCTTGGATTCCACTTCTCCTAAGTTTTGCAATGAGGCCATCTTTCCACACCTTGTCAAAGGCCTGCTTGAAGTCGACCCAGATCGTTAGGACCTTTTTCTTCTCCTGGAAGGCATCTTCTATTGCTTAAGACAAGTAAGTAACTTGGTCTTCTATACTGTAGCATTCTCTAAATCCAGCTTGTTCCGGCACCAGGATCTGCTCAGACTCTAAATACCATTTCAATCTGTGGTTGACTATTCGCTCCATAGTCTTCCCAACACAGCTTGTGAGACTGATTGGCCGGTAACTTGCAGCCTCGGTCTTACATTTCCCTTTCTTTAGTATGGGTATTGTGATGGCTTCTCTCCATACTTGGGGTACCGTTCCTTTCAACCAGCTGTGGGTGAATATCTCAAGCAGTTTTGTCTTTGCTGCTGAGCTCAGATTTACTAGCATTTCGTTGCTGATTTTGTCTGGGCCGGGTGACTTTTGAAACTTAAGCTTGGAAATAGCCTTCTGTAGTTCTCCTAGTGTGATGGGTTCCCTCATTGGGGCAGGAGTATCTGTCTGTCCCATGGTTGCCAGTATTTCTTTTCTTATCTCTCTCTGATGATCTATGTTAATGGGTAAGTTGCTTTCTGAACTGTATCTTCTAGCAAACAAGTCTGCAGCTTGTTTTCCTCTGAAAAGTTTGCCACCTTCATCCAATGTGATAGTCTGCCTAGGTGAGGAACGCTCTTCATTTAGAGACTTGACTAATCTCCAAAGTTTCCTGCCGTCTTTCTCAAGGTTCAGCGATGCCGTTTTAGTTCTCCAGCTTTTCCGTTTTTCTTCTAGCTTTGTTCTCTGAAACTCTGCTACAGCCTTTTTCCATTTGTTGTGAGTTTCAAGTGAAGGCTGAGACTCTGCGTCCTTTCTAGCCCTGTCCATGGCTTCCTGACGTTCTTGGAGTGTGTTGGACCAGTATGGTATGTAGTTACGCCGGCATCCTTTGGGAATGGTTTCTTTTGCAGCTTGTAGTATGCATCTGTTGAAGTCTTTTACCACTTCATTAATGTCTCTGTTCTGTACCTTGAGGGTAGACAGCAGCGTGTTCACCTGATGCCTGAATAAACCCCAGTTGGCTTTTTTGTAGTTCCATCTTGTAATGGCTGGGCCTGTACTGAGAGTTGCACTCTGGACAGTAAGAAAGATTGGGCGATGGTCGCTTCCCCCTAGTTGGTCTCCTACTTCTCTACTAATAGATCCAGCTATATCTGGTGTGGAGAAGGCAAGATCTGGTGTTGAAGTTGTGTGCCATCCTCTGGAGTAGAAGGTAGGAGTATCTGTGGCATTATTGACTAGGATTAGGGAGTGATCATCTTGCCAAGTTTCAACCTCTTCACCTCTGTGATCCAGATGGTTATAGCCCCAGCTCTGGGAGTGGCTATTAAAGTCTCCAACTGCTATAAAGTTGGTGGCTGGTACCTGTATAGAGCTGAGACTCAGGGGTTTGTTGTTCGGACAGTAATAGTTCAGGAGTTCTATTTCCATCTTGTCTACCTTTATCTGCAACAGCTGATATTCTGCTCCATCCATGAAGGTTTTCCTTTCGTGTGCAGGAATGTTATTCCTTACAAGAGTAAGTACTCCTCCTTTTCGTCTATCTTTTCTGTCGGATCTGAAGCATTGATATCCCCTTATTTTAAAGGTTTGATCTGCTTTCAAGTGAGTCTCTTGGATACAGCAAACACTGACTTGCTTCTCATACAAGATGTTTTTCAGCTCTGTCTTTTTGCTGTATCCAGCCTGCTTGCTGTTCACTCCCTCTGCATTCCAGTGCATCATGACAAGTGGCACTCTGGGTTTCTCTTTTTCTGTTTTGTTTTGGTCAGTAGTTCTCCTCCGCCGTCTGCTGACTCCACAAGACGGTCTAGAGGGTCCTCCAGTAGCTGAGGGTGGGCTCTGTCGAGGCTCAGAGCCCGGCACTGCACCTGCCTGGTGGAGCTCCACAGGGCGAGCACCAGTACGAGATTTATTTGACGGTGTACTCTCCATAGAAAAAAAAGCGAGTTGCGTGATACTGTGGTTTCCGGTGCGCCTTCTGGCCCAGTATCTATGACTTTAGCACCTGTTCAACGGGAGAGTGGGCTCATCCCTAATCTGTTTATGTTCCCAGTAGTAGACTATTCGCAAGCAGCCTGGGGGTGTCACTGCTCTGCGCGGACCTTGTTTACCGAGGCGGCGTCCGAGCTCATATGGTGAAAATATGGTTGCATTATCTTCAAAATAGCCCTGTCTTTCCTGCCATCCTGCAACTTTCAGTTAGGGAGTTCTGAGCTCCAGTCTCTTTCCCAGGCATTTTATCCTGGCCTGGCACACATACAGAGGACCCCACTTCTGGTTCTAAGTTAGCAGTTGGGGACAGGTGCGGTAGCACACTGTGCATTCCCCGTCATCCAGGGGGCTCTCCAACTATGCAGAGCTTGCACAATGCTGTGCTCTGGTTCTGGGCTCACCCAAGGAATCCTCACGTCCTGCACAGAGCCACTTCCAGATACCCACCACCTGCCAACCCCCCATTGTAGAAATCTCCTGCATGCGGCCATCCAGTCAAGAGCCAGTATTAAGTCTGGTGCCCAAGTGATTCCCCCCAAGCTCAGTGTGCAATTCTGGGTTCTCATCATGCTGCAACACAGGGGGGATTGTGATGCTCAGCCATCTCTCTCAACTCTGCACCGATAAATGACATCGGGGACTTAACTGTGTCTCAGTACTGGGAGGCCCCGTTTCCGGGTACACCACACACAGCCAGTTGAGGCAACGGTCGCCGTGGGCGTGTCTTCAGTGGGGAAGTTGTGGAGTCTTCCTGTCCATGTTCTTGCACATCCTAACACTGCCCGCAAGACATCGGAGGTTTGGAGAGTGGCCTTCTCTGCTTTTTTGAGCCGGGGTGGGCTCCCCGGGCAAGTCTCGATGGGGATCGGGACGTGTCCACGCGCCAGTGGGCCCAGCATCGGCCGCATCTGTTGGAGGACTTGCTCTGCCAGGTTTGAGTTAGTAAATTCCAACTTTGTCATCTTCTTGGCATTGTGATGCTGGGGTGCCTGTGGATTTCCTAACGCCCCGGGTAGAAGCCAGAAGTGTACTGTGCCAGCTCTGGGGGAGATAAAGGGGGTGTTTCTGCGTCTCCTTGTGATACGTAGCCAAGGTAGGGCTCACAGTGCTCTTTCCCCGCCACCAAATTGCCTGCTGGTTACGCCGAGTTCTCCGAGGCTCTAGGCATGTGACCAAAAGTTGAAGGCAATAGGATCGTCACGTCCTGAGTCTCTGTGCCTGTACGATGGGTTCCGATCTTCAGGGAGCAGTCCACACTCGTTCCCACTCCCAAGACTTGTTCAGTATCCATCTGGCTCCTTCCCACCCACAGAGGGCGTGTACGGTGTAGTGCACCGGTTTTATTATCGAGGTTTGCTCCTCTAGATCCGTTGTGTTTAGCCTGAGGATTCGCACCCTCAGTTACCAGGACTACCTCGAGGAGGGTGTGGCTCTTCACCACGCACAACGATCTTGGGGTATGAGAGGTTTTGCTAGGCCAAGAGACTAACACCGCAATGGTTGCTCCTTTCATGAACAGAATTCACTAGGCCTAGGGTGAAGCAAGGGGGGAAACCCACTACCCACAACACCAGCACATCATACCCCCTGTCTGTAGACTTTGCCCCTAAATAAAAATAAACATTAAAATAAAAATAAAAAATAACAAGACATAAAAATCAAAATTCTTCGTACAGTAAATTAGTGATTTGAGACATATTCAGAAGTATGTTATAAGAACTCGTGAAATTTTCAAACAGTGTGCAAATGAATGACTCAGGGACTTTTTTTAGGTTCATCAAGATGAGGTGGGGTAAACAGTTACTTTCCTTGTTGTCTTTGCGTCTCGAACGAACAAACTTTATTTTCAAAGGGTTAAGAATTGGGCACCCAGGCCTGTCTTACATTCTGCCCTTCTTCTCTCTGTCATCTTACATACTGTATCCTTTCAAAAGCACATGTATTTTTAGCATTATTTAAGCATACAACATTATCGAGGTAAAATAATAACATACATTTGTAACATCCAGACATAATCAAATTTAAGGGGGAAAAAATTATTAATTAAAATAAATTAACAAAAATTAATACCTTAAAAAAAAAAATAAAAAAAAAAGAAGAAAAAAAAAAAAAGAAACTAACAAACACAATCTAAACCATTCATACAGTAAATAAGACATAATTTGAAACGTAATCAGATAATGGTGGCATATAATAAGAACTCGTGACATTTTGGAAATCTGCTGAATTAGCTGGGACTTCATGTGTTTTCAGCGCATGCGGAAAATGTTCCCACAGGTGAGCAACTTTGAGTCCCAAGCAGATACTGCCACAGGGAGTGAATTGTTGACGCCTCCACTACACGAGATCCAGTTTTATGACCTATGCTCCTTAGGGAGGTAAAGGGTATTGACTGATAGATGAGAATCGTATATATAGGCCCGTCTTGCATTTTGCCCTTCCTCTTACTCATCTTTATTGCTAGATATCCAGACATTCTCCAACATACTTAAGGTAGTTCAATGGCGATGCAACATTATAAGTAGTATAAAAGCATACATTTACATGTATAGCATGAATTATAGAGGTATTGGAGTGTTCTTCCTTGCCAAACAGTCCCAGAGTTTGTTCCGGGGGACCTTGTCAAATGCCTTTTCCAGATCTAAGAAGCAAAGATGGATCTCACTCGTATACTCAAGAGCATTTTTACTCAACTGTCTGTGAAGATTACGTCTCGAGTACTTCGATTTGGTCGGAAGCCACACTGGATCTCATCCATTTGTGGCTCAGTTAGGCGTCTGAGTCTCTGCTCCAGTATTCTAGAGTAGATTTTACCAGGGACACTGAGAAGGGATATGCCTCTATGGTTTCCACATTGTCTGCTGTCACCCTTTTTAAAAATCGGTGTTATTATGGCAATCTCCCAATCCTTTGGTATGGTCTTGATATTTTTAATATTCTTCTGTAAAACCACATCTCTGTGGCCTCTAGTGCCTTCTCTACTTGTTTACTAATTATCCATGAATCACTCCCATATGTCAGGATTGGTTCTGAGGGGAAGACAGTATTTACACAAATTCTTGATTTGAGATATTATTCTACTGCAGGAAAAATATGAAAAAGTCGGGTTGGCAATAGATCAGTTTAAAAAAATGTCTTGGCTTGGCAAGAAATCAACAACTAGAATTTATAAACAGCACTGGTGACATGAATATGTGGACAGACATGGTCACCTAAACCAGCGTCAAGTGCTTATCTGTGTTTGCACAATGACAAATATATATTGCTTTACACATGGTGCGACAAACATTGCTCGTTATTCACAGCTAATATTAACTCAATGAACCCAAACAGGTAAGCACGATATCCGACGACTTTATATCACAAACTTTAGCACAACAGCAAAAACACAGGCAGACTGCCACTTTGGCCACGAATCATAAGAAAAGCAAAATATATCATGTGCATAATCGAAACCAGGTTCGCATGGAAAGAATCTCACTATAACTCCATCTACTTTCTACTGTCCTTCATCCAATTTGCCTTCTCTCTCCACTTGCTCCAATCTCTCTCTCGAGTCCCTTACCATAGACCCCTTTTTATACCTGACCAGTCTTCTCCACAACTTTGTTCATAACAACTCAGTCATGCCCGTGAACTTAACATCGGTGCTTGCTGCTACTAATACATTCATGCCCACAGTCAAACTTCCCAATCACAACTTACATAAACACATCTAGCTCCCGCCGGAGCATGAGTACTGACATTCATTCTATCAACAGTTCATGACAACCAGGATTAAAAGTCCTGTACCTAATCATTTTATCTCTGTCTCCAGGTAGATGTTTACCTGTAACTTTTTCTTTTGCCATTTTCGTTTGTTTTATTTTTCTCCACCCCCCCTTTTTTGTGCCCCTCTCTATAGATGTTTCTGATTCAGTAGAACATTGATTATCAAACTGCTTTGTGACAAAGATGGTCTGGATAACTGGATTAAAGATAACACATTGTTCCATTGGAGAAAAAAGAAACTTCAATAATTATTGCACATTTTAAAGTCATGATTGAATATTACGATGTACTCTTCTACGGTAACTTACTTACTTAGTCGTTCCTCTTCTACCGTGAGGTGTAGAGGTTTGGAAGAGAGAGCGCCAGACTATTCTATCAGCTGTCTTCTTCCTGGCCTGGTTCCATTCTAGTCCTCGGTCCTTCAAAGATTGTCTAATGTTGTCCTCCCAGCGGACTCTGGGTCGTCCTGGAGGTCTGGATCCCTGGCGCTTTGTTTCCCATGCTTGTCGTGGTAGCCGATCTTCTCCCATTCTGCAGATATGGCCAAACCATCTTAGTTGGGACTGTTCTATTTGGGTCTGCAGCAGGTGGGATTTTAGGCCTTGACGTATCATCTGGTTGCGGATCATTTCTACGGTAACAATAACTTAAATTTTTTTTAAAACTTTTAGAGCAGGTGAAACATACAGTAGTAAATAATTTATAGTAATTATATATTTTGAGGAAAACCATTCTTGTGGCGTATAGGACGCACATTGAGGAAACTTTGTGATAGCATTACAGGACGCATATTGAGGAAACTTTGTGAGGAAAGATTGCGTGAGACTGGAAAGGCTAAGGAGACGCAATTGGGGGGGGGGGGGGGGGGAACGGGAGGAAAGAAAAAAGTACCGTTTCCCAAGTTGACATAAAAAGTAAGCAACTCGACAGAAGGGACCATAGATATGTTACGCCACAGTCATTTATTGGACGCTTTTGCGCGATACCAAGCCTTTGATTTGAATTCAGCGGCAGAACGCAGATGTTTGGAATACTACAAAAATTAAAAAGTAATTTTTTCATAATATTAATGTTAGGAATATAAAAATTAGCTGGCCGGATGGCCCATTCTGAGCAGTGAACTAATATGTTCTTAATTTTACAAACGGATAGATAATATTGAAGATAATGACAAAAGACAGTGTTGTTCACATCATCGACAGACTGTATTGAATCTAAAAGTGTCGCTATTTGCACAAAAAAACACGACCTCGAGACGCAGGTGTTCAAATCTACTTAGTATGGAAGAGAAGGGATTTTGTGGTGGCTGTGTCTAAAAATAACTTTTAACGACAAAATTTTGGAGGGGAGAGAAAGGTTGGTTCAAAAATCAAGTACATTTTTGTAGAAACACAAGTAGAGACGGACAGACTAACAGATAACCATCCATACTTGACTGAAGCATGACTGAAATGACTTTAGGGTAGGAAATTTGAATTTAAAATAAACCTAGGCAGTGATTGGCCACAGACAATCATATTATTAGCGCTCAGACGCGAAAGTGGGGCCATTCTTCAATAGTTGTTCAGTGATAGACACAGATTTTAAAGTGTGGTGATTTCCATATGAAAGAAAGTGAAAGAAGTTTAGGGACGCCATACTATAGCCAGCAGCTCAGCTGAGTTTTGCTAGCAATTCTGTGTTATTTATTCATAATCTGGTAAGATTGAAATTATTTCTTTATATGTTTTGAATATTGTTTAATGTTCGAGTGATTTGATACTGCCATATCAAAATCTAGCCTTACAAACAAGTAGGGATTTGCTCTAGACCCCCCGCCCTAGTCAGGGTCTAGGGACCAACAATGTACATAAACTCCAGCAAGGGTTAGGCAAGACAGATCAAGTGTTGAGAATAATGAAACATATTACCTATCCTCTTTTAGGGCAGAAAACTAATAAATATTTTTCAGAATCTATAGTCTGGGAGGATCTATCTGATGTAAAACCACCATGGTAAATGTGCTGTTTGGTCAGAGAGATCTGACCTGTCTGTATGATGTGGTTGTTGTGTCAGTGTTGTGTCCAGACGTGGGTAGAGAATAGATTTTGACACATGGCCCATACTTTGATTGCAGAGCTGTGAGTTTCTGTTGTCAACAAAGCAGTGTCTATTCAGTTGGTGACTTTACTCGAGTGTATCTGTGCAGTACTTGTGACAGAGACCACCATTATTGCCCGCCAGCACGGAGAGGTGGGACCACCAGATTTCAGCACCAGAGCTACAACTACAAGATGAGTGAGCCTCTGGTCTGCTGGACATTCACCAACGCTTTGTAGTTACTAATACCCCCATAAAAATTCCCACCATTTTCTGGACACTGTGTAGTCAATATAGACAGGTGTGATGAGGCCACCCCAACAGCACAAACATTAACTATCCTCCCAAGTAGATGACTACTAGAACATTTTAATAAAACTAACTAGTATAGTACATATATATGTACACTATTGCATTTATGATATAATATTCCATGCATTTCTTTCATAATCTCTAAATCCTTTTAAGTTCTGGTCAATCTAAAAAATTGATCCAGAACAAAATAAATGTAATATAATTCTATCAAAAAATTTTACACACGTGAGTTAGTTCAGTGTATTTTAACATTTATTAATATTATTAGTCTTGTTAAATATCTGTGGGTATATCTATAACCTATTACACCACACTACATATCATAACCCTAGACACTTTACGTAGCTACATTCATTAAAAAAAAAAAAAAAAAAAATAGTGTGAGGTCGTAGTGGTAGCAAGAAAGGCCTTCTGACAATTCACAACTACATCTTATCTCAGGAGCCTTCACAGCTGGCCTCATACAATTACATTTAGTAATATCACCATCATACAATACCATCAAACACCACTACATATATTGGGGTCTTGTCCAGGGATAATTAGCCCAACAGTAATATTAGGATCTCCTGGTGGGAGAAATAAAAGTAGGGAAATAAATTGTAAAATTCCCTTTAACATTAAAAGTGTCCCTACAGATAAAAGTTGGTGAATCTTCACAGCCAGTAATAATTAATTAGTTAACTGGTTAGTTAGAATTAGTTAGACTATAGTCATATAGTAATTAGAAGTACTTAGTGTATTTACTGGTTAGAGATTTAGCTTGTATATTATTATATTGTCTAAAAAGTATGGCGGAGTTGGCAAAATTTAGATCAGCTGCTGTGCTCACCGCGAAGGAGATGGGAATGGATGGTCAAATTTTAATTCAATATGTAACGGCTGAATGTGATAAATATATTGAACGGGAAGAAAGGAGATTAGAAAAAGAGGCTGAAAGAAAATTAGAGGCTGAAAGGTTAGCTGAAGAGAAGAGGTTACAAATTGAGGCTGATAGAGACATTAAGAGGCTGCAGATTGAGGCAGAAGAAAAACGACAGCAAAGGGAGGCAGAAGAAAAAAGGTTGACTGCCGAAAGGGAGGCAGAAGAAAAAAGGTTGACTGCCGAAAGGGAGGCAGAAGATAAAAAGGCCGAAAGGGAAGCAGAAGATAGAAGGTTGCAAAGGGAGCACGAATTACGACTAAGGGAGCTGGAATTACAAGGCCCGGCCCCTGAAAATGGTGCCAGCCCTTTTGCCTCAGATGCTACGCCCAGTCTGGGAGCCTCAAACTCAGCTATGGGGTTTCATTTAGACCATTTTGTTGAAAAAGACGATGACATAGAGGGGTACCTAGGACGTTTTGAGTTATTAGCTACTACATATGGGTTAGAGAGAGAGAGGTGGAGTTTAAAGCTATCACAGGGATTGAGAGGTACTTCTTATGAAGTATTTGCCAAAATGAACAGGGAAGACCAAGACAATTATGACATGTTAAAGCAGGCTTTGTTATTAAGGTACGAGAAGAATGGTGAATTTTATCGTAAGAAATTTAGAAATGCCAAACTGTTGTCTGGGGAGACATACCACCAATTCTCTGCCAGACTAGAAACCTATTTGGAGAAATGGACGGCTCTGGGGAAGACCCAAGATCTTAAAGAAATGATCATGATTGAGCAATTGAGAGAGTCCATGGCTCCAGACATGAGAAAATTTCTCATGGAACAAGGTGCAGAGAAGTTGGGGGAAGTTTTAAATGTTGCTGAGAGGTATCAGGCAGCCCAGGCAGAGGTAAGTGGTGCTAAGAAGAAGCACATAGACAATTTTAAAGCTCCACAGCAATTTAATAAATTTGATAATAGAGAGCAGGGAAATAAAGGTAGGACAAACTTTGAGCGGCCAAGAAATGACTATCGCGACAGAAACTCACAGTTCAATGACCAAAAGTTCAATGAAAGAAAACCGTTGAACCAAGGAAAAAGATGGTGTAAATGGTGCAAGAAGGATAACCATAACACCGAATTTTGTAGAAGGAAACCTTCAAACATTGCTGCAATGAAGTCGGGGACGCAAAGATTAAAGGTTAATCCTAATGGACAACAGGAACCTTATCACCCCCCAGTTTGTGAGGATGTTATTTGTAATGGGGTCACCATAAGGTGCCTTTATGATACAGGTTTGGATTATGATTCAGTTGTGAAGTCTAGCCTAGTGGACCCAAGTCAGTATACCACAGAAACAGTGGAAATACAAGGGGCGACTAAGGACATACCACTCATGACACTTCCCATCGCAAGGATAACGGTGAAAACTCGCTATGTGGAAGGAGAAATCAGAGCAGCAGTGATAGATGAACCAATCTACCCTCTGATATTGGGGTGTAGATACGTCTTCTTGGGGAATCCCGAGAAACCGGTGATCATGGCGACAGTGCAGACCAGGTCACAGAAGAAGGAGGAAGAAGGTGAACCTATAAATGCTCATCCAGAGGAGATGAGGAAGGCGCAGGCTGAGGATAGGACACTCAAGCCCTGTTTTAAAAAATTGCCCAAATGCCACACACCTCCGAGCAAGGGGGAATATTTCATGAAGAACAAACTCTTATACAGGAAGGCCGGAACTGGAACAAATGGTCACAACCAGCTGGTTCTTCCCATTTCATATAGAGATAAAGTGATGGAACTCGGGCATGCGATTCCCTTCAGTGGTCACATGGGGATCAGCGCCACAGGACAGCGTATAGCTTGTCATTACTTCTGGCCAGGGATAACGGAGGATATAAAAAGATATGTCAAATCCTGCCCAGAATGTCAAAGGGTAGCTCCAAAGCACTGGACTGATCCTGCAACTCTAGGGGAAATGCCCATAGTGGGAACACCTTTTGAGAGGGTTGCAGTGGATATTGTAGGACCTCTCACTCGGACCAAGAGGAGGAACAGTTACATCCTTACTCTGGTGGACACTTGCTCTATGTGGGGAGAGGCGGTAGCCCTGCCATCAATTGATTCAAAACATGTAGCAGAGGCACTACTTACAATATTTACCCGATTAGGATTCCCGCATCAAATCTTGACGGATAATGGTTCTCAGTTCAAGGGGAAACTAACGGAAGAAGTTTTTAAGCTATTTCAAGCCAGGCACTTTCATTGTAGTCCGTACCATCCACAAGGGAACGGCCAGGTAGAGAGGTTCAATGGACTCTCATTTCTATCCTGAGAAAGCTGGCACACGAAAAACCGGATCTGTGGGATCAATTCCTGCCCGCCGCATTGTTTGCGTACCGGGAGGTACCACATAGTTCAACCGGGATGGCTCCCGCAACTCTGCTATTTGGGAGGCCAATAAAAGGTCCTTTAGAAGCTTTATTAAGGACCTGGACAGATGAGAAGGCGGAAGAGACTGTTACCTCATCGTATCAATATGTGAACGAACTGACCACTCGTTTGAAAGCTGGATGGAAACTGGCAAATGATAATTTGAAACAAGCCAGGAAGAAACATGCAGCATATTTTAATAGGAAGGCAAAGGACAGGGAACTGGCAGTCGGAGAGAAGGTGCTGCTTCTACTACCCGGAAGCCAGAATAAATTACAAATTGGTTGGCAAGGTCCATATACGGTTCTAGAGAAGGTGTCTAGAACAAACTATAAAATTGACAAAAAGGGGAAGGAGAAAGTTTATCATGTAAACCTGTTAAAGAAGTATCTGGACAGACCACTCCAGGAAAGCACCCCCTTATTGACCTTGGCTATTGCAACCCAGATGCAAAAAGAACCACTCACCTCACATGAATACCCATTACATCCTTGTGAAACAGCAGCACAGGTAAAAGTCAGTAAGCACCTGACTAAAAACCAGAGGGAGAGAGTTCAACAGGTTCTGGAGGAACATACAGATGTATTAACAGATAAACCAGGCCATACAAATTTGTTACAGTATGACATGAAACTGGTAGACTCAAACCCAATCTGTATGAGAGCCTATTCTATTCCGTTCGCGAAGGAGAAGGCATTGAAGGAAGAAATAGAGTATTTGTTGAAGGAGGGGATTATTTCGCACAGTGAATCATCTTTTAGTTCTAGTGTCGTTTTGTTGAGGAAACCGTCTGGGGAACACAGACTGTGCATAGATTACAGGAAACTGAATGCTGTCACAGAAGGACAAGTGGATCCATTACCAGACACAAAACAGTTATTTGCCAGACTGAACAAGGCAAAATACTTTTCAAAGGTGGATCTTAGTAAAGGCTATTACCAGATCCCAGTGAAGCCTGAAGTGAGACCTTATTTGGCTTTTAGCACTTCGGATGGACATTATGAATTCAATATGCTACCATTCGGACTGAAAAATGCTCCGAGTGTGTTTTCAAGGATGATGCGAAAATTGTTGGATCCCCTGAATAACCCATGTATCACGAATTTCATGGATGATATTCTCGTCGCCACAGAGACATTTGAAGAACACATTGAAGCTCTGGAGATGTTGTTTGATAGACTTCGGGAGGCGAACTTAACTGCTAGGCCAACAAAATGTTGTATTGGATGCAAAGAGTTGGAATTCTTGGGACACACTGTATATCAGGGTAATATGACCCCTGATCCTAAGAACTTGGAAAAACTGCAGAGAGCACCTAGGCCACAAACAAAAAAGGACGTGCGATCATTCGTGTCGTTATGCGGATTTTATCAGAAATACATCAAAAATTTTAACGCTATTTGTGCTCCTCTGACTGATCTGACTCGCAAGGGACTTCCAGATAAAATTATTTGGACTGCACAATGTGAACTAGCGTTCCAAGAGTTAAAGGAAAAACTCACTAGCAAGCCTATTCTCAAACTGCCTGATTTGACACAGGACTTTGTCTTAAGAACCGATGCAAGTAATGTAGGACTCGGAGGGGCTTTGTTGCAAAGATCATCTTCACCTGATGGGGAACTTAAACCAGTCGCTTATGCAAGCCGCAAATTGAATAAGGCGGAACAAGGATACTCCACAAGCGAAAAAGAATGTTTAGCATTAATCTGGGCAATAAAGAAGTTTCAAATCTATCTGTATGGTAGGACTTTTGTGGTGGAGACGGACCATCAGCCTCTCGTATTCTTATCTCAGGCTAAGCATGAAAACGCAAGATTGCTGAGGTGGTCTTTATTGCTTCAACCTTATCAGTTTAGTATCCAATATATCCCAGGCAAATTGAATGTCGGTGCAGATTTCCTCAGTCGGCACCCCTGTGATCAAAATTAGAGTAGTGGCAGACGTGAGGAGTAATTTTACCTATGTGTATCGCTGGTTTTGGAACTTGCCATAGGCATGTTTTCAAGTGGGGAGATGTGTAGTGAAATTGACAGAGATACAACGGTAAAATACCTCCAAAGATAACATTTAAGGATAAAAACATAATGCGTAGGCTGCGAATAGTACATGATCGCCTAGACCGCGGGTCATCATCCTCCATAATAATTGACTTGCTAGACAGGAGGGGAACGGCGGATCAAAAAGGAAAAAAATATGACTGGAAAGATTGCGTGAGACTGGAAAGGCTAAGGAGACGCAATTGGGGGGGGGGGGGGGGAAACGGAGAAAAGTCACGTTTCCCAAGTTGACATAAAAAAGTAAGCAACTCGACAGAAGGGACCATAGATATGTTACGCCACAGTCATTTATTGGACGCTTTTGCGCGATACCAAGCCTTTGATTTGAATTCAGCGGCAGAACGCAGATGTTTGGAATATTACAAAAATTAAAAAGTAATTTTTTCTTAATATTAATGTTAGGAATATAAAAATTAGCTGGCCGGATGGCCCATTCTGAGCAGTGAACTAATATGTTCTTAATTTTACAAACGGATAGATAATATTGAAGATAATGACAAAAGACAGTGTTGTTCACATCATCGACAGACTGTATTGAATCTAAAAGTGTCGCTATTTGCACAAAAAAACACGACCTCGAGACGCAGGTGTTCAAATCTACTTAGTATGGAAGAGAAGGGATTTTGTGGTGGCTGTGTCTAAAAATAACTTTTAACGACAAAATTTTGGAGGGGAGAGAAAGGTTGGTTCAAAAATCAAGTACATTTTTGTAGAAACACAAGTAGAGACGGACAGACTAACAGATAACCATCCATACTTGACTGAAGCATGACTGAAATGACTTTAGGGTAGGAAATTTGAATTTAAAATAAACCTAGGCAGTGATTGGCCACAGACAATCATATTATTAGCGCTCAGACGCGAAAGTGGGGCCATTCTTCAATAGTTGTTCAGTGATAGACACAGATTTTAAAGTGTGGTGATTTCCATATGAAAGAAAGTGAAAGAAGTTTAGGGACGCCATACTATAGCCAGCAGCTCAGCTGAGTTTTGCTAGCAATTCTGTGTTATTTATTCATAATCTGGTAAGATTGAAATTATTTCTTTATATGTTTTGAATATTGTTTAATGTTCGAGTGATTTGATACTGCCATATCAAAATCTAGCCTTACAAACAAGTAGGGATTTGCTCTAGACCCCCCGCCCTAGTCAGGGTCTAGGGACCAACAATGTACATAAACTCCAGCAAGGGTTAGGCAAGACAGATCAAGTGTTGAGAATAATGAAACATATTACCTATCCTCTTTTAGGGCAGAAAACTAATAAATATTTTTCAGAATCTATAGTCTGGGAGGATCTATCTGATGTAAAACCACCATGGTAATGTGCTGTTTGGTCAGAGAGATCTGACCTGTCTGTATGATGTGGTTGTTGTGTCAGTGTTGTGTCCAGACGTGGGTAGAGAATAGATTTTGACACATGGCCCATACTTTGATTGCAGAGCTGTGAGTTTCTGTTGTCAACAAAGCAGTGTCTATTCAGTTGGTGACTTTACTCGAGTGTATCTGTGCAGTACTTGTGACAGAGACCACCATTATTGCCCGCCAGCACGGAGAGGTGGGACCACCAGATTTCAGCACCAGAGCTACAACTACAAGATGAGTGAGCCTCTGGTCTGCTGGACATTCACCAACGCTTTGTAGTTACTAATACCCCCATAAAAATTCCCACCATTTTCTGGACACTGTGTAGTCAATATAGACAGGTGTGATGAGGCCACCCCAACAGCACAAACATTAACTATCCTCCCAAGTAGATGACTACTAGAACATTTTAATAAAACTAACTAGTATAGTACATATATATGTACACTATTGCATTTATGATATAATATTCCATGCATTTCTTTCATAATCTCTAAATCCTTTTAAGTTCTGGTCAATCTAAAAAATTGATCCAGAACAAAATAAATGTAATATAATTCTATCAAAAAATTTTACACACGTGAGTTAGTTCAGTGTATTTTAACATTTATTAATATTATTAGTCTTGTTAAATATCTGTGGGTATATCTATAACCTATTACACCACACTACATATCATAACCCTAGACACTTTACGTAGCTACATTCATTAAAAAAAAAAAAAAAAAATAGTGTGAGGTCGTAGTGGTAGCAAGAAAGGCCTTCTGACAATTCACAACTACATCTTATCTCAGGGAGGAAACTTTGTGATAGCATTACAGGATGCACATTGAGGAAACTTTGTGATAGCATTATAGGACGCACATTGAGGAAACTTTGTGATAGCATTATAGGATGTGCATTGAGGAAACTTTGTGATAGCATTATAGAATGCGCATTGAGGAAACTTTGTGGTAGCATTATAGGATGCGCATTGAGGAAACTTTGTGATAGCATTACAGGACGTGCATTGAGGAAACTTTGTGATAGCATTACAGGATGCACATTGAAGAAACTTTGTGATAGCATTATAGGATGCGCATTGAGGAAACTTTGTGATAGCATTATAGGATGCACATTGAGGAAACTTTGTGATAGCATTATAGGACGCGTATTGAGGAAACTTTGTGATAGCATTATAGGATGCACATTGAGGAAACTTTGTGATAGCATTATAGGACGCGCATTGAGGAAACTTTGTGATAGCATTATAGGATGCACATTGAGGAAACTTTGTGATAGCATTATAGGACGCACACTGAGGAAACTTTGTGATAGCATTATAGGACACGCATTGAGGAAACTTTGTGATAGCATTATAGGATGCGCATTGAGGAAACTTTGTGATAGCATTATAGGACGCACATTGAGGAAACTTTGTGATAGCATTATAGGACGCACATTGAGGAAACTTTGTGATAGCATTACAGGACGCACATTGAGGAAACTTTGTGATAGCATTATAGGGAAGTCCCTGTTCCATCCCCAGAAAATATGGAGAAAGGAACTGGAGACAGAATTGAAAGAGATAAAGAAGATATGGAAAGGCCTTGTGCAGACGCCACAGGACAAAAGTATTGAATGCGTCTGCTTCTTGGAAGGCTGGAGGGTCATTATTGAATGAATTATCAATGAACATTTTCACAACACTTAAACAGAAAAAGTCCAACTAGGATCTTTGCTAGCAGACAAAGTCTATTTCCCAGCTACCAAGTACCACTTCATGGACTCCAGAAGGACAGCAAAAGAGAGGCAGACCAAAGACAACATGGTGGAGAACAGCAGAAGCTGAGATGCAAAGCATGAACTGGAGTTGGGACACGGCACGAATGATGGCCACCGACTAAGCAAAATGGGGACAGTTTTGTTGTTGCCTTACAAGATTCCACTAGGTGTGATGGCCACTGACTGCTTTGTCAGTCAGGGACTAAGGATCCAAGAAGAAGAAGCTGAAAGCAGATGAAGGCTTCGATATGAAAGACATCCGGTTTGTGATTATCTTCTTGTCCTACACAGTTGTCCTCTTCTTGAATACAGTCAAAAATGTACTGATCTGTAAGCCATGATCAACCACCTCATGTTTCATTCATTCTGTCACTCACGTATTTGATTCCAGAATTAAACCAACCACGAATGTTGTTAATGTCAAGAAGTTCAATTCCCCTTGATTCTTCAGAGACTTCCAACTGTTTTCCCAAACAGCTTCCTCCAGGCTGTGTGCAATGTTTCGACAGATGATTTTGCACAAAGTATTTCAAGCTCTTGTGCTCCGTGCAGAGATTTTGACTTACATAACCACGCTGTGCCCGTTTTAAAGTTGTTGTTACCTCCCAAAACTATCGCTATTACCTCCTAACTCTTTATTAAATAAACATTATAGCTTTTTCGTGCAAAACAAGTCCTGAAATTATGTTTCCAGCTAGGCTTTTCTGCATAGGTCCTTTGTATGTCGCTTTTCCTACTTTATCAACTTCTTTTTTTGTTTTCTGCTAGAGCTACCATCTTCACCTTGTAACAGAGAAATAAACTAAAGGAATAACCCACAATTCTGTTTAATGTCAGACATGGTAGCTGCCTGGGCACTATGTCAAAGACTGTACCCACATCCCTTGGCTGTGGTCATTCAGTTAATTGGCACTATATTTTTCTTCTTCTGCTTTCCGTGTTTTACTTGCCTATATTACCATTTCACTCGTTCTGGTCTGTACTCACCATTTTTTTGAGGCGACATTGGTTCACCACCAAACTTTTACATTAGGTAATACATTTTTTTTTTTTAATTTCATTGTCAATATTTTGTTGTATGATATAAAGGATTTTTAGCTGCATTTACTAACCAGACAGGTGAATGTTGTGATTTTTTAAAAAGATTCAAGATTTATAACAAAATAATAAACTATATATAATAGTGCCTTTAGTCAAAACTGACTACGGGAATGCGCCCCTGAGGTGAAAGCCCCCAGCTGCTTGTTTTCCTGGTGTTCCTTTCAATGTTTTCTCCTCTTTTCTACTTGTTGAGTGAGCTTCTTTTCATCCAATCCGAGGTGGCACCATAGACAGCATGGCCCCTTTGTGCGATCAGCAGCTTCATCCTCCTAGGTTAGTGGATTTATATCCAGTGCCCTCATGTCTCTCTTGCAGGCATCTTTGAATCTCAGCTGTGGTCGCCAACCTATTCTTTTGCCATCTGCCAGTTGTCCATAGAAGTTATCTTTTGGGATGTGACCATCTTCCATGCGGCGGATGTGGCCAAGCCAGCGTAGTCTGCGATATCTAAGCAGAATAACAATATGAATCAAAGAATTTATGATTCTGGCTTTTGTAAATACCTCCTGAATCCAAGCTTCTTGTAGCACTCTTTCTTCGAGTCAATATATAGATCTGTAATGAAGAAACAATGTATCATGATAATAACAAGTTTATAACACAAAGAAACCAGTTGCAAACTGTAAAATAAGTTTCCAACTGGAAAAGTCATATATAACTTTTAGACACAGTCGATTCCCCCAGTTCTCTTGAGTGTACCATTCCTCCAATCATCTCTTTTTTATGCTGTCTTCCATTCTTATGTATTCAGGTGTACCCTCCATTCTTTTAGCTGTCATCTCTCCTCTAGATGTTCCTTTTTCTTTTGTTCATTCCTTATTTCCTGTTGTTTCCACACTAGTGCATGAGAGTTAACATGTGACATACATTTCTTATCATATATCTAGTACATCTGCACTGAAACTTTTGTATCTCATTCTCAGCAGGCTCTTCTTGGAGAGAATACATTAAATGAAAGAACACATCCCTGCTACTCCTTGTTTTAAAGCTTGGAAACTGCCCAGCCTATTCATGCACTTTTAAAGCTGTTACTTGCTACATGCATGTTTTTTTTTTTAAATTATTCTTCGATCTTACCACTTAGTAATAATGTTTTGTTTTCTCTTGATGTTTCATCTTGTATATGCACATGTATGACATACATATGTAGATCTTTCTGTTAGCCCTTTCACAATGACAGGTTTTTCATTCCCCATGACGACACCATTTTCAGCTTAGTTCGTTCCCCTGAACGACAGGATAATTGTAACTTTAGGGGTCATATTTTTAATCTGACTGTATACAGTTTATCGTAAAAGGAAACCCATTAAAAGTATATATATTATGAAAGAGCATAAAACAAAGTTTCAGAATATGCTAATCACGGCCAACATAAGTCAAGGTCAAGGGGTACGTACATAAATGAAAATTTAGAGAAAAATAAACAAAAATTATTTGAATGAGCCACAAAAGCTTTGTTGTTTTCATTTTATTATGATAAAAGATCATGGAAACACTGCTGGCACTTGTTTTCTTGAGTTTGCTTACATTGTTACAGTTACAGGTTGGGCTGAGTGTGGTAAGTTTCAAAGCATTCCCCAAGGCGCAAACCCGGCTTGCTGTTTGTCTCATTCACTATAGTGTTAGTATCCAAAAGTTTTCATTCAGAAACTCATTAATGAAATCATGGCATTCATAATCAGTATGATCAAAGAGTAGACCAGACTGTGCTGTAAACTCAGGCTGGGCAGCATGGTTTTCTTGTCTCCATTCATGGCTTATGTTTGCATCTACATTATTTTCTTCCTCTGGTTACCAGTGTCTTTTAGGTGACGTTCTTCCTCATCCATGTTTTTTGTTTTCATTCCGAGGTCTAGATCTCGACATTTTCTTTCCTTGTTTAGGTGCAGATCATGTTTTAACTGCCTTTCCTTTTCCTTTCACTGATGAATTATTTTGATCTACACTGAGTGAACTAGATCTAGATCAAATGTTACTACTAACACTATCATTATCATTCACTTTCCTCGTTTTAGCAAGCCTTTTACTATCACTTTGCTCCAGATCTAAATCTACATCAGAGTCTAATTCTGAACCAGACTACACATACTCTGACCCTGAATCTGGGTAATCTTTACCTTTAGTGCCGTCGAGTATGTATAATATGTGTATTAAGTTAGGATTAGGGTTAGGTTTAGGGTAACCCTAAACCTAACCCTAACCCTAAATGGTACGAAAATACACATATTATACATACTCGATGGCACTAAAGGTAAAGATTACCAGAATCTCAGTAAAAAAGAGTCGTCAGAATCATTCAAGTTGAATAAATTCAACTCATACAAGAATTGTCGTGCTCTTTTGCCAACAGATGTTTATGGTTCAGCAGAGTCCATGTTTGTGAACTTTCGCTTTTGTAAAATCGCTATTATCAGTTCTACTGTATTCGCTAGCAGTAAAATATTTTGATTGTCTCAAGCTTAGTGGCCAGATTTTTCAATGCTGAATCCGATTATGCCCAGCAATTGCAGATACGCTTGTAAACAGAAGAGTTCTGGTGGTTTTAAAATAGGACGTATGCTGTACGTCATATAGGTGAATGGGAACGAGATATCACGCTACTTCCGTGATGTACGCGGTACGGCACAGCGACAAAAATTGTGAAGATTTATGCCGTACGGCGTACGTCATACTGGTGCTGAGATGGTTAAGGCACTATTAAACATAACCTCAGGAATGAGGAAGTATAACATGTAACTTCACAATATTTATTTTTCCTGTCTGGGTTCTAATCTGTGGTGAGAAATAAAGATGAGGTTTCTTTACTAGAGGGCAGGATTGTTACTGAACACAGCGGAGCTTATCTGACAACAAACTCCAGCAAGAGAATGGAGATAAGAGGCAGCAACTGAAGCCCTGAGTTGGCTATCTGAAACTTCATTAACCAGGGCAGTAATTGTGTCAGACTCTTAATCCATGCTTTGAAGATCCAAAACGGATAGTCGTGGCATGAACGGAAAACATCCACAGAAGCCTTAATTCTTCAGGAACTGGTGTGAATCAAATGTCCTGGTCATACTGGGGTATACAGCAATGAGAGAGCCGTAAGGCTAGTTCTGAGAGCCCCCCATAGTGGGGATGTTGGATATGGGAGAGACACTAAGGACAATTAATGAGTGCCCATTAGTTTGGTTTTAAGGACTATCTTCATTGACAAGGACTATCACTCCAATTTCCCATTAGAGAACAACACAACTGATGATCAACAAGGCTAAAATTGCTGGAATTTGGCATCAATTTAAAACTAACAGGAATGGACATATGAGAGAATAGATCTGGCATATATAGAATCAGCACTCATACCCTCTGACATTTACTGACAGAGAATGAGCACACCTATGGATTTGCTCTGAGTGTAATGATGTCAATTTTGACTAGGGCTGCACCGAATATCTGATTTGGTGCTGAATAGTGCCTTCAATGAACTATTCGTATTCGGCCAAATAGTACACTGCCATCAAATGCAAATATTAAATTTAGGTCAACCTGCGGCGTGATAATTTCAGACACAGAAAATAGGCTGACTTTCAGTTTCCATTGGTCCTGCTACTAACTCAACTGAAGCACTGACACAAATGTTGACCCAATGGAAAATTGATAGCAACAAAATGCATGTTGTATTGCGTGATAATGGCGCAAATATGATGAAGGCCACAAAAGAAGCAAACTTGACAAATGTTAGCTGCTTATCTCATACATTACAGCTTGTTATTCATGATGCCATTCTATGTCAGCCATTAGTAGAAGAACTTATAACATCCGCCCGCAGAATTGTTGGGCAATTTAAACATTCTTCTGCAGCAACTGGTCGCCTTCATGAAATACAAAAAGAACTGGGATTGCCTGAGCATCAGCTCTGTCAAGATGTGACTCGTTGGAATTCAACATTTTACATCATCTTACAGAACAGAAACTTGTAATCTCATTGTTCAGCGTAGAAGTTGGCGATCATGGCAGCAAAAGCCTGAATTTGACAACAAATCAGTGGAATCTGGTGTCTGGCGTTGTGACATTACTGAAGCCCTTTGAGCAACTGACTCGTGAAATCAGCAGCGCAAATGCATGTTTGTCAGTGGTCTTGCCAGCCATTCAAGCTATCTTGCTGTATCTGCAGAAGGACATATGTGATGATGGAATCACAGATATTATATCAGCGTTGAAACACAGGCTTTCTGGTCTGTTTGATCATGAACTTTTTGTTGTTTCTGCAGGGTTAGATCCCCGTTTTAAACTTAACTTCTTAACTGAAGTACAGAAAATTAAAGGCAGGGCGAAAATATTAGCAGCTGTAACATTATGTCAATCTCAGGATGTCAACACTGTCAGTGACAATAGTATGTCAATCTCAGGATGTCACCACTGTCAGTGACAACAGTATGTCAATCTCAGGACATCAACACTGTCAGGGACAACAGAATGTCAATCTCAGGACGTCAACACTGTCAGTGACAACAGTATGTCAATCTCAGGATGTCAACACTGTCAGAGACAACAGTATGTCAATCTCAGGACGTCAATACTGTCAGTGACAACATTATGTCAATCTCAGGACGTCATCACTGTTAGTGACAACATTATGTCAATCTCAGGATGTCAACACTGTCAGTGACAACATTATGTCAATCTCAGGATGTCAACACTGTCATTGACAACATTATGTCAATCTCAGGACGTCAACACTGTCAGTGGCAACAGTATGAAAGTGAAATATGAAAATCCACCCAGTAAGAAGAGTAAGATTACATCAGATGATTTCTGGGCCTCATGGGATTTGGTGCAAACATACAATGACCAGCCAGAAACCAGAACTTCAAACCTTATTGATGATCAACTGAACATGTTTCTGAATGAACCGTGTGTGCTGGGGGATATTGATCCAATGTCATGGTGGCAGAACAACGCTGACAGGTTTCCTATTCTCTGCTCCTGTGCACAACGATATCTCGCTGCGCCTCCAACTAGCGTCCCAAGTGAGAATCTGTTCAGCACTGCCGGCTACATGTTTTCAGATCACAGATGTTGTCTTTTGGCAGAGAATGTTGAGAGACTCTGTTTTTTTTAAAGCCAAAACATGTTTCATGCAGCAATTTAAAAACAGATTAATAGCAGGTTAGGAGCATTAAATATTTTCAAGATATTTGCCCTACTTTTTGTTACGCTGTATAATTAATAAAAATGTCAGTAGACCTGTTGAACACAACTTTTTATGCCCAAAATTAACTCACTATTCGTATTCGCATTCGGTCGAATAGTTCAAGGACTCTATTCGCATTCTGCCGAATAGTAAAAACCACTATTCAGTGCAGCCCTAATTCTGACCAACAATAACAATCAGTCTGGGTTCCAATACGTTTAAAATTAGAGGGAACTATTACAAACCTCCTTTAAAATATTCTCCTTTCACAAACTCCTCAACACCCAGTTCCTCAAGGCCGATGCCAACCAATTTTACATTGTTAGCATCAAGCCGAGGCTTCAACTGGCTTATTTGCTGAGCACCCAGCCGACACAGTTGTCATCCAAAACGCCGCAAAAAGATGAGCACTACAGGAGAGTCTTTCCAAAATGTATCCACAGTCACCATCTGAAAAAAACCACACAGAAAATACTATTAGCGAGCTGAAAAATCACATGCTGTAAAGTTTGTGAAACTTGCAAGCAAATATAACATTAGTCCATAAAATAAAAAATTGTTAATGTTTTTCAGCATAACATATTTCCCACGCTGATCACCCATTTGCCAGTCACTTCGATTACGGAAACAACAGCAAATGGATTGATTTGCCATTGCCCTAAAGACGCCAATAGGCGTGATGGGAAACAATGGCAAAGAAAACCTATCTGCTGTTGCCCTAAGACGCCACTAGGCGTAATGGCCACTGACTGCTTTGACGGTCGGTGGCTAAGGACGGAAGAAGAAGAAGAAGATATTTCCCACATCTGACCAGTAAGTTCAGCTATTAATGTAGCTCTTTAGTTTTGTTTGATTTTAAGTAGTATCTTCATTGTACACAAACAACTCAATCAGTGCTCCGCCCTCCTCCCTTAGATCACAAAAGGAGAATCTCAGCACAAACTATTTAGCACCTGCGAGAATCCCTATGTGTGTATATAGGAATCACACATTCTATAAATATTTTTGTGGTGGGTAGGTTTTGATATTTTAAATTTTACCAGGGCAGCGGCCTTATGGCCTACTCTTTACGATTTCCTACTGCTGTGGGATTTTTAATGTGCACCACTTCCACACAGGACCTCCTACTTTTTCGTCCCTATCCAAAATGGCTTGGCATCCAACACTACCGAGGAGACCAGGGGGAGTATGACATCATTAGGACTACTGATTCTGAAAAGAAATTTCCATAAATTATATTCCATCTACTGGGACCTGAACCCTGTACCTTTAGAACTCAAGGTGGATGACATTCCTCTTGGTCACTCCAACCCCCACATCTATAGTTGCAGCAAGCTAGTGTCATCAGGCTAAGCACATCATTTATATCCATGTATTTTCAATCAACTGTTTTACCTTCTATCATCTTCAATCAACTGTTTTACCTTCTATCATCTTCAATCAACTGTTATACCTTCTATCATCTTCAATCAACTGCTCTACCTTCTATCATCTTCAATCAACTGTTGTTCCTTCTATCATCTTCAATCAACTGTTTTACCTTCTATCATCTTCAATCAACTGTTATACCTTCTATCATCTTCAATCAACTGCTCTACCTTCTATCATCTTCAATCAACTGCTCTACCTTCTATCATCTTCAATCAACTGTTGTACCTTCTATCATCTTCAATCAACTGTTTTACCTTCTATCATCTTCAATCAACTGTTTTACCTTCTATCATCTTCAATCAACTGCTCTACCTTCTATCATCTTCAATCAACTGTTTTACTTTCTATCATATTCAATCAACTGTTTTACCTTCTATCATCTTCAATCAACTGTTATACCTGCTATCATCTTCAATCAACTGCTCTACCTTCTATCATCTTCAATCAACAGCTCTACCTTCTATCATCTTCAATCAACTACGTTGAATAGCAGACTCCAGATATACTGCTGGCTGAACTGTGATGCCTATTACTTTAATATATATTTGCTTTAATAAGGCTAATCACTTTTTCGAGAAATACACAACGTCCTGCTCTAGGGACTATCTTCTACAAATGGCGTCAAGCCTTTGAATGTACTCAATAATATGAAATGTTTTGACCAATGGAATCTACTACTAAGATTTTCCATTCAAATTTTTAAATCTAAGGTCCAATTTCGGTCCAATGTTAGTGTACTTCTGTCGGTCTGTCCGTTCGAACTTGTCATTCACCAAAAATAAACTTGGTTTTGGCCTAACACTACCAAAAAACATATTCAGTTTGAGTCATCCCATAATTTTTTCTCCCCTTGTCTACCCCTTTCTACATGTACCCTTTCTTGCCTTTTTCAAGGACGCGTCAAAAAATTTTACCATTAGTGCAAGTCCAAACGAGCATGTGTTGGTCTGTCTGTATGAACAAATGCAGTCTTTTGTCCATAACTTTATTTCTATCTGTCGGATTTTTTTTTCGAAAGCATATTACCCATCAGGACAAGACCAGCTCTAAGACTAGCTAACTTTTATGATCTTAAACCTATAAATAAAGAATTCAATATATTTTCCATTTTGGTGTTCGTTGTTTTCTAAGTCTCAACTACTTGAATGTTATAAAAATCATCGCACATCTTCCTTTTTCCCGGCAGGAAGTAATTATGCGTGTGTGTATATATGATTCTACAGTGTGCCTTTTGTTAGAAAATGTATTGGACTTGGCGGTTTATTTTTAAATTTTAAAGCTCGCGACATCGTTTTCGACACAAGCTAACGGCATCGTCTCGCACTGTCGGCCTGAGTAGCTAATTCAAACTTCTAACACTTGACAAGGCGGCAGCATGTGTCCACTCTCTCAATCTTATGCGTTCGTGTGTTTTATTCTTACTATCTTTCCTGGAACCACTACGCTAGTATTTTTTTTTAATTTTTATCGTTAACCCTTGATGGGCGCGTTATAAAGTCCAATATTACTAGACTGCAATAAGGTTTTAGACTACGTTCTATCCTACCTAAATCAAAGCGTTTTCTGGCGCAGGGAAGAAGACGCGGTACAACTTTACTAATTCTATACATATTATTATGACTTTATTACATATAATTAATGATTTTATCGCTGTATCAATGTACTTCATCACAAACTGCATAATATAGTCAAACAATATTTAACACGAACACATGTTAATATATAGTGGCTGGGAATGTGAAGGTCTGATGCAGTTCTTACAATGCATATGACTTTAAACAGATGAAAGTCAATTAAATATCTGTTAAAGTCCATTATATAACTAGAACCACCAGGCCTTTACACCCCTCCACTTTAATATTATTCTTGTTCATAGTTTCTTCTTGATTTTGTTTGTTTGTTTTTTCTATTTATTTAACGTATAAGCACAATTGTGATTGTCCCTTCTTACATTGATTTGACAAATGTGATGCCACTTTCATATATATGTTCATATTATTTGGAATTGAAAACAATATATATCCTAATTATAACCCATCAGAGGTTGAAAGGGATATTTTTTTTTTTCATTAAATAAAAAAATAAAAAATAAAAAAACCAGGCCTTTATACCCCTCCCCTTTAATATTATTCTTGTTCGGAGTTTCTTCTTTTCCCATTGATGTTGATCTGATTACACCTGCTATTGTACATAAAGCCTGATGCTGAATTCTGTCTAATTTTGTTTGTTTGTTTGTTTTTTTTTTGATAATTTATTTAACATATAAGCACAATTGTGATTGTCCCTATTTACAATGATTTGACAAATGTGATGCCACTTTCTCATATCGGCAGTTGTTCATATTATATTGGAATTGACAAAAAATATATATCCTAATTATAACCCATCAGAGGTTGAACGGGATATTTATCTTCATTAGGCCTAATTAAAAAAAAAAAAATAGTTGGTAGGCTACTGAAAGTAGATGGTTGAAATGAAAAATATCGGAACGTGTTCTTCAATGCCAACAAAATACATCGATTACATCGTTAAGTTTAGGATTAAGGTTAGGATTTCTAGCCCTAACTCTTATTAACACATTAACTACCGAATTGAAAAACACACTATGGCCGAATAAAAATTTTTTCCCATTTTCATCCTGTAGGTGCTTGCACAAAGAAAGCTGTAGTTTTCGTAATTGTTTACAGATTTTTATGAATTACACGTCATTTTAAAGATAAATCGATGTACTATTACAATAAACACTGGTTGTAACTCTAATAGAGGTTGTTGCTATTTCAAGGCCCTCCGATGGCCGATGACTTGCAATATTTTCACAATTATAACTGCTTGCGCCCCATCTCTATCAAAATCTCAATTTCAATCAATGTGCACACCGTTTTCACTCTTGTCCTCGTCGCTAGATCTATCAGTCAATTGTTGAAACACGTTTCTATCCTATTCAGCCGTTAGACGAGATGTACACGCATTTTTTGTGGACCTATCACTAGTTTCCACGGTAAAACGTTTTACACGATTTGGTAATTAACCCAAAACGATGAAAAATATGAACATAATATCAATTTTCCAGTGTTCTACAACAACCATGCTTTGGGAATTTGTTTTCCAGTGACAACTTAAAATCTTGAACCAGATCAAAAAGTGTTTCAGTACATTTTTCATTCGTTTTATTTCTAAAATTAGATTGGCGCTCTGAGCGGCTTGCGGTCCAAATGTGATTATTTTGTGAGCCGCTGATAGCGGCTTGCGGTAGTTAATGTGTTAATGCGTCTCTTTTTTAAAGGTTGTATTGAATACACGTCCCACTGTAATTCAATTCAACCAAAGTGAATAATAAATTAGGCTACTATTCAACATTTGTGTAGGCCTTGAGTTTTTATCATTTTAAAACAAATATATAAAATCCCAACTGAGACTGCCCCAGAAAGAACTTGTGCGATTGCTAAATCAATGTTAGAAAACAAATAGCACAATAAGGTCCTACAAAATCTAGGTATGAAGAAAACTAATGAGGGAGATCAAAGTTAGGCAGCTAAAATACTTTGGCCACATAAAAAGGTATAACACCTTGCAGAAGACCATAACAGAAGGGAGAGGTGAAGGCAAACGTGCAAGGGGAAGACAGCGCTACAAGTGGGAAGATAACATCGAGAGATGGACAGGAAAGTCTATCAGAGTGCACTACCAAGACAACAGACAGAAGACGTTGGAGATCCATTACAGCCAACCTTCGTTGTGGAGATGGCAGCTGATGCTGATGACTTACCTCACCAGTGGAAACACTTTTAACCAAATTTTTGGCGATTTTCGAGGGCTCCATTTCTTCAGCACACTTCTGTCGCCAAGAAAATTTATGAGCTGTTGAATTGAAGAATTATACTAGGCCTATAAGATTCCGATATCAGTAACAAACAAGCACTTTCTGGAGTCTTTGTACAGGGAGAGCTATGATGTTATCGAGATTTTGTTCGAAACCAAGAGACAGACCGTGGCAGGCCAGAAGATTACATAAGAAACCTGGAGATCCAGATTTTTCCCTTTTCAGCAGTGAAATTTCACTTTTTTCCCAACTCGTTCGCTTTGCACACAATGATCAAAAAAATATAAACAAATGAAATATACCTTTTATAATTTTAATTATTGGGACTCTTAGCAGAAAAACACATTTTCATAGAAGCAACTGTACAGAAGGAGAAAAAAATTAGAAATTTTGTGTTGGTCTTTAGACCACAATATTCGCTTTGCGGAAACAAAACCCTTTCCACCTCATAGTTTCAACTTCCACACTATAAGAAACAGACAAGACATTGTCGTCGTGTTCTTCATTCGCATCTCCCTATTTCTCGCTAAGTTTAGATTTAACCTGCTTTGCTGATTCGGGAAAGTGTCTGCAGCATTTTCTAGATCCAACGTCGCAAAGAATTCTTTTGAAATTTCAAAACATAATTAATATAGGATTATTTGCTTCTGAAATTTTAGATTTCACACACTTACCTTTCTCTTACCAAACTGAGTAACCAAGACTGGTCCATTAACGTTTTAACACTAGTAAACGAAGAGATTTCTCAGGCTTCTAAAAATGCCTTTTTCATGCGTCCTTGATCGTTCGTATTTTTTTTTTTTTTTTTTTTTTTTTATATTACTGAAAAAAAAAAGATATCCCGTTCAACCTCTGATGGGTTATAATTAGGATATATATTGTTTTCAATTCCAAATAATATGAAAAACCGCCGACATGAGAAAGTGGCATCACATTCTATTTCAGAATAGAAGAACCTTACTGTGCAGGATGTCTTCAAGACAATGATATAGAACATTTCTTGTTAAGGTGTAGGAGGTATGAACAAATGAGAATACCAATATTAGATTATTTGCAAGCATCCAACTTACCTATAAATATAGAAGAGGTGTTGAGAATAGACAGACCTAGAGAACGGCATAATATAAGTCAAACAATATTTAACACGAACAAATGTTAATATATAGTGGCTGGGAATGTGAAGGTCTGATGCTGTTCTTACAATGCATTTATTTTTCTATTTATTTAACGTATAAGCACAATTGTGATTGTCCCTATTTACATTGATATGCGTCCTTGACCCCAATGGCTTAGAAGGTTGTCTTTATGGGAATTTGTTGATCTCCTCTTGATTGTTTGGACATCACCAAGAGCCAACGCTCAGTGATGGCGAATCAAAGACAAGATTGTCTGGACATCACCAAGAGCTAACGCTCAGTGATGGTGGATCAAAGACAAGATTGTCTGGACATATTACCTGCCGAATGCTTATTACAATTACAACTTTTAATGAAGATTTTAAAATGATAGAGTGTGATATGGGGTCCTTCAAATACGGTTTATAAAAATAATTTTAAAAAACACATACCGGCACTCCTATTTTCATGAGAACACACTTCAATGAGCTATGAGCTGACTGAGTTGATGACAGGCATAGAAGTTTTGAGCAGTCTTTCATAAATTTCAACTCACAAATGGCTTTTTAAGGATTTGAAGATCGCTTTGTTGCCCATGTTTCACCCGTGTGTTACCGGGGCCCGAAAGGGGAGCAAAGAATAGTAACACTGTCCCCTACCAAGCATGTCGTAAAAGGCGACTAAGGAGGGTTGGGCATGGGGCCGGTTACACCATCCTGTAAAAAAATTTAAACCACAAAAAACTTCAACAAATATGGACAAGTCAAATAAAGAAAATAAAACACAGCCATCCAAGACAGGGGAAGGTCCTCTCGCGGGGAGGCGTATGATGCAACACAGAGAAAGCCGAAAGGAGTCTGTGTTGCTGACTAACCTTCTTTCTTCTAGGAGAACTTCCAGATTTGGCACCTGGAATGTTCGGACATTAAACGAACAAGGGAAAGTGGCGCAAGTAGCAGCAGAAATGAGGGAATACAAAATCGAGGTTCTGGGAATGTGTGAAACAAAGTGGAAGGGGGTAGACAGGAAGAAACTCATCACAGGTGAATTGGTGCTGTCCTCAGGACATGAAGACGAAAGTTCACACCACAGTGAAGGGGTAGCTCTTATGTTATCTAAAGAAGCACAGAAAGCACTAATTGAATGGGAAGCTGTTGGACCCAGAATAATAACAGCTTCTTTCAAAACAGCTAAAAAGAAAATTCATGTAAATGTCATCCAATGTTATGCACCAACTAATGACAAAGAAGAGTCTGTGAAAGAAGCATTTTATACTAAACTACAGGAAATTATGGATAAAGTAAAAAGAAGAGACATCACAATTTTGATGGGTGACATGAATGCAAAGATAGGTACAGTCAACACTGGATTCGAAGAAGTCATGGGAAAACATGGGCTAGGAGTAATGAATGAAAATGGAGAGCTATTCGCAAACTTCTGTGCTTCATATCAGCTGGCTATAGGAGGAAGCATGTTTCCACATAAGAGAATACACAAGGCAACATGGATATCACCAGACCATAGAACAGAAAATCAGATTGATCATATATGCATAAACAAGAAGTTTAGATCATCATTGCAGGATGTAAAGGTATATAGAGGAGCAGATGTGGCATCAGATCACCATCTTCTGATAGCCAAAGTAAAAATGAAACTCAAGAGATATGCAACAATGCAAAACTATAGACAACAGTTTAATGTAGGACAGCTAAGAAATCAAGAAACAAGAGACAAATTTGCGGTCACAGTATCCAACAAATTCCAAGTGCTCCAACAGCTGGAAGATGTAGAGAATACAGAAGACTATTGGCAGCAGGTCAAAACAGTATGGAAGGAGACATGTGAAGAAATACTGGGGAAAAGGGAAAGACAACAAAAAGCATGGATAACAACAGAAACCATCAATAAGATAAAAGACAGAAAAAACAAGAAAGCAGAGTTAAACACAAGCAAAACTAGAAGCTCCAAAGCCAAGGCTCAAGAAGTGTACACAGAAGCAAACAAAGAAGTAAAAAGAAGTATCAAAAGAGACAAGAGGAGGTATATTGAGGAGTTGGCAAGAGAGGCAGAAGATGCTGCAGCCAAAGGAAATATGAGAGAACTGTATAGCAGCACAAAGAAGCTAACAGGGAAATACAAGCAAACAAGTTGCCTCATAAAAGACAAGAATGGGAAACTGCTCAGCAATATACAAGAGCAAATGAAGAGGTGGACAGAATATTTTGGGGACCTTCTCAATAGACCAGCTCCACAAAACCCGCCGGACATCCAGCCAGCAGAAGAAGAGCTACAAATTAACGGTGAAAGACCAACGAAGGAAGAAATAAAGAAAGCCATAAAGCTTCTAAGAGAGGAAAAGCGTCTGGACCTGATGGCATTCCAGCAGAGGCCATCAAAGCAGATATCGACACGGCTACAGAGATGTTATATAAATTACTTGGTAAAGTCTGGGAAAAGGAAGAGATACCAGCAGAATGGAAGGAAGGATATCTGGTTAAGTTGCCTAAGAAGGGAAATTTACAAGAGTGCACAAATTATAGAGGAATAATGTTACTATCAGTGCCAGGAAAAGTGTTAAACAGGATTATCCTTGAGAGATTAAAAGAGTCCATAGACAAGAAACTGAGAGATGAACAAGCAGGTTTTCGACAAAACAGATCATGTACAGACCAGATAGCCACTTTGAGAATAATAGTTGAACAAAGTCTGGAATGGAATTCACCACTATACATCGGATTTGTGGACTACGAAAAGGCATTTGACAGTGTAGACAGAGAATCACTTTGGAAATTGATGAGGCATTATGGAGTTCCCCTGAAGATCATTAATTTAATAAAGAAAACATATGAAGACATGACATGCAGAGTTCTTCACGAAGGACAGCTTACAGAACCGTTTGGGATAAGAACAGGAGTGCGACAGGGATGCCTCTTGTCTCCATTTCTTTTCTTGCTGGCAATAGATTGGGTTATGAGATCATCGACAACACACAACAGAAATGGAATCCAGTGGACTCTGACTAAGCAGTTGGATGATCTGGATTTTGCTGATGACTTGGCTCTTCTGTCCCATAACCGTAATCAGATGCAGGACAAATTGAAAACACTCGATGAGAGATCACAGCAATTGGGTCTGAAAATACACAGGGAAAAGACAAAAATAATGAGAATAAATGCAGGTAATGATAACAGGGTTGAACTTGAAGAAACACCAATTCAAGATGTAGAATCATA